>JAKSZT010054524.1:1788114-2304690 GCA_026826555.1 Tolypeutes matacus | reverse complement strand
TTTTAAAGGACATGGAGAAACAGAAACATTCATTCATTGTTGGTGGGAATGTAAAATGGTACATCTACTGTGGAATAAAATTTGGTGGTTCCTTAGAAAGTTAAGTGTAGAATTACCATATAACCCAACAATTTCACTTCTATGCATTTACCCAAAATTTTTGGAGTCAGGAACTTGAACAGATTTTTGCATCCCAGTGTATACAGTGGCATTATTCACAATCACCAAAAGATGCAAGCAACTCAAATATCCATCAACAGATGAAGGGCTAAATAAAATATATTATATACATACAATGGAATATTATTCAGCCATAAAAAGGAATGGAGTTCTGATACATGCAACAACATGGATGAACCTCAAGACATCATATTGATTGAAATAATCCAGGCACAAAAAGTACAGATATTGAATGATTTCACTTTAATGAAATAATTAGAATATACAATCTCATAGATTTGGAATCCAGAACATAGGTTACCAGAGGCTGGCAAATTGTACAGAGTTTCTATTTTGGTTTGTTACAAAGTTTGTAATGTAATTAACATTACTGAATTATATATATAAATGTGATTAAAATGGGAAATTTTAGGTTGTGCATATGCTACTAGAAAAAACTTAAAAATAAACAAGCATAGGATTCTACAACAGAAACAAGGAGCCTTATTGTAAGTGATGGACTATAGTTAACAGTACAATTATAAAAATGTTCTTTCATATTTGTAACAAATGTACCACACTAATGCAAGGTATTAATAATGCTTATTAATAACTCGGTATTTCATGTCTGATTTTTCTGTAAACCTACTTCTCTAATAAAAAATAAAAATTTATGAATGTGATTCTGAAAGCTTTTATTTATACAAACCTATTTTATATTTCTTTAAATATAATAAAATGCTTCAATTATTTCCTCTTCTGTGTTTAATTAAACTTCTTTTTGTTGTAAAATTTGAATCTGTCTTTCTGATATGTATTTATCAGAGAAATATTAAAATATTTGTTTGCTGACACCACTATGCATCCCATGTTTTTAACTAAGGTTTCATATTTTGATGATATAAGGTTATTATTTTAATTCTGAATATCTTAAAACATTTTAGGGATATATTTTGGTTTCTTTACTTTCTTTTTGAACCAATTGTCATTTCCTCTCATAATGTATTCATATAACAGAATAAATTGGATGAATGCAAGATGAAATAAAACATAAATACTCCTAAAATAAAAGTAAATAAATAAAGTAGCATTCATGTGTAACTTTATTTTTAGGTGGACGTATATTGATAAAATGGTCAGATTATGTTTTCAAGTGCAGCATAATTCTGTCACAACATTCCAGAATCCTGGGATATTATCTGGTCATAATGGGGATAATTAGACTTCTAAGTAAAAAGTATATACTTTGATTCCAGCAAAAACTATAAATTCAACATAGATCACCTAATTTAATATCAACTTAATTTTAAAATTTCCCAGTAATGCAGTGAGTAGTTTAAAGAATAATTAGATGCCATTAATAGCAGGCCAACCAGTTTATGAATTGGAATGTAACAATTGTTTACATTTTAATGCACACAGTGACTCATCCTTACTACAGGAAATACAGTTCATTTTTGCCAGGTTTTGGACAGCATGAGCAAGACTCACACCACATATATTACTCTGTGGCTGGAATATTATTATTATCGATTTTGCAGATTATGTTTGTGATTTTCCTTCAAGTAGATTCAGATTCATCATCTGAAGTTTATTCATTTTCTCCTCTGTGCAATGTTTTCATAGTATGGATATACAACAATTACTTGACCTATTCTACTATTCAAGGGTACCTGTTCTGTTTTTGATTATTACTGCTACAAACAACAGTGCTCAGATGTACCTATGCAAATGTTTCTCCAGGGCATATACATTGGAGCTGAATTTCTGTTTTATGCATATTTAGCTTTACTAGATAAGAACACGGAACAAACTAAACTGCTCAAAGCACCGACAATGAAATTAGATGAGTCATGCTTGAGCCAAGCCCAGGGAGACTGGCTGTCCTGGCAAAAATGGTGGTAGAGGAATGTACACTGAGGCAGCCTTTCCATTTCCTGGGCCCAGTCTCTAGCATCATAACTGCTGGCACACAGGCAGCATCAGAACTGGGTTTCTATTAGAAGTGCCTCGTGGTATTTAGAAATATTTCTTCAGGTTTTGTTGTTTCTGACTACGTAGAGCCACAGCCACATTTCTGTCGGGTAAATAACTAAGAGCAGAATTTCTGGGCCATAGTTTATATGTGATTTCTACCTTAGTAGATTTTTCCAAAGCATTTGTACAAAATTACAAACTCTGTTCCTACATCCTTGGTAACACTGGAATTTTCAGGCTTTTTAATTTTTGCCAATATAATGGATGTTATCTGGTGGATGTACCTTATTGTGTTTTTATTTGGCATGTTCTGATTACTAATGAGATTGAGCCTATGAAATGCTCATTCTTGTCCTGTGTCCCCTTTTCTATTGAGTTGTCTCATTATTATAAATTTGTTAGAATTCTTTGTATAGTTTGGATAACTAAAGTTACAAATACCTTCTCCCAAAGTGTGGCTTAACTGTGCATACCCTTTGTGATTTTTTAAAATTGAGAATACTTTATTTTAAAGCTGTAAAATTAATTAAATTTGTTTCTTTATATTTTGCATTTGCATATCTTATTTAAGAATTGTTTCCTATTAATAGTATAGGTCCTCAAAGACTGTGGCATTCTAGGCTTGATGCCAGTGATCCTTGGGTCTTTGGCTTTTCTGTAATATGATAATGGACATGATTTTATGTTCTCCTTTCTCTTTGGCATTCTGCTGTCTTCCAGCTTCTGGCTCCTTCCTGTGGCTTTTTTTCCCCCTATAACTCTTTTTATAATTAAAAACAATTTTTTTAAAAGATACTTAGATTACATAAATGTTACACAAAAAATATAGGGGTTCCCGTGTGTCCCACTTCCCACACCTCCCACAACATCCCACATAAACATCCTTCATTACTGTGACACATTCATTGCAATTGATAAGCACATACGGGGGCTTTGCCTTTAAGTGTGAACCATAGTTCACATTGTAGTTTACACTCTCTCCCACATAACATAACAGTTCTGCATGTTATGTGATGATATAAAATGACCTATATCTGTCATTGCAATGTCACTTAGGACAATTCCCAAGTTTCAAAAAAGCCCCCATATTACAACTGTTTTTTCCCCTCTCCCTGTCCCCAGAGCATCCAGTGGCCACGGGCTCCACATCAATGTTCTAATTTCTTCCACTGCTAGAATCACAATATGTCTATAGTAGAATACCAGTAAGTCCACTCTAGTCCATAGCTCTTCCTCCAATCCTGAGGATTTTAGGATGTTGATGTCTACTCCACCTCCAATTGAGAGGGGGCTTATATCCCATGGGGAAGATGGATGAGACTATCCTGTCTGCAGCTGCAGACTCTCTCCATTCCCTGGGATGGCCGTTGTCCATCATCATCTCCCGGCCAGTTGTCCTGGATGAGTCCAATGAGCTATAGAGTAGGTGTTGCAACTCCACCGAGGTTCCAGGCCCTGCTGGTACATGGACAGCCCAAAAACTCAAGTCTCTGGATGTACAAACTCCAGCACCAAGTATAGGTTTAAATAGAAGGGACAGATGAATCATGCATAGGGAAGCCATAATTGAGTCTAACTGTCACTTTCAAGAGTACAAACTCCAAAGTAGGGCCCACTGGCAAGACATCAAACCCCAGAGCTATCTGCCTAACCATAGGACCTAGGTGTCTCCAGAGCCCTCAGGAGCCCCACTATTTCAGGTGGTATCCACTTTCCAAAGTGCTGAGATGTGCATAAGCGTTACCTCTGGGATGACCTCCCGCCTCACTTTGAAGTCTCTTAGCCATGTAAACTCATTTGTCTTTACCTTTCCCTCCTTTTATTCGAGGTCTTTTTCCAGATGCAATGCTAGTTAGTGCTTGGTAGCAATCCCTCAGTGCCAGGGAGTCTCATCCCCAGGAGACATGTCCCACTGTGGGGGAAGGTAATGCGTTCATATGCTGAGTTTGGCTTAGAGAGAGGCCACATTTGAGCAACAAGGAGGCTTTCAGGAGGCAACACTTAGGCACCCTGTAACAATAGGCTAAGTTTCAGTTTCAAGAACAAAGGCTCATTAGCGTAGTCCTCAATATCAAGGGCCCATCAGTGGATCATCCTCCTTCTCCAGTCACTGTCACTGCACTTGGGGGATTGTTGCTGCTCCCTTAGAGAATGTGGCAGAGCTCTTCAGGATGGGAATTCAGTATGCTCTCGTTTATTGTGTGAGTCTCCACCCACTGTGACAATGCCCCATGAACATTTGAACATTTTTATATACCATATATATGCTCAGGTGAACTTCCTCCCATGCATACCCCATACCTGACACCCCACACCAATGATCCTTCCCTACCCCAGTTGTAACCCTTCTGTGATCCAAAGCTTCTTCAAAGATGAAGCCATTACAATAGCTGAATACAATTAATAGGAACATGAAATGATAATGATAAGTTTAAATATAAGAGATAAAATACATAAAAATTTTTTAAAAAACTAAAAATTAAAAAAAAAGAAAAATATTAAAAAAAAAATTTGTTGTTGACATTTTGCCTTTCATCACTGCAAAATCTGGTATCCTATCTGTATCGTGACACCTTCCCCCACTCTTTCCACAATGTCTCACTACTTTTCATTTTGTTTTCAAAGAAGTTTTAGGTCATAGCAAAGTCACACACAGAATATAGGAGACTCTCATGTACCCAACATCCTTCCCCTTTCCTCGCCCCCCATATTAATACCTTTTTATATGTGGATGGTAGCTTTGTTATAACTGATATATAAATAGTGAAACATAGCTACTAAACATGGTCAATGGATTACACTATGGTTTACATTTTAGACCATACTCTTTTATAAATTTTGATGATATTTACCATATCCATCACTGTAAGATCATGCAGAACATTTCCACTGACCACTAAATACCCCCTGTTTGATCTATTCTATTCCTCCTTCCCCATTCCCCCAGGGCCCACAGCAACCCCCTTGTTTGACTCGCTGGATGACAAGATTCATAGTTACATGCAGCAAGACTTAGGTCTTGATACACTGGTTTGTCCTCCCTTATTAGGAACCTCCACTGCTCTCGAGAGACTCCTGCCTTTCTATTTCTGAACAAATCAGTCCTCCCGAGGATGGGAGTCCAACTTCTTCCTGCTCATTATGTGGGTCTCCTCCCCCTGATACAACACGTTATGACAAAATGATCACTCACACGTTCCCTAGAAGCCTGCTCCAGGTGTGCCCTGTCCTGAATGCTCCCTCATCCAATGCCCCAAACCAGTAACCCTTCCTTGTCTTATTGCCATAAGAACATTCCCAACTTTGTACTTTCAACCACATACCCACAAATCCCCAGTGTTCACTTGGGCCCTCTCCTAACACTGCCCCCAGTACCCTGGACCTTCTAACCCACCCTTCCCAATCTACCCAGCTGTCAACCCTGTACCACCCTCCTGTCCTATCCCTTCAATACGCAACTACACTCTTTCACCTTACCATAGTTTACGTCCGTGTGGGTGATGGCTCACAACATTCTCCTCTCTTTCTATTTCTCGTAAACTTATCTTCCAGACAATAGCTCTCTTACACTGCTCAATTTCCTTAATTCATATCAGTGAGGTCATGTACTGTTCATCCTTGAATGCCTGGCTTCCTTCACTCAACATAAGGTCCTCAAGAATCATCCATGTTATCCTGTGTGTTAGCACTTTATTCCTTCTTACAGGTGAATAATATTCCATTGCATGTATGTACCACTTTTTGTTTATCCATTCATCTGTTGATGGGCACCTGGGTTGACTACAACTTTTGGCAATAGTGAATAATGTCGCTATGAACATTAGTGTGCATTTATCTGTTCATGTCTTTGCTTTCAGTTCCTCTGGGTATATCCTCACCAGTAGAATTGCTGGATCATATGGAAGTTCTATAGTTAGTTTTTGAGGAACCGCCAAACTGTCCTCCACATTGGCTGGACAATTTTACATTCCTACCAGCCTTGGATGAGGGTTCTCATTCCTCCACAATCCTCTCCAACACTTATAGTCTGCTGTTTTTTTTTAATAGCCGCCATTCTAATGGGTGTAAGATGGTATCTCATTGTAGTTTTGATTTGCATTTCCCTAATAGCTAGTGATGGTGAACATCATGTCATGTGCTTTTTAGCCATTTGTATATCTTCCTCAGAGAAGTGTCTTTTCAAGTTGCTTGCCCATTTTTTAAATGGGTTTTTTGTCTTTTTATTTTCAAGGTGTAGGATTTCTTTATATATGCAGGATATTAGGTTCCTATCAGATATATGGATGCCAAATATTTTCTCCCATTGGGTAGGCTGCCTTTTTACTTTCTTGATAACACCCTTTGAGGGGCAAAAGTTTTTAATTTTGAGGAGATCCCATTTATCTATTTTTTCTTTTACTGCTCATACTTTGTGTGTGATGTTCATGTAACCATTTCCTATTAAAAGGTACTGTAAAAAAAAAAAGGTACTGTAGATGCTTTTTTATATTATCTTCCAATGTCTTTATGGTCTTGGTTCTTATATTTAGATATTTGATCCATCTTTAGTTGATTTTGGTATAAGGTGTGAGATGATGTTCCTCTCTCATTCTTTTGGATATAGATATCCATTTCTCCAAGCACCGTTTGTTGAAGTGGCCATTCTCTCCCAGTTGAGTGGGCTTGGTGGCCTTGTCGAATATCAGATGACTCATCTATGATATACTCATTCTATATCAGAAATCTCATCAGTTCCACTGGTCGGTATGTTTATCCTTGTGCCAATACCATGCAGTTTTGACTACTGTAGCTTTGTAGTATGTTTTAAAGTCAGGTAGTGTGATACCTCCAATTTCCTTTTTCCTTTTCAATATATCCTTAGAGATTTGGGGCCTCTTATCTTTCCAAATAAATTTTGTAGTTAGTTTTTCCAATTCATTAAAAAATGCTGTGTTGATTTTTATTGGGATTGCATTAAGTCTGTAGATTAGTTTGGGTAGGATAGACATCTTAATGATATTTAGTCTTCCTATTCATGAACAGGGAATATTCTTCCATTTATTTAAGTCTTCACTGTTTTCCTTTAAGAGTGTTGTGTAGTTTTCTGTATATAAGTCCTTTACATCTTTAGTTAAATTTATTCCTAGGTATTTCATTCTTTTAGTTACTATTGTAAATGGTATTTTTTTCTTGATTTCCTCCTCAGATTGCTCATTGGTGTACAGAAATGCTACTGATTTTTGAGCATTGATCTTATAGCCTACAACTTTACTGAATTCATTTATAAGTTCTAGAAGCTTTGTTGTAGATTTCTCAGGGCTTTCTATGTATAGGATTATGTCATCTGCAAATAGTGAAATTTTTACTTCTTCTTTTCAAATTTGGATGCCTTTTATATTCTTTTTCTTGCCTCAGTGCTCAAGCAAGTACTTTTAAGACAATGTTAAATAGGATTGGTGATAGTCGCATCCTTGTCTTGTTCCTGATATTAGAGGGAAGGCTTTTAGGATTTCACCATTGAAGATGATGTTAGGTGTGAGTTTTTCATACATACCCTTTATCATGTTCAGAAAGTTTCCTTCTATTCCCATCTTTTGCAGTCTTTTTATCAGGACAGGGTGCTGTATTTTGCCAAATGGTTTTTCTACATTTATAAAGATGATCATGTGATTTTTTTCTTACAATCTGTAAATGTGGTGTATTACATTGATTGATTTTCATATGTTGAGCCATCCTTGCATACCTGGGATGAAACCCACTTGGACATGGTGTATAACTCGCTTGATATGTTGTTGAATGTGATTAGCAAGTATTTTGTTGAGGATTTTAGCATCTAGGTTCATTAGAGAGATTGGTCTTTAATTTTCCTTTATTGTGGCAACTTTGTTTGGCTTTGTTATTAGGGTAATGTTGGCATCATAGAATAAGTTAGGTAATGTTCCTTCTACTTCTATTTTTTGGAAGAGCTTAAGCAGGATTGGTGTTAGTTCTTTCTGGAATGTTTGTAGAATTCACCTATGAAGCCGTCTGGTCCTGGGCTCTTCTTAGTTGGGAGGTTTTTGATGACTGCATCTATCTCTTTACTTGTAATTGGACTGTTGAGTTCATCAATTTCTTCTTTTGTCAATGAAGGCTGCTTGTGAGTTTCTAAGAATTTGTCCATTTCTTCTAAATTATCATTCTTGTTGGCATATAATTTTTCAAAGTATCCTCTTATGATATTCTTTATTTCTGTGAGGTCAGTGGTGATATCCCCTTCTTCATTTCTTATTTTGTGTATTTGCATCTGCTCTCTCTTTTTCTTTGTTAGTCTGGCTAAGGGTTTGTCAATTTTATTGATCTTCTCAAAGTACCAGCTTTTGGTTTTGTTTATTTATTTTACTGCTTTCTTATTTTCTATTTTGTTCAGTTCTGCTCTAATCTTTGTTATTTCTTTCTTTCTACTTCCTTTGGTGTTAGTTTGTTGTTGTTTTTCCAATTCCTCCAGGTGTGCAGTTAGGTTTTCAATCTTAGCTCTTTCTTCTTTTTTGATATATGCATTTATGGCTATGAATTTCCCTCTCAGTACAGCTTTTGCTGCATCCCATAGGTTTTGATATGTTGTGTTGTCATTTTCATTTGTTTCAAGGTAGTTACTGATTCCTTTTGAGATTTCCTCCTTGATCCACTGTTTTTCTCAGAGTGTGTTGTTAAACTTCCATATCTTTGTGCCTAATCTGTTTCTTTGGCCCTTACTGATTTCCACTTTCATTCCATTATGGTCAGAGAAATTACTTTGTATAATCTCAGTCATTCTGAATTCATTGATAGTTGTTCTGTGGCCTAACATGTGGTCTATCTTGGAGTATGATCCATGTGCACTTGAGAACAATGTATATCCTGCTGTATTTGGGTGTAGTGTTCTGTATATGTCTATTAGATCCAGATCCTCTAATGCATTATTCAGAGTCTTTGTTTCTTTATTGTTTATCACTTGAAATGTTCTGTCTAATGGTGATAATGGTGTATTAAAGACCCCCAATATAACTGTAGAGGCATCTATTTCTCCATTTAATCTTTCCAGTGTTTGCCTCATGTATTTTGAGGTGCCCTGATTAGGTGCATAAATGTTTATGATTGTTCTTTCTTCTTGAAAGATTACCACTTTTACTAATATATAGTGTCCATCTTTGTCTCTTACAATAGTTTTGCATTTAAAGTCTATTTTGTCCAATATTAGTATAGCTACTCCTGACCTTTTTTGGTTATTGTTTGCTTGTAAAATTGTTTTCCAGACATTCACTTTCAGCCTCCTTGAATCCCTGGGTCTAACATGGGTTTCTTGTAAGCAACATATAGATGGGTCATATTTCCTTATCCATTCTGACAGTTTGTGTCTTTTGACTGGTGAGGTTAATCCACTAACATTCAGTGTTATTACTCTCAAGGAATTTCTTACATCAGCCATATTTTCTTTGAGTTTATGTATGTCATATGTTGTTTTTATTTCTCTTTTGTGTTTTTAGTTGTTCTTACACTCTCCTCCAACTCTCTCTCTCCTGTTTTTTCCTTTCAACCTGCAGAACTTCCTTTAGTATTTTTTGAAGGGCAGGTTTCTTATTGGCATACTCTCTTAATTTCTGTTTATCTGTGAATATTTTGAACTCTCCATCATGTTTGAATGCCAGCTTTGCTCCATAGAGAATTCTTGGCTGGAATTTTTTTTTTTCTTTTAGTACCTTGACTATGTCATACCACTGCCTTCTTGCCTCTGATTTCAGATGAGAAATCAGCACTTAATCTTATTGAACTTCCCTTGTATGTGATGGCTCTCTTTCCTCTTGCTGCCTTAAGTATTATCTCTTTGTCTTGAGCCCTGGACACTTTGCCAAGTATATGTCTTGGAGTAGGCCTGCTGGGATTTATACTGTTTGGGCTGTGCTGTGCTTCGTGGATATGTATGTCCATCTCCTTCAATAGGGTTGGGAAGTTTTCAGCCATTATTTCCTGCAACAATCCTTCTGTTCCCTTTCCCTTCTCTTCTCCCCCTGGGATGCCTATAATGTGTATGTTTGTGCATTTTGTGTTGTTGTTTAAATCCCTAAACCCCTGCTGGATTTTTTCTGTCTTTATCTATCGGTTCTACTATCTGTTTGATTTCAGATGTACTGTCTTCCACATCACTAATTCTTTCTTCTGCCTGTTCTAATCTGCTGTTTTGTGATTCTAGTGTCTTTTTGATTTCTTGATATTGTGCCATTCATTGCCATCATATCCATTATCTTTTTATGTGTGTTTACAATTTCTTCAGTATGTTTTAGTGCCTTCTCAATAACCTTAATATCTTCCTTCACTTCATTAAGTTGGTCCATGATATTTGTTTGGACAGCTTTGATTAGTTTTTCAATGTTCTACATCTCTTCCTGGTTTTTAATTTGTTCATTGGACTGGCCCATGTTTTCCTGTTCCTTAGTATGGTTTGTAAATTTTTGTTGCTCTCTGGTAATCTTTTTATCTTGATGAGTTTATTCAGTTGATTAGCTTTTCTCTCTGCTCTAGAGTTTTATTTAGCTGCTGGTTTTGTGTGTGTGTTAAGTTTTCTCTTTGGCATTTTGTTCTTTTTGTTCTATTTCCTTGCTGTTTTCTATGTTCTGGTTTTATCTTAAGCAATCTATCTCCCTGTCCAGCTCCCTCTAGATCGATACCCTGAAGGCTCCCACTCCATAGGCTCCCAGAACAGCTCACTCAGGTAGGATCATGTCCCCAATCAGCTGTTTTTTGAGAGAGAAATGGTGAGCGCCCACTTAAATCGACACCATCTTGCCTCTCTCTGTCCCTGTAAGTCTTAAAGTAATGGAATTAAGACCCATTCTGATTCAGTTGACCACACCTTAACTAAAAACAACAAATCAAAAGGTCTATTTAGGATGGGCTCACACCCACAGAAATGGATTAAGAGCATGCTTTTCTTGGGTGCATAATTCAGTCTGCCAATGGTGATATAAAATCAATGCATTATAAAAGCTGGGAATAAACTCAATTTAACTGGGTGATTTTAAAAAAAAAAAACAAATTTCTAATGTACAAAATAGTAGACTTACAAAAATTTGAGAGAGTACCCATACACTACACACCCAGTTTCCCCTAGAGTTCATATCTTACATTTGTACATTAGTCACAACTATTGAATGGATATTGATACTTTATTATTAACTAAAGTCCATATTCAAATCTCCTCACTTTTCACAAAATGTTCACTTTCTGTTCCAAGGTCCAATCCAGGTTACCACAATATATTTAGACTTGATGTCACCTTAGGCACCCTTAAGCTATACCAGTTTCTCATATTTTCCTTGTTTTAGTTGATCTTGAAAGTTTTGTAGAGTATTGGGTAGGTCTTTGGTAGAATGTCCAATTAAGAGACTCATCAATTGTCAGAAGATTATTTTTTATGATTAACCTGGAGTCAAATGTTTTGGGGGGGGGATTTTAGGGAGGAAGAATATAATTATAAAGTGCTCTTTTCATCACATAATTTCAATGGAAGTTGCTGACAACAAGGCTTATCACTGTTGATGTTAATCTTGGTACCCAGCTGGGGTAGTGTTTATCACAGGTTTCTCCATTGTAAATTTACTCTTTGTCCCTCCTCTCCTGACAGTATTCTTTGGGAGAAAGTCACAGTGTGCAGTTTACACTTACAGAGTGGAGAGTTATGCTCCATTTCCTTGAGAGAGATGTATCTACATAAGGTATATGCAATATTTTTGCTTGGGTGATTTTTTCTGCACCGCATTTATTTATTTATTCAATAATTTGTATCAGTATAAACTCAAGGATATTTATTTCATACTTTGGGTTATGATGCATTGCTACTTGATTTTCTTGTTCAAACTGTTCCAGCTTTGGCCACTGGGAGCTCTTTTGGTTGGTTCTAGAGCCCCTTTTACATCACTGTGTTTTCTATTTTGTTGAAGGCTTCTTTATTGGTGACACTACAAGATGCCCCAGGCTAATTTTGTATATTACCTGCCTCAACCCTAGAAGGATGTTTTTCACAGGAAACCTTTATTTTTTAAATCAGAGAATGGTATTAGAAATTAAGATTTTGATGCTAAGTATGCCTGTTCCTAGTCAGTGTCATTGCTTCTAAGCCCTAAGCTGACAATTAAATATATTTGTGTATATTAATCCATGTTTATACACATAACTATAAATATTTCTATATATCTATATTTAACAAAACATGAATTAATATACCCCAGAAAAACATTTTCTTAAAATTCCTGTGGGTAAGAACCCATTGTAAGTAGGACCTTTGGATGAAGTAGCTTCAGTTAAGGTATTACTCACCTCAGACAGGATGAATCTTAATCCTATTACTAGAATCCTATATAAGCATAGTGAAATTCAGACAGAGTAAAAGTCACATAAACATGAAGCTGAAATTCAATGGATCCCAGAAGAGAAGGGAGAAGGCAGCAGAGACCACCATGTTCCTTGCCATATGACAAGTTAAAGACCAAAGGTTCCCAGCAACCAGCTCTATAATGCCACAGTCTTTGAGAAGGAAGCATCACTTTGATGACACCTTAATTTGGACTTTCTTTTAACCTCAATACCATGAGCAAACAAATTTCCATTGCTTAACTTGACCCCTAACAAGGTATTTGCTTGAGCACTCTAGGAAACTAAAACACCCCTCTCTTGGTGCCCTGATTGGTTTACCTAGTTTCTTTCTTGGCTTTTCCATATCGTATAAATGGAATCATAAAGCATGTTTCAGACTGGCTTCTTTCACTTAACAATCTGCATTTAATCTGCATCCATATTTGTGCATAGTCAGCTCCAGAATTCCACAGCCTTTGGGAAGAAAGCATCACCTTGATGACATCTTGATTTGGACTTTCTTTTATCCTCAATACCATGAGCAAATAAATTCCCATTGTTTAAGTTGGCCCATAGCAAGGTATTTGCTTGAGCATCCTAGGAAATTAAATAACCCATCTTTTGGCACCACTGACATATTTACCTTCTCTTTCTTGGCTTCTCGAGATAACATAAATGGAATCATAAAATATGTTTCAGACTGGCTTCTTTCACTTAACAATCTTCATTTAATATCCATCCATGTTTGTGCATAGCTTCATTGTTTTTCCCTTTTAATTGTTGAATGATATGGCATTGTATGGAATTACCATAGTTTGTTTAATCATTCATCAAATAAAAGGTATTTGGTTGCTTTTCAGTTTTAACAATTAGGAATAAAGCTGCTATAAACATTGTTTAGGTTTTTATGTGTATATAAGTTTTCAAATAATATGGGTAAAAATATAAAAGCATAATTACTGAATGGTATGATGAGGCTATGTTCAGCTTTGAAAGAAACTGACAAACTCTCTCCCAAAGTGGCTGTACTAGTTTGTATTCCAAATAGCGAAGAACGGTAGTTTTGTTTCTCTGCATTCTTGTCAGCTTTTGGTATTGTCAGGTTTTTCTTTGTATATTTGGATATAAGTACATTATTAGGTATGTTTTGCAAATATTTTATCCCAGTCTGAAGCTTGCTTTTCATTTTCTTAACTGTGTCTACCACAGATCAGAAGTTGTTGTCATTTATTAAACTAACAACATACAACTTATCAATTATTTTTTCATGGATCATGTCTTCTGCTCTTTATCTAAAATTCTTCAACAAATCTAAGGCCACACATAATTTTCTCTTATGTTTTCTTCTAGAAGATTTATAGTTTTACCTTTTACATTTAGTTCTATTATACATTTTGATTTAATTTTGTGTAAGTTGTGAAGTCTGTGTGTAGCTTCATTACTTTAAGATATGGATGTTCAATTGTTCCAGCACCATCATTCACAATATGTCATTAAATTGCAAATATTATCCATGGTACATTGAAATGCCTTTGAACCTCTGTCAAAAATTAGTTGACTATATATGTGTGGGTCTATTCCTGGGATTACTATTTTGCTCCATTTTTCTGTGTGTCTATTATTTCATGAGAACTGCATTGCTTTGATTACTATAGCATTATGGTAATTTTCAAAATTGTGTGAAGCGAGCCCTCTGAATTTCTTATCATTAAAATATTGTGTTGGCTATTCCAGTCTTAAGTCTTTCCTTGTAAACTTTGACACCCATTTGTTGATAGCTACAAAAATTCTTGTAGGCATTTTGATTGGGATTGCATTGAATCTATAGAACATAGTAAAAGTACTTTGCATCTAAATAATACTGAGTCCTCCAATTCACAGAAATAGAATATCTACCTATTTCTTTAGATCATCTTTTATTTCTTTCATCAGAGTTTTTTACTTTGCCACATATAGCTCCTGCCCATATTTTGCTATATTTATTCCTCAGCATTTCATTTTTCTCATGTTATTGTAGAAGGTATTTTTTTTTTTAATTTTAAATCCCAATTGTTGCTGTTATATAAGAAAGAAGTTGAATTTTATATGGAGACTTTGTCATACTCACTTAGGTAACAATTTTTTTTTGTAGATTCAGTGTGGTTACCTACATAGACAATTGTGTCGTGTGAGTAAAGGCAGTTTTATTTCTTCCTGTCCAATGTGTATATTGTTTTATTAATATTTCTTTTATGCTTACCCTATCTAGGATGTCTAGTATGATGTTGAAATGGAGTGGTGAAAGAGGACATATTGCCTTGTTGAAGATCTGATAAGAAAGTGTCCCATATCTCACCCTTTAGTAGGTATTAGCTGTCCTTTCTTTTGTTTTGTTTTGTTGATGTTCTTTATTGAATTGGAAAATTCTCTTAATTTGAATGGTTGTTGGAGTGTGTCAAAAGATTTGTTTTGTATCAACTGATATAAGTATATGATATTCTTCTTTCACTTCTCATAGTATGACTCACATTGATTGATTTGCAAGTAGTGAACTAGCCTAACATATGTAATAAATTCTACTTCATCATGGTGTATGTATTCTTTTATATATGTTGTTGGATTTTATTTCTTAATATTTTGAAAAGATTTTGGCATCTATGTTCATGAGAGATACTGATTTGTAGTTTTATTTTTCCTTCTGTACTATCTTTACCTGTCTAAAGTATTAAGGGGACTTTTCTTTTTTTTTACTTCAGTATTGTTTATCTCTTCTCTAAAATTATTATTTCTCTTTTCTGCTTACATGCTTTAAGCTTAAATTGCTCTTCTTTCTATAGTTTACAAAGGTGGAGACAGAGTTTTGATTTTTGATATTTCTTCTTTTATACTTTATCTTAGTGCTATAAATTTTCATCTAAGCACTGCATTTACTATACTCCACAAATTTTTATAAGTTGTATTTTCATTTTAATTTAGCTCATAATTTATCTTTTACTTTTGCTTGACATTTCTTTTTTGACTCCTGTATTATTTAAAAGTACGGCATTAAACTTACAAATATTTGGGGATTTTCCAGCCATCTTTCTATTACTTATTTCTAGTTTAATCCACTGTTGTCTTAGAACACAATCTGTATTATTTCTATTTTTTTACTATAATAAAGTTGTTCAACTATTTGTAGTCTACAAAAAAACTCATTTCAAGTATAATGAATGATACTTGTAAGTTGAGAGTAAAAGTAAATGATAGAATGTGCAATGTTAATAATCAAAATAAAGCATGAATGACTATATTAATATAACTGCTGTTGTTTTCATGAGATGAAAAAGAAAATTACCAGCAATAGAGATATTTCATGATAATGAAAGGATCAATTTACCAAGAAGAAATAATGGTACTAAATATGTACATACCTAAATGGAGAGTTTCTGGGAACATAGCATGGTGCAGCCTCTTTGAAAGAGAATTTGGTGGGACCTCAAAAAGATGAATATAGAACTGCCATATGATCCAGCAATCCTGTTACTAGGAATATATACAGAAGAACAGAAAGCTGGGATGCAGAATGGCATTTGCACACCAATTTCAATGCACCATTAGTCACAATTGCTAAAATGTGGAAACAACCCAAGTGTCCATCAACTGATGAATGGCTGAATAAAATGTGGTTTATGCATAAAATGGAATATTACTCAGCTGAAAGAAGAAATCGGAATGCATGTGATAACACGGATGAACCTTGAGGATATTATGATGAGTGAAATAAGCCAGACACTAAAGGACAAATATTGTATGGTCTCACTAATATGAACTAAATATGATGAGTAAACTCACGGAGGTAAACTATAGATTATAGATTACTAGGAAAGAGAATGTGGGCTGAGAAAGGGAGCTGATACTAAATGTATGTAGAATTGTAATAAGGTTTATTGTAAAAGTGTGGAAATGAATAGAGTTGATGGTAACATATTATAATGAAGATAATTAAGACTGCTGATTTATAAATGAGATTGTAGCTGAAAGGGATAGTCTGTGGAAATAAATATCAATTGAAAGAAAACTAGACAATAATCTAGGGTATGCATGATACAATGATTTCAGTGGTGGATGAATAATGTTCGTCCTTTACAAATTATTAAGTATGTGGTCATATATCAGGAAATTACAACTAATGCAATTTATGGGTTATAGTTAACAGTAATATTGTAATATGTTTGCAGCAATGTCAAAAAATATATCAATTCTAAGGGACAACATTGGGGGATATAAGAGGGTATGGGATTTTACCTTTTGGAGTAATGAAAATGTTCTGAAATTGACTGAGATGATGACAGCACAACTCTGTGATGACTATGATAGCCACTGAGTGTACAATTGAATGGCTTGTACAAAGCATGGGACTGAGTAACACAATGAATCCTGTGTTGAAAGATGGACAGTGGTTAACAGAACAAATATGAGAACAATCTCTCATGAACTATAACAAGAATATAATATGAATACAGGGTGTTATTAACCAGGTGAGTTGGGGGAAAAATACACCAAATGTAAGATATTGCCTATAGTTAGTAGTAATGTTTTCACGATGCTCTTTCATAGTTTGTTACAATTGTTTCATAACATTGCAAGGTGTTGGTAGTGGGGTAATGTATGGGAGCCTTGTATGATGATATGCATGTTTGTTTTGTAAGTTCACAACTTATTCTGTGCACTTATTGTTTATGGATGTTTATGTA
The DNA here is from genome assembly GCA_026826555.1 of Tolypeutes matacus. NCBI lineage: Eukaryota > Metazoa > Chordata > Mammalia > Cingulata > Chlamyphoridae > Tolypeutes > Tolypeutes matacus. Next base: position 2,287,492 of record JAKSZT010054524.1, on the reverse strand, counting down.
TAAATGATAAACTTCAATTAAAAAAATTTTTAAAAATTGTTTCCTACCCAATATCATAAGATATACTTTGTATTTTCTTCCAAAAGATTTGAAATTTTACCTTACACATTTGTGTTTTGATCCATGGGTACCTTTCCCCACCCTAAGGTGTGGTAGTAGTCCTTAGGAGTTCTAGGAAGAGTTCTAATAAGTTAAAGTTTATTGCAATAAGGACCAAAAAATATTCTTAAGAAAGTATATTGGGAGCTATCAGCCTGTTGTTACAAATTTAGGAAGGAGCATGGAAACGTATTTTCTCTATCTCCATATCGATAAACAGTTTTTCCCAGCACCCTTTACAGTATTTTCCATCCTTTCTCCGCTGATTAGCAAGAGATTACAGGTATCCAACTTACGTGGGTCACTTACTGGGCTCTCTATTCAGTTTCTTGATATATTTTTCCATCCTGCTATATTTTTCTATCTTGATATATTTGTCTACCCAGAGTTATCACACTGTGATAAAACAGAAAGCCTTTAATCTTCTTGGGTCCCTTCTGGTAGGCACTGAATTCCAATTCTGTTGAACATGTCATTCTGTCACAAGTCAGTCACTGATTTTGAAAAGGCAAATGTCTTTTGGAGGGGAGTGGAAAACAATATCAGAGGCTTGACTCACTGCTCTGGAATTTCTATCTCTCCAGGGTCATGGCCTTTCAAATGTTTGTTGACTTTATAGCTCTCCAATACCTACAACCAGTTTTTCATGATTTAGATTCATTCAACTTTGTATGTATTCTCAGCAAGAGGAATGATCTGAAGCAAACTAGTCCTCCATTATCAGAGAAAACCAACTTGCCCATTTTTTTTTCATTTTCACTTATATTTTAAAAATTAAATCTGTTTCTTTCTCAAGTCTTCCTGACCCATTTTACAGCCTATTTTCCTATGTCCTTTTAAAATTGATCCTTAATTCCTTTCCACATATTACATCTATTTTTTTTTTTTTATGCCATAATTTTTAGTTATTTACAGGTCTGACTGTGTAGTTTGGTTTACTTCTGCTGCCACTCATTGTGGCTTTCTTTCTCCTATGTTTAGAATTTCTTTTTATTATAAGCTCATGTTCCTTGAATATTTATTTGCAGTTATTCTTTGTGGTTTGTATTTAAAATTCTTCCTTTCAGACAGATTTGTCTGTTTACTTTTGACATGCACCTGACAGCATGATCAATGAAACCCACTATATACGTTTTGAATTATTTTGAGACCATAAACTTATTGTGAATTCTGGGCTCAAACATACATGATTATTTGCTTGAGGATATGGTATGAGCTCTCTTGACTTTTTTTCTTTACACACTTCTAGAGATAAGGCTAAGATCGGCCTGTTTTCTCACTGTTGCCTTTCTCCATTGTGTGAGGTTTTTTTCTTCCCCCTCAAATCATGTATTTCATATGTCATACACTCCGGGTTCTGGCTTTCTTCAGGATTCTAAAATCCTATTTCTCACCCTTCAAGCGCATCAGGAATTGCCTCCTGTTCCTGACATGTGGCCCATTAAAACCCAGGCGATAAGCCAACAAGACTGGCAGTTAACCCAGGGCAAATTCCAACATCAGCTTTCTCTTAAGTCTGTAGATTCACACTCTCGTGTTATTTATTTATTTATTTTCTGTTCTCCATTGTATTGCCTTACTTTTTGTCAGTTGGGCTGCATTCCTTGATCAGATTTAAAAGATATTTTAAACCGCATTTTATGATGTGCTACACATGAATTTTTTTCCTGAATATTCAGAAACAGGGACAGTATTGCCTTAGTTGAGTAAAATTCCATCTTAAAAATAATATGTAAGTTATCTTTAAACATTTAACCAAATGAACTTTCTTTAATAGATTATGTATTAGCCTTTTGAAATAAAGGTATACAAATCCAAGATATTATGATCGCCTATTATTACAGATATATAATCATAAAAATTTTCAAGGAAAGGTGTTAATCATAGTGCTTACAACCATTTAGTTTTAAAACAAAAATATTAAAAAGTAAAGACTTTTAAAATGAAGTCATACAAAGACAGTGATTTATTATTACAACATGTTATACATGAGGGATAAAATATTTCAGAAGGCTAACCATGTCCCTTATTTTAACATTTAGGGTAAGTGAATTGATAAATAGGATTATAAGCTGATTCTGTGGCTGTTCCTGTAGCCTCACATAAGGTCCAAGTCTGAATCTTTCTTGCAACATTAACTCAAGCAATTGTTAAAAGGATAGTTATACAAGATCCAAATAAAATAGAATCCAGCCAAGGATTATGCCTTGACCAATCACCTGTCTATAATTACCAAGTTTGCATGTCAAATTACTTGTAACTGTTATTAAGGGAAAGCAGTTGCATCTGAGAATGGGAACAAGTCATGTGCCTCTGGTAGGGAGGGGATCCACAACTATGAATAAAGGCTGAAAGTACCAGAGAGCTAATGGCTTCTGTGAAGTGTAATGGCCTGTGGCAACTCAGCCTCAACTCTTTTTACTGAGTATAACCCAACTATAGAGGGACTTGAACATCACAATTTGTGTCTGGGAACCATGAGATCACTGCTATGTTTTTGCTATATAAGCTGCATTGTTTCCCGTACTGTGATATTCCTCAGAGCTAAGTAAATATGGCACTGATTGAAGATATCTTAATATGTCATACAGAACATTTATACACAGATAGCTTATGTGGGTCCTTGTTTTATCCGCCAAACACATGTATGTAGCTCTTTGTGTGTGTATAAGTGTGTGTGTGTATAGATATGTTCGTGAGTGTGTATTTTCTATACATCATATTAGATATATTTGATCCTAAGGAAATGAAGATTTTAGTGTAATGGAAGCTACTCTCTTCATAAAGAACATGTTAATTTTAGAATAAGATATAATTAACTAAGCAGTAGTTTGGTCTTATCTGAAACAATTCAAGGCAATTTTCTATAAGAAAAGTTTGAGGGGAAAAACACATATTGATCAGTGCTAAGTAGTAAAAATTTATTGCAATGTTGTCAGTTGCCTCATTCCAGATCAATATAAATCTCAACCAAAGCTTCTTAAATGCAATAAGAGTCTGACAAGACCTTTTTGTCACAGATTAGTGTTAAAGCAATGAAAGAGCCCCCAAGGAAAATTGTCTTTCTGGCTGAAATGCCAGCTGTATTCTGTTTCTGAAATGTTCTTTGCATGTACGACATCTTTATTGATATTTGGATGCCTAAAAAAAAAAAAAGAAAGAAAGAAAGAAAGCTTAAATCTTTCGTGTGCAGAGTAATGCAAATGAGGATAAAATCCTGAGATCTTATATTTAGATTCATTTTCCCTATCAAATTTGGTGCATATTGTATAGCTGGGCAGAATTAGATTAGAGAAGCAGAATTCCAATAAAGTTCTGCAACATTTTTAGACTAATCTGTCATATTAGTTTTAAATTGATAAATAAGATAATATAATATTTTCAACAATATGTAAGAATAAATTAGCAAAGTTTTATGATTCTTAAAAAGGAAAAGTTTATAAATTTCTTGCAATTTATATTTAGATTTTACCAAACAAATCAAGTAAATAAAATAGTAGAATCTAATTGGAACTGTAGAAGGAGTTCTTAGGTACTCAGACAAGCTGAATTTCTTGAATTCAGATAACACCAGAATTTAGTCATGTTGGCTTCACCATAATGTCAGTTTCCAGAAGGAAATTCATCGAGGCTTGCTTATTTTGATACATACTCTTTTGGCACTTTCAATTATTTCAATAGACAGTGCACATGCAACTTCCATGATATATATGTGAAATTAATTTTATGAAAAGCATTAGTTTAATTGTGAAAAGATTTATCTTTATTTCAAATAAAAGAACATTTTGATTTTGGAAATGTAACTTTTACTTACTCCATTATTTTAGCACCCTTCTCCCTTGTTAGATAAATTTGAGCATGCTTTGAATTAGAGTTTTGCTTTTTCTCCCATTGTCTCTTCTCTAGATTGCTGTCTTTCTATCTCAAAATAGCATTGCTTGTTAGTGCATCTATGTCGCTCTACTTACTTCAATTTCTATTAATTACCAGAATGACCTGATTTTATGTATTATATTAATATCAATAGTTGATGTCAATACATGTAAATGTAATGCTAATATGGAATATTGATGTGCATAATGTTATATATACTGATATGATATAAACTCAGATTGATTAAATGTATTATATATATATTTTATGTATGCACACACATAATATACATATATCATATCAAAATTTGCCATGCTATACTATACTATTTATATCTTTTTTGAAATGGTAGGGCTAGGCCAGTACAGTGTAATTGTTCTTATAACCACTATCATTACCTCAATAACTTTTCCCAGTTCCCTTCACGGATGTTACTAACTCATAAAAAATTCCAGAATTAAAATTGACAAGGTAGTGCATGAGAATTAATTTTGCAAAGAATTTAACATAGTTATTTAGAATAGTTGAAATTCTTAGCTCCAGTTCAAAAATACCCAAAGGACTACTTTGGATATTTTTAATTGGGATGTGGGGCAGCACAATGAGGAACAATTGGTTTAGATTACTAGTAATATCAAATGGACCTCTCCTTATCATATGATGGAGTTTAAAATTTATCAGTGGTGCCAGGTTCCATATCTGTGGGCTGTAATTTTGATAGGAAAGAGCATGTGGTTAATTGCACAGAGGAACCTGTCCTGACATGGGGCTGTCACTTCTGTTGCAGCTTTGGAACCCACTTTTCTTTAAAGATTTGAGAAATGGTAAAGAACTGCGCCTATGAGAGGAAAACATATCTGACTTTAAACACGGATCCTATTAACTGACCAGCTCTGTGACCTTATGAATTTTATTTCAGTTTTTTAGCCTCATTCCCTTGGTATTTAAAAAGGAGGATAGTTGTAATATACATTTCTGAGGAATATTACTGCCTTAGAGCCTTTGTACTCTCTTTGCAACTGGGAAACAGTGTTTTTATCTGAGTCTCCCTTTATCCAAATAAGATGCATGCTGCCTTCCACCACATTTTAATTTCTTGTCCCCCTTGAGGCTTTATTTTTCTTGTCTCTCCCCTGGCTACTAATTTCTTTTGCAACTGGATCCTCCCAAGCTGGTCTCTTGTACAGGAGATATATTCTACGGTAAATTCCGATAGCTTCTGACCAGGGATCAGGAAATGGCAATCTGTATTAGAACACAGCCATGCCATGTCTTCTCTATGGCTGCTTTTGAACTACAAAGGAAGAATTGAGCTCTGTGACAGAGCTCTTATGGCCCACAAAGCCTAAATAGTTATTATCTCTCCCTTTACCAAAGAAGTTTGTGAACAACTGCTCCAGATCATAGTCTGGTATTATCATGTTATTTCCAGGGAAGTATATCTTTCTGGCATAAAGAGGAAGGAACTAAACACTCCATTCCTCCCTGTAACTACAATGCCTCTGTTCAAAACAGTCATCAAAAATCATTAACTTAATATAGGGTAGAGGGAAGATTTCAATTGATCAGATTAAACACAACTTTCTGAGACTCTTCTGACATCAACTCATGTTCCTTCTTTACCCTGATACAGTCTCTAAGTGCTGACTATTTTAACAAGAATGTGTAGTGCAGGGATTAAAACGCATTTTAATTCCCAGTGGGGACTTTTGTCTACTTCTAAAATCATTCCCAGGTGATGTCTACCTTAGATCCTAATTTCTCAAAGACCTGAATTCCCACTTGGAAAAATTTTTAGCTAATAGCACAGTTCCTTAAGATTGCAGGGTTTTTTTGTACTTAAAATGTACTTAATTCTGAAAAGACAAAAAGGAAGTGTAGTTCCTATTCTTATAAATATAGCACCTTTTGTGATGAGTAAACCCAGTGTAAGAATCATTAAATAGATGCATTTATTCATTGAGATATTATGCTCCTGTGGCTTTGCACATGGAATAAATCAGGTTGAGCAGTCATGCTCTCCCTGAGGGCCTCCAATTGGTTTGAAATATCTTTCTGCCTGAAGTCATAGGGTTTGGAACCTAATCAAAATGTGTGGATTAGGATTCCTGAGCATTTTTGACAGTCTAGGGAACAAATAAGAATGAAAAAAAAATGGAGTGTCTGAGTAATTTTTGTGTCAATGCTTTTTCAGATATCGACAATAGTGAAAGGGGGTTAAAGCTCATTTTAATTTCCACTTTATCAAGCATGTCTTCTGTATACTGTGGCTCTCTCTCTCAGTATATTTGTTTTGTAATTTGTTTCAAAAGGTAATCTGAGAGATGGAAATAAAAAGACAGCAAACTGAATTTTATAAAATCATTTAAAAAATATTTATTTGGAGGTCATTTCTATAACTACCACTATTATAGCACAGTTTGAAAACGTACAACCTGCTTCACCTTAGGTACTGTTTCTTTATTCCTTCTTTCTAATAATAAAAAAAAAATCATGTTTTTCAACAAGAGCAACAGATTTTTAAAATAGTAATAAAATGGCTTTCCAACACTAGATATAAGAAAACTCTAGAGAAACTCATGGATGATAAATATGATGCCTTGCAGAATAATCATTCTCTCTCAAAACACCATCTTGGTCATTGATTGCTGTCAAAGAAACCTTCCAAAATTAGTGGCATAAAACAAGCATTTTATAATATCCATAATTTTATGGATCAGGAATTTGGGCAAGATATAGCAGAGATCATTTGTTTTGGCTCCATGATGTTTAAGTTCTCAGCGGAGGTGGCTCATATACCTGGAGGTAGCTGAGATCCTTTCACTGAGGGCCTACGCCTAGGGCTTCATTTTATCTGTCTCCACATGCTGTCTGTTAAGGCCAGAATGTTCAAGATGGCATCTTCATTCATATTCTGGGCTGGAAAGGCTAGAAGAGCTGGCAGCTGTTTTGGTTTCTGCACATGGTTATTTTGTGTTTCCTCACAGAATGGTGTTTTCAATATAACTGGACTTTGTACATGACAATTGGTTTTTCCCTGAGTCTTGAAGAGGGCAAGGTGGATACTGCAAGGCTTATTGTCCAGCTTCAGAAGACACAGAAGGTCATTTTCCTACATTCTAACATTGTGCTATGGCCAGCCCAGATTCAGGGGGGTATTTAATGGCACAAATAGGACATACATGTGAACTGGAAAGAGACCCATGTTGGTTAATTGTGCCCATTTTGGAGCTATGTGCCAAAACCACCCTTGACATTATACTATATGACAGACTATTGGGTGACGGATGCTTTGAATACTTTGCTTTCATTTTCACCTTTGTCATTTATATAATGACTGCAATATAAATCCAAGAATATGAAGGAAAGGAAAGAAGATGTGATTACATTCACTGAATTTGCTAGCTGAGTGGCTTGACACAGCTCACATCATCTCCATGATCCTCATTTCCTTAGTAGGATATGTAAACCATGTGGAACCTGATTGACAGTCACTAAACTGTAGCTGCTATTGTTTTTTCTTAGATTTAATACTGTTCTCTTTTCACACACAAAAGGAATTATGACAAACCATGTTGTTATTGCCTTTCTCACATAATATTATTTTGTCTCTCTGTTCCTCTTGAAACTCCAGTAGTAATACTATGAACTAGTTAGAAGCATGGGTTCCTTTTTCTCTTAAAACAAGTATTGCAATGTGTTCTTATGTGTTTGTAACCAAACAATGTCTTTCTGTGTATGTTTTAAAGGTGCTAAAGACTAGATTATTGAAGAATCCTTATGTTACTCAATGAATTAAAAGAAGATTTACAGCCTTGGTCAATGAAAAGGCCTATAGCCCAATGCCTGGAAACATCTGCTCTGTGCTGTTATGCCACTTGTACATCATAAAACACATAGTGGAGATCCGTCACACAAAGAGGAAGCTTGCAAAATCCAGAACAATACAGGTAACAGATGTTCTAGTCAGATGGTTGAACTAAAATATGTATTATAACTGGCATGTGAGGCAGATAATAAACAGGATTTATACCCTGCATAGAGGTTTAACTACACTGCATTCAGAAAAGTTTTATTGTTAAATTTAGTATCCCTTTTTCAAAGGGAGTAGTATCATTCCTGAGAGGACCAATGTTTTTTGGTGACCAATGTTTTTTGGTGAGCTGTATTGGGAGGATTTGGATTTTGTTTACTTACCATTACTAATTTTACTATATTTGACATGGGAAAAGCCCTTGTATGAATTAATATAGAACTTATATTTTCATGCCTCATTTATAATATTCATAATTGCTTAATAGAGCATAGAAAGCATGATTTAAAAAATAAATATTATAGTTCTCTTTATTTTCCATGATCCCATACTTTAATTTAAAATGAAATAATATATTGGAAAATATCTAACAAAATGCCAGTCACACAGTAGGTATTTATTTAATGTTATAGATTTAAATGTAATATATCTCTGCCTTATCAGAGTAATGGTTTCACTTATTAGAGAATCACAGTCAGTTTTGTATTGGTTATGTTTTAGAAAGCTTTACTTTCTCCAGTGGTTGTAGATTTACAAGTATTCTCATATAAATCCTGTAAAGGGACTTGAAGAAATTGGAAAATATTAATAATAATTTAAAACAGTGAGTATATTTGTTCTCTCAGCTTTGGACTATACCATAAGATATGAGATTTCTCCTATTTTGCAAGATTTCACATTAAACCAAATCCTATTATTCAAAAACATAAGATAAGGACAGTGGAAATTGGTTAATACATAGACATAAAATGTCCAGAAATTCTATTTATTTTACTGACCTGAAGAATAAAAAAATATATAAGTGGCTTACTTAAGCTTCCTGGGGAAAGTGCCATATTCAAGCTGCCTCGCATTAGACAGCCTAGCATCATCCTCTTGTAAATCTGGTTAACCCCCAAGATTACTTTTACTCCTCCTAACTTGAGAACTCATTTTGAATGCTATTGCTGCGGTGTTAGCTGTCTTTTTCCATCTAAAAACTAGCATTGATGATAATTGCCTAGTCTTTACATTGTTCAGTTTTTCAAGGAGTCTTTGACATGCTGCCTCTGTAATGTTTTCACCCGCCGTCATTTACAGGGATAACCTCACAAGTCACAAATAATTGGACTTAATTGCAGGTGCACTTGGACCTTTTAAGATATCAAAACAAAAGGCCGTCAACTGATAGTGGCACAGTTATTGCACAATGTAATAGCCATGTTATTTTATCAGGAAAAACAATGAAAGGGAATGTGCTTTTAAAATAGGATTGTCTCACGGAGTTCATGATAATAAGTTTCTCCTTTCTGTTCCCAGAAATGAAGACTTATCTTCTCAGAATAGCTGCTTACTAACTGCTAGTCTCTGTGTCCTTTATTATAAAAACATTGCATTGAATCCTTCACAACTGGATAAATTATTTCATCCTTTATTAGCTTCTTTCCCCTATAGACAAAGTACAGCCGGTAAAGATGTCATCCTTGCTCTTTGAAACAAGTAGATTAGGCTATTTTCTCATGGGGTTAGGCAAAGTCCTTCAACAGACGTGACTGGCAGAAGAAAAGGCTGAAGATGTTGGCCCCAGGGAATATATTGCTGACTTGATAAATTTTGGGGTCATAAAAGGTCATCTCTTGATGTCTGGAAGAAAGATTGACTTACTAACAAATACCAGTAAGAGCTCTTCCTGTAGTGTAAGATATAAAGAAAACAAACTAATATTGAAAAAACATTCTTATACTAGCAACACCAATGCTCAAACAAATGAAGGTGAAATATTTTCACTTATAAATTTACTTCAAGTGATTTTTAATTTTAAACTCATCACCGCAGTATGGCACATGATTTTCTTAGTTGTGCAGATTTTCAGTGAGCTGTGTAGGAAACACATAGTGAGCCATTAAACAGGCACTTTTAAGTTAAGTAATTATGGCCAGCTCCTGGAAATGCTACTTTGAAATAGAAGGGTAAAAAGATTTGAAATTATAAGGTCCTTCATAAAATCTGCTACAAATTAAAAGTCACATTGACAGTTGAAGTTGAACTACTTATTATTAATGAATTCATAAACCTCACTGTAGTAATTGTTTGCACTATTTTCAGATTGAAATAGAACAGTAATAACTGACATAAAAAAAATAAAAAGAAAGCAAAACAGGATGATCCAACCAGTTAGTCCCATTAGAATCACATTACCACATCAAGTATTCCTATTTTAGGAAAGAAATCTTGTTTTTTTTCTTCAATTAGCTTTTTTTCTTAATCATGCAATTGAAGTATTCTGAGTGAGTATAGACTTGCCGTGCTTTGATCTGCTATCAAAGATGTCAGCAATATTGCCAATGGGCCAATTCCATTTTTGCTTAAAACGCTACATGTTTTGTTGTTGTTTTTTTTAACCATAGGTCATCTCATCTCCCTTTACTGTCAGGACCCTTTTCTTCTATCCTTAGTGAATTCATCTCACATACTAATTCCTCAAAGCGGGAGATGTGCCTTAGGAAATTTCTTCACGAGTCTATATTGTGGCAATTCTTTCAATGAATGGGGAAAAGAGGAACTTGAGTTTAATACTCAATACAGAAAAGTGTCACTTCCTAAAAGAAATCAAATATAAGCTAATGAACAAGAGCAGTCTATAGTGCAATGGTCCAAACTCTATTTCATCTTTTCCAAAGTCTGACATCTAATTTTAATATTATTTATCTATGCATATGCACACACACATAAACACACACACACAGAATGCAAGATTGCATCCCAAAAGTGTTTCATGTAAGTACTTCTAATATTTTATAAATTCAATATTTGGCTGTATCTCCAGTTTCTTTTAATATCAAAGAATGCATATTACTGTCTTTTCCCTCTCCAAAATGTTCTCATCAACATGTGATTTCTTACAAATTTCTTACAAATAATAAATATATTTAATAACAACTAGAGATTTTAAAGAAAATATAGAAAACTTTCCTGTTTTCCTGCAATTAATATAATGGAGCACATATTTTAAGCATGGACTTTTTAAAATTTGTTTTTGTTTTTTACTCATAGACTTTTTAAAAAAAATATATTTTTAAAGAAGCTTTAGATTACATAAATGATACAGCAAAAATATAGGGGGATTCCCATATACCCCACCCCTTTCCCCCTCCTTTACTTTACCTCATTAACAACATCTTTGATTAGTGTGGTACATTTGCAACAATTGAAAGTTGCAGCCTATATCCATAGACATTTTGGGGGCTGAAAATCATCTTAAAGTTTGGGCAACAGGGATTTGTATAGGGAAGTGGAGTGTAGGGTTTGATTTTATGAAGGACTTCCAAGATCATCTAATAATAGTAGAAAACATAGGTGTAATTTTTCTTAGGCAGTTTTTAAAGCATCATCTCCAATCCTTACACAAACCTGCACACATAGTACTACTTCAAGGATGCTGTCCATAGATATTCAATTACTTGCCCTGGGTCAAGTAGAGAGGTTAGGCCATCCTCTTTGACTCTACAAGTGCTTAACCAGTCCAAGGTTTACAGAGCCATACCTTTTTGAAATCATATGAAAAGTACTAAGAAGAGAATGGGATTATGATGAGGAAACAGGTCAAACTTTTCTTGGCTTGAATCACGTGTGGGTCAGAGTCTTCTGCAGGGTTGCGAAATCAAGGAATAAGAGCTTTGGCCAAAATGTTATTTATAAAATGATGCCTGTAGGAATAAGAGGAGCCAGGGAGGGATCCTTGGTCCTGTAAAACTGAATCTTTGCAGATTAACTGAAAATAATTCATGATATTCTATTCTGTCTGGGGTGATTAGAAGCTGAATCTGGATGGTGTAGGAGACCTTAATTCAATGATTACTTGGAATGAGAAACATCACATAGAGTAAGTTTCAGAAAATAAATATGCAAGCATGCCATTTTTGCACAGGAAATTTAAGACTCAGATAGGTTAAATAATCTTTTCCTGTTTTTCTGTGTAGCTTCTTTTGAGGAAAACTCACACACTTCCTTTTGTGTGCACATCACTCACACTTCAGTCAAGCAGAACTTCTCAGCCTTTCTCCATAGGCACATATGCAGCCTCTTCTGGTCAGAATTCCCTTTCCCTATTTTGCTGCAACTCAGAGCACCTCAAATCATCCTTTCAGGTACAGGACCAAAGGCGCAATGCACTATCTTAGCAAAATCAGTGAATAAAGTAAATAAAACAAATAATAATTGGCTATTTCCCCCATAACTTTGCCGGTACCCGGAGAGTAAGTGGAAATAAGAATCTGGCCAGGACCAGGAATTCTAATTCAAGTGTGCCTTGAAGAGAAACCCTAGAGCATTCAGTGAGATGATGGCCCAAAGCCTTTTTCTTAGGAGAGCTATCCAGAAGTTCCTCAAACACAAGTATCAGCTTCTGAGCACTAGGCTATGAGTCAATTCATAATAAGAGGGATTTTGCTTTCTGGATAGTGATTTGCTGGCTAAGTTAGAGCCTCTTTCTGGGAGTTGAAAGGTGAGGTATGAGGGGAGTATAAGCTGACTGGGAATCCTGATGTGAGTCTGTTGTTAAAATAAAAAGCAGTAGAAGCAGTGACTTAGAGAACTCAGTTACAAAAATGGCTAAGACCTGGGAAAGGAGCAATTGGACACAGCCTCTTGTTTGGGAGTGGGGGATGGATGAGTAGGGGGAAGATAATAGGTGACCAGAGAGGCATGTCTGGTGTAGCCAAGACAGCTCTGTTTTTTCTTAATTCTCATATATCCATACATAAATCCTCCATTATATGAGACAACCTGACCATGTCTTTGCCTCTTACAGCTTTTAGGAAGACATCTATGTATGACTTGTGAGAGAATGGGTCAATCCACAGAGCGTTCTATGCAGTGAAGAGCAAAGCGCAATTTCCTCTAAAACACCAACACTTTACTGCTACCACTACAACTATTGTTGTTGTTATATTTTTTGTCTCTCATAACAAAATTGAAAATTTCGTAGAGAAAAATCAACACAAATTTAAAAAGATATTCAAGACAATAATAGAGTTAAGAGAAAAATGTGTCTCTCATTTTCTTGGGAAAATTGAAATAAAATATTGCCTTAATACATTGTTTACAATTTGAAATCATATGGGGGAGCTTAAAATTAGTTCTTTTTAATATTAGGACTGTGAAATAACAAAAAATTAGTGAGTCAAAAATTGTTATTGATATCAATGACCTCCAAGTTTCCACTTCGGTAGATGTTTTTCATTCTCATTTTATTCTGCAGTTAATCAACATTTGTTACAGTCCCCTTATTGGTAAAATAAAAATCCAGAACAACTACTTTTGCAAACTATTTTGAGAATTGCATCAGGTAACACATATCTAGTAATACACACTAAGTTCTGTATAATATTTCTCCATTCTAATGAAACAAAAATTTGCTTTTGTGAACAAAGAACTGAGGATAAAACATTGTATTATTTAGTTATATTCAAATTCTCTAAAGTGAGGATGTAATATCTCTGAGAAATATATAAGGGAAAGTTTATATTGCTCAAAAAGAAAATTTTTGCTCCAATTTGGGAAATGAAGATACACTAATGGCTCTGCCCTTTCTCTGTTTTTCTTCTGAGACTCCCACAATGCCCCCACAGGCTCCCCACAGGTTCTGCCAGCTCTGTTCACTTTTCTTCATTCTTTTTTCCTTCTGGTCCTCAGACAGGATGTTTTCAATGGTCTTATATTCAAATTCACTGATTCTTTCTTCTGCTACCTCCAATCTAGGGAATTTGGAATTTTTAATATCTATTACTGTGGTCTTCATCTCTGCTTGGTCCTTTTTCATAATTTTCATCTCTTTATTAATATGCTCTTTATGTATGTTCAATTATCATTTTCCTGGTTCCATTTCTTTATTTTATTTTTTTGAGGTACCAGGGCCAGGGATTGAACCCGGGGTCTCATATTTGGGAAACCGGCACTCAACCACTGAGCTCTACTGGCTTCCCATTTTCCTGATTTCATTTAATTCTTTGTCCATGTTTTTCTTTAGTTCTTGGAGCATATTTAGGACAATTTTTTTAAAAGTCTTTGTTTCATATGTCCCTTATATGATCCTTCTCATCCGTGGCTTCTAAAGCTTTAATCTCTCCTTTGTCTGGGTCATCCCTTCCTGTTTCTTTGTATGTTTTGTAATATTTTGTTGAAACCTGGATATTTTGATATTTTAGTGTTGTCACTGAAATTTAGACTGTGAGATGCTTGTTTCTTAAGCCTTTATCCACCTAATGTTATAACAGAGCATTCCTTGAATGTCAGGAGCTAAAAAAAAAAAAAAAAAGAAAGAAAGAAAGAAAAAGAAAACACCTTTCTGGTTTTTACAGATTAACCAGTGGACAAGTACTCTCCTTGAGGGCTTTTCCATGAAATGAGTTTAGAGAATAGCTATACGCCAAAGCTTAGAAGCCACCCTGATACATACTGTGCATGAGTCTTCTCTTGGGCATATGTGGTGGCCCTAGGAATCCTCCTGCTTACAGATACAATGCCCCTTCTTCCTTAGCAAACAATTTTCTCACAGTCCCAGGCAGGGCATTTCACTGTATGTCTTACAACCAGGAATCCTTTGCCCCAGGCAGTAAGACTTGGCAGCTTTCACACTGCATTCTGTAGGAGAGCTCTGTGAACTACCTTCTAAATGCAAGACAAATTCTGGGGTGCAGTGATGGACAGATTAGGTCAGAAACACGAATCCACACTGGAAGTGCAGCCAGCTTTGCACAGAGACAGTGAAGGTATGGAGAGAGGTTATCCAAGGTGCCAGGAGATCTTACCTCTTTTAAGGAGACTTTTTCTTGATTTGTTGATCACCCTGTTACTACAATCTTGTAACTGTTTTCTGTGCTTTTAGAAAGATGCTTCTGCAAGTTCTATTTTGTTGTTCAAAGTTTCTGTAGGGGAAGGATCCCTGAAGCATCTCACTCTGCCATCAAGATTGGATCAGGACCCTAAATGGATCTTCATATATATTTTTCTCCTCAATTATGGTGTGATTGACTGATAGATTGTAAGATTACCAACTAACCATTTTCCTAAACAAATGTAAATACATACTATGTTTAAAACAGTGCTGTGACAAAAGTTTTTATGTGATTTACCTAACAAAACAAATGAAACAAAATGTGCCCTAATAAGACATTATTGTCAAACATGTTTATTAATTAAATAAACACTGTTCAAGGAAATTGGGGCCCACTTGTGAAAGACAAAGATATTTGCTGTCCAGGAGCTTACAGGGTGGGAGATAGATAAACAACTAACATTATAGGTAACTAATTTATCTAGTATGATTAACATGATAAATTTTATGGAAAGAACTAAGTTACAGGTAGGGTAGGAAGTTGGGAGTGCTGCAGGAGAAGATTGGGTACCAGTTTGCAATAATCATTGTAGGGGTCATAGGAAGCCTCTTGAGAAGGTAAGCATTGAGCAAAGGTGTAAAAGAGGTGAGGGAGCACAACTGAGTAAATATAGACTCTTTTACCACCCTTTAAAAACTATGCTTTAAACGTGTAATTAGCAGAAATCTAGAGATAATTGAAAAATCTTTCTATTTATTTTGCAAGTTGTATTTAAAATAAAAGATAACAAGTATATGGAAGAAGTATTGTTTGTTTAGGTAAAAAAATAAAAGGCATTCTGAAAAATCATACCAAATCAGTGGAAAGAGAATATATAAGACACTATTATTTGTTACTTCTCCTGCGCCCACCCTAAAAAAATTATAATGTGAAGAGAAATGTAATCAAATTATTCCTTTTAATTTCATGGTTGCCTAATTACTCTTAGCAGAAACCAAGCAACAGTTACAGTGCATTGAATATATTTAAATTAGTTCCTATTCTCAAAGTAACAAAATGCCTGCCTTCTAATATTAATTTGAATATTTACATTTCCAATTATAATTTGTTGAGAAATAAATTGTGTATTGCTTTATTAATTTGTGATAATATTATGCAATACACATAAATGACTATGTTAATCATATTCTATTGTATAAAATATATTGATTTTCCAATAGTCAATTACTTGTTGAATAGGGACATGCACCATTTTTTATTTTTAATCACATTTACTTTTATTCTAAGCCCCACTAAGTAGTAGTAAAGGAAAAACTAGATTGGGCTGAGAACTTGAATATTTCAAATATCTATTTGTGGTTTCCTACAATCCTTACGACTCCACATTGCTGTCAGTAGTCCAATTCATACTCTTCTTTTGCTTGCCAGGAATTTGTGTTTAAGGAGTCTGTTTTAGACAGTATGAGCCCATCGTGGGACATACAAATAGAACTTTTTAGAAAGGAGGGAAACTGAGACTCAGGTGATTTCAGGACTTATTTCAAGATTCCTTAGTTTTATTTCCAATTATTTGTTATCAAAACTTCATTGACATTTTATTGGGCATCATACATTTTATAGGAGGAACACTCAAACTGGCCTTGCACAGAAATCTAAACATAACTTGTAAATTCTGTAAAGAAATACAAATTATCTTAAATGATAAAGTGTGAACTATGATTCTGGGTATACCATTTTATCCCCATGGAATTTTTCTTTCTCCAAGGCACGGCTTACTTCCCTCAACCTCACTTACTTAAAAAGTGTAAATAAGTGCTATGACAACGATCTGTAACAATCTTACTGTTAAAGCAAATACGCCTTGGTCCTGAGCTCTTCTGAGTGTCAGTTGACACCCAGGCCCCATGACTGCCCACCAATTTCCTGGTGATTCTGTGGTTCGCAGGCTTATTTTCTTTGAGAGCTATTTAGAATGTTCTGTTTTGACCTTCAGGGACTGTTCTTTATTCCTCCCCCTGGAACTCTTTATTAGAAAATGCTTTTGCCCTTCTGACCCTGGGTTGCCTCTGAAATTTCACCCTCTGGTCTTTGCCAATCTGGATCTCATTTTCTCTCCTGCAGTTCCCGATATTGGCTGCTTTTGCTGAGATGGGAGAGGAGGGTATTTCTACTAGTGCTACAGCTCTTAGCCAGACTGGAGAATTTGCTTTCTTAGTTTTTGTCTCAAAAAAGGTGAAATAAGTCACAGCAAGTTTGGGTCAGCCCAGCATGTTACTCAAAGCTTCCACACGATTGCCCAGCAGTTAATCAGTGTGTAGCATCAGATGGATTATAAATAGTTAAATCTTTTCTGATGGAAACAACTTTCTCTGCATGGCACACATGGTGTGCACCAAGGGGTTAGAGACTATTATTATGAAAGCAGAAATCATGTTTTACTTGTGTATTGGCTTTATCCTAAATATATGTATATATTTGTCATAATTTGTATTTTCTTCCAAAACAAGTTAATGAGACATCTCAGGAGCTTATAAAAGCAAATATTATGAAAGGAAAATAGAGAAATCTGGGTTGACTTTATTTCGAATTTGCTTTTAACCTCCTCCAGTGTTTTCTAGACATATCTTACTAGTACCACATAAAGAGAATGGATCAGAACTCTAGCTTCTGTAAGATTCATAATGTAATTTCAACAATTCTTTGAAGACAAACTCAAGATACCCTTGCCTTTAGGAGGTTGATTGCTATGTTCACCTCTGTTCCTGGACAAGTCAGAGCTGCCAGTCTGTGCTCATGTGGTGGAGCAGACTGATGTTTCCCCATCTGTTCTATTTGTTGTTGTACAGGTTCAATAGGCTTTGCCTACTGTGATCCCATCTGTATTCTAGGTTTCTTCTGGCATATGAACATTTAATTGCTATACAGAAAACTTTCAGTTTGGCTATTTAACACAGGCAAATAAATTTGAAAGGTCCATGTTCTAAATGGTATCCACATACTTATCCTTCCCAGGAAATTAAAGATGACATTGTTTAAACTTACAGAGTAACTACAGATGTAGAGGAGAAAAACTCTTCAATTCAAACTGTCTGATTGTTTAAAATCACAAATTTTTAGGTTAAGGAGAAATTATGGATAGATATTATAACTGCTAATTGTATGAATAGTTACATTTCAATTTTTAATTTATAGGACCTGATAAGAAGTTTTATCATTTCAAGCCTATAACTTTAGTGCTGCTACAAGCTCATGAAATGCTTTTCCTCAATTCTTCCTTTCCTTCCTAGTATTGCTGGATTTTATCAGGTTGAAAATGAAAAAAAAAATTCTGTTAGCAATTTGACTAGTTTATTATCTATTATTTCACATTTTTATTTCTACATTTATGTCTACATTATAACTCCATTCTCTTTAAATATTTCTCTTCTTGTCTTCTTTTATTCTCCATTTTTAGATGTCTGCAGCATTTGCTTCAATTTCTTAATTTTAATGCTGGTTTCTAATGTTTTTTAGCCCATAGAAAATAAATAAGTAAACTTTTCTAAACTTAAAAAAGTGATCCTGTCTTTTGAAATAAAAATATTAATTGAAGTTTCAATGACAAGCATATTGCATCAACCTTAAACTCTCTCAGGTTGGTATGAGCAGAGTATGCATAGGAATTGTATTCTGAACTCACTCATTAAGGTTAGCTTTCCTGGTTTTCTAATTTATTATAAGGGCTGACCTCACTCATTAAAAAATATAAATAACAAATATATCAAGATATGCTATATCTATCTATTTAGCAAACATCCCAAAGTTTGATTCTGTGAGCAAGGCTGGAAAGACTATAAATTGGCACATCCCCTGTGCCGATACTTTTGGCATACATGCAGAAGACAAATGACCAAGGGCAGTCATTGCAGCATTGTTTGTAATAGCAACAATTTAGAAACAGCCCAAATGGCTAAAAGAAAAGACTGGCTAAATGTGTGATAGCAATCCATTTGAAATAATAATGGGAAGCCTTAAAGAAGAATGAGGAAAGAATCTACTTATTTATAGAAAATGAATGATAATTTACATCATTAAGTGAAAAGAAAAAAGCAAGGTCTAGAAAAATATATGTAGAATGCTAACTTTTATATAAAAATGATGATAGGTATGAATATGTATTTGCATCTACTTGAAGTGGCATAAAGATGACTTTAAAGACACATCCACACATGCACAAAAAGCTGTTTTCATTACCTCTTATTGTGATTGAGTGGGAACTAGGAAATAAAGTATAGAATGAGGAATATGATTTCCACTCTATTTTGTTTTGTTGGAACATTGTAAATATACTATTTATTTTATGTGTACATATACATACATACACAGATGCAAAATAAAACTGATCATGGAAGATTGGAGATAAAATTTTATCAGAAAACTCATGATAACTCTTATTACTACCACTGAGTGAAAAATTTGATTCTAAGGAAATTTGGGGGATGATGGAACTACATCGTGTCTGGATTGTGGTCATGGTTTTTCGGGTGCATCTGTCAAACTACAGAGGATTGTAATTTCAAATCAACACAAGTTATTGAATGCAAAGTATACCTCAAAATTGATAAAAATAGTGTCATTTGGGACTTTCAATAGTAATAAATATTATAATAACAATGATAATAAAAACAAAATTATAATGGATTATATAGAGACCACTCCATCATATGGACAATGCATTTAGTAGCTATTTACAAAAATTAGAAATTATCCCTCCATGTCATCATGTGGACAATATTAAATCACAAATGATGACATTCCTAAAGAGTGCCAAGGTAGTCTGTACTGATCTCTGCTCTGTAAGTCCTTAGAAAAGGGTTTCCTCATGAATACCCTATCCTCTTAATCTTTACTTTAAAATACATTATCATCACTTGACATGCTATATATTGCTTATCTCTTCCCTTTAGAGTATAAACTCCCTTTGTTTAATTCACTGCTCAATCTACGACACTTCCTAGCATAGAATATGTACTCTATAACTGCTTGTTGGATTACTTCCTATACATAGTTTTTAAAAATATGTCATAAACAAATCCCTGAGAAAGTTGCCATGTTGGAGATCCAAGCACATCTCTGATTAGCTGTAAACAGCTAGAGTTTCTTTTATCACTGAAATGAATCATCATGTCTTTGATTGAGCTCCAGAGGAAATGGTTGGCTAGTGTTTACAGGATAAAAAACTCAGTATAAAAATGCATTGGAATTCTTAGCAAAATGAGTTGTTCCTCCTATGTTTCATAGGATCTGAGGCTGTCAGAGAGAGAAGATTAACTTCTGCCTTTTCAGTTCACCTCTAAGTATAAAGTTATTTAATGCCAGCATGGCTGGAAAACTATAAAATATTTAATTTGGTCTCTCTCTTTCTTGTACACATTCTCTCTGTGAGTTTTTGTTTTTGTTTTGTTTTGTGTGTTTTGATATGCCTATTGGATACCAAAGCAGAAATTTTGAGGGGAAAGATGGGAGAAATAAAGTTGGACTTCAGAAAAAAATGAGTGCTAGAGATATTAAAGTGACATTTATCAATTAATATTAATTATTCTAAGAATGCAGGCTTTATAGATGGCATTGTAAGCATGAGACTAAGAGATCATCTAGGAAACAAGTGAAGCTGGAGAAAGTAAGTGATGAAAGACCTTACCATCTAATACTTCATCTTTTAGATAAATATTGGCTGATCTGGCAGTCCCAAGGTAGCTCCACTTACATTTCTATCAGATTAGCCGGGATTCCGAGGACACAGGGTTCAGGTGGGTACCTTTCCATCTCAGTGTAGTCTTAGAGCCTCTCTACATGATCTCTTCAGCAGGATAGTCAGACTACTTACATGATGGCTCAGGGTTCCAAGAGTGTGTATCCCAGGAGACAAGAAGAGGATGCTGCCAGTTTCTTAAGGTCTAAGCCATGAAGCAGGTGGCGATCAATTCTGTGATCTCACCATTGGGCAGAGCAGATACAGAGCTGGCCCAGATTAAAGGAGAGGTACCATAGATTCCACCTCTCCATAGGATGGTAGATTAATCACCCAAAGATTGTATTTGTATGTTGTAAGACAAGTTATTTCAAGATGTTAATTATTACATGTGATCATCATAAGTCTCAGCTTCATTTACTTAAACTTCTTCAAACTCTCTTCCAGGTATTTGGTAATGCTGATGCAGTCTTCTAGCACACTCTTGTCTACATTTTCAGCCTCAAGATTTGCAGTCCTAAATGTTACACTTAATATTCCAAGACTACTTTCATTTTATCAGTCGTTTGCTGGATACCATGTGTATTTCCTTCCATTCCTTACATATTCTTCTTATCCCCCTATATTTTCTCGGAAAATCTTATCCATCCATCAATTTATAACACTAAATTAACTTTCTGTGTAAACATTAATTGATCCTTCCTGGTAGACTTGAAAAACCATCACTCTTTCAAAACACCATTACATACTCATAATTATACTGCTTCATGTTTATGCCACATTTTAATTTTACCTTTATACCTCCTCTATTGTGGTAACTTACTTGAGGGCAAGGCCTATTTAATTTGAATATAGTACTGTGAAGAGCAGACAAAAAAAATATGGGTAAATAAATGAGTGAATTCTAATGCTTTATCCCCTTTTACATATATATCTCAAGTTCTAAGAGTACAAAATGTCAAATTCAATTATTGAAAAATAATGTCTGTTTTAGTTTGCTAAAAGCTGCTAAAATAATATACCAGAATTGGGTTCGCTATTACAATGGGGATTTATAAGCTTCCAGTTCTGGGCCAAGAAAATGACCAAATCAATGTGTCATTAGTCATGCTTTCTCCCAGAAGACTGGCACGTGGAGGCATCTGCTGGTCTCTTCCTTCTATTCTGGGCTCTGTTGCTTCAGCTTCTGGCTTCCTCTCTTCAGGGGTCTGGTGATTTCAGATCTTTGTTCGTGTGGCTTCCTCTTTCTTCTATGTGGCTTTCTCTCTCTCTCTCTCTCTATTCATCACATTTATAAAGGACTCCAGTTACAGGTTTAAGACTACCCCGGGTCATGCCTTACTGAAGTAACCTAATCAAAAGAAGTTTCCACCTAAAATAGTTTTATACCCACAGGAATGGATTAGCTGTAAGGTCCATGAAAGTCTCAACCTCCGCAATGTCTAAGAATACTATTTCAGTTTAATGGTGCATACTATGATCATTGGTAAGTTATAAAAATTAAGATTAATTTTTATTTTCCATCATTTTTCATTTTATCACATTACTTGTTTGCTTTCACATAGTAATTTCTTTCATGCTAATGACAATATAACAATATTTTCAA
Organism: Tolypeutes matacus; assembly: GCA_026826555.1. Taxonomy (NCBI): domain Eukaryota; kingdom Metazoa; phylum Chordata; class Mammalia; order Cingulata; family Chlamyphoridae; genus Tolypeutes; species Tolypeutes matacus. The sequence continues at coordinate 2,265,335 of JAKSZT010054524.1, read as the reverse complement.
AGTTGAATCTGTCAGATACATTACATTTGTCACAAGTGTGGTAGTATGAAATAATACGATAGATGCAAAAATCCATTTAAAATTAAAAGAAAACTTAAACTAGTGGTTGAGTGTGATTGTGCTCATAATGAAATGCTAATAAATAATTGTTCTATAGCTTTTCATTGCATAATGGGAGTGATGTATCCAGGAACAGAACTGAACAAATCCAGAAAGTATATAGGAGCAGCACAAGCAGAGAATGACTCAGATCCCCATTTGACACACCAGAAAGGTACTGACATCTCTCCCTCAGGTAATATTTAGGTTCTCATAAAGAGTTCCTTATTCTAGCTCATGGAACAGGAAAATATTCAGATTCTTGTTCATGGCTGGATGAATTGGTATGTTAGTATGAGCCAAAAATAGAATAGTGAATATAATCCTATTCAGGAATGACCCTTAAAATACAGTTTTGAAGGGAAATTGTTCCCATGGGATGAACTTCAAATGCTGCAACTGATCATTCTTTTGTCTGGGAGAAGAGAAGTGGCACACTTAAGAATATATGTGAAAGCATGCTGAATGGCTTGGCTAATTGGTTAGTGGCTTAGAAATAATAAGATTGGACATACAGTGACAAAGAGGTCTAGGATAAAACATATAGCAGAATCTATAGGAGTGACTGTAAAATGTGAAGATCTTTGTATTATACTTTGATGCTCATCAAAGTGTGTCTACATATCTAGGTGGAAAGGATGATCATCAAGCAGAGATCAGTCTGCCTATGTCCTCAAGCAACTCAGTGCTTTTGCAATGGGATCCTGAGTGGAGAGGTCATTGTGGAAGAAAAGGAAGCTGTTGGATGGTTTCAAAAGCTTGGGTTCCCACTCACCTTGCCATTGTGCATGTCTGACCTGCCAATAGCAGAAAACAACACTAAGCCCCACTAGATGACTAACCAGGTATTTGGTAGCAGTTTGATATATTAGTCTTTCATTTTGGGAGGTTGTACAGACTTAGATTGACCCATATTCACAGTATGGGTTTGTCTTTCTTGCCCATAGTGCTTTGACTAACATTACCATTAAAAGGCTCTCAGTGAGTCTTATTTACTAACATGTATGATCCACATATAATGTTGTCTCAGTTACTACCTTTACGAGAAAATGAGCACACAACCATGGAATGCCCTGGTCCTACAATGCACTATTAGCCAGCGGTTGCTGGTCTGATATATGTTGTAATTACCTCTTAAAAATGCAGATTTGATGGTAACATATATGTAACCTTAAGCGTATTTGACTTATTTCAGGATTTTGTGTATGCATTAAACAAATACTCATTATAGGGGTTATGTCCTTAGCAGGTAGATTATATGGGTGTGGAAATCAAATAGAAGTAGGAGTGACCTGTTTGCTATCCCTCCCAATGATCCACTTGGGATTTCTGTTTCCTGTTCCTGCAACTTTAGGCTCTGTGGGTCTTGATATGCTAGTTCCTTGTGAAGGAATTCTTTCACTAGGGAACAGAGTTAGCATCCCACTAAATTTAAAACTTTGGATGGTCCAGTCTCTTTACATTCCTGTGATAGTAATGTCATTGGCAAATAAAGGAGTTGCAATACTGGCAGAGTAAATGAACCTGATTATCATAGATAGTTAGAGTTGCCAGATTATAATGGGGCTAAGGCAAAAATACATTGACACTCATGATTCACTGTGGCATCATTTGGTACTACCATTTCTGGTTTTAACCATGAATCAGCAATTGCATCAACCCTGACCTTATAAAGGCATGGAACCCAAGGTTCAGACTTCTTGTGGATGAAGTTATGATTCATCCCATCTGGCAAATCATCTTCACCAGCAGAAGTACTGGTCAGGGTGTGTGCTCCAGAATGGTAGATACAGAGTGGTAGAGGAGAAAGATGAGTAAAATGAATGACCTCAAGAGCAACTGCAGTGACAGAGGCTAGGGTATCATCTCATAATCCACCTCTCTTTTGTCTATTCCTAGAGTTTGTAACCAACTACAATATATATTTTTAAAGATACTTAGGTTATACAAATGCCATAAAAAATGTAGGGGATTCCCACATACTCCACTCCCCACACCTTCCACATTTTCCCACATTAACAACATCCTTCATTAGTGAGGTACATTCATTGCAACTGATGAACACTTTTTATAGCATTGTCACTAAGCGTGGATTAAAGTTTACATTGTAGTTTATACTCTCTCCCACACAATTCTGTAGGTTATAATGGTCTTTATCTGTTTATAATGGTCTGTATCTGTTGTTGCAATGTCATTCAGGACAATTCCCAAGTCCCAAAAATGTCCCCGTATTACACCTGTTTTTCCTTCTCCTTGCCTTCAGAAACTCCAGTGACCACTGCCTCCACACCAACTACAATCTTGAAGAAGCTTTTGCAAGGACAAATAAACAATGTGATAAGAAGTTCTGAGCAAGTGTTGGAACTGCATGGGACACTGAAAATGCCCCATTCCGATCTCACATATATTTTACCAGCTTTGCGTGCCCATCCTCCCCTGTTTTTGTATGCTTTGGCAATAATTTACACTGACGACCTTCAGAGTGCCCTCTGACAATGGGCTGAACCAAGTGAAGCAATTCAGAGTTTTATTTATTCCCCACTCTAGACATGGAGTGGTATGTAAGCAATGACTGGCTGGTATGGAAGTACATGAGCCTAGCTTCTTTGACTCAAGGCAGGACAATCTCTAAGTGATAGTTTAACTTCTGGAAATCATTGGTGCAGGTGATATCAGACTGAGTCTGGGACTTCCTTGGATTCTTGCCCTTTCCTAAACTGGCTTTTCCTGGAGCCTTTCAAACAAATCACTTTCACCTAAACTCTTGTCACAGGTTATGCTTTTAGAATAACCAAATACACCACAATGTTTTATTTCAGTAATACTTAATAACTTGGAATGAAAATTCAATGTGTGGAAATAATAAATTCCTTAATGCAATACTGTTGGTTTTTTTCTCCCACAAAATGTAATGGAAAAGTAATTTAGTATATTCATCCTTACCATGTTCTAATTGTAGTCCACACCGTTTACTCTTTGTGTTAAAGTATAGATCTGTTCCAAGGCATAAAAAAGAAATAAAGGGAGATACTCCCTTTATATGCCAGTAACTTAATAACTTGATTCTTTTCAACTTGCTTTTTTCCCCATCGGATCCACAAAACCTCATACCAAACTACATAATTTATCTACATAATATTAAGGAATTATATGTGCTTTTTCTCCTCCAGTGATAACAATTGTAAAACTGGTTGATTTGGCATATACACACTCTTGAAGATGATGCCCAATGTTCAAGGAGAATAATTAATGTAGACACAGAATTATAGAAATGCATATAATTGAATAAATAACATTTGCAATGTTTTATAACTTTTAATTTTACAAATACCAATCTGATTTTTAGTTTACCAGTGTTTGTATCTGTTAAATTGAATTTCCAAACTATTGTTGTGACAATTTCTAAGATTTAAAAGATTCTGCAGAAGAAATTCTTGACTGGGAATGTCTTTCCAAACTTTCTTGCAAAATGAGCTCATTTATTTTCCTTATCTTGAAATTCTTAAGTAGCTATACAAATTTTACCTTTTCTCTTACATTTGGCATAAATTTGTGTTGATTCCTAACAAAACTGCTTATATTCTTTATGAATTTTCTTCCCCATGGTCTTGTCTGAAAAGCAATCATCTTATGAAAATTTTATTCCTGAAATGAAAAGGGATCTTTGGAAATATAGAGTTTTAAAAGAGGAAATATAAACTTCTGCTATATTTAATATTTGAATCAATTCTCAGGGGAAGGTTATTATTGAAGTCACAACAAGCTTGTGCTCAATCTGAACCACATTCTTTGAATTTTCCATCTGAATAAGACTATAGAAGAAGCATTGTATATTTTAAAATGCTGTGTTGCCTGAAATAACCACTGAAGTTAATTTTTTCTTTTATCCTTTACAGCAAAACAATAAAATGTCTGAAAATACTGAGGTAATTTTAATAAATATTTGCTAAAGGAATGAATAAATAAATAAACCACAGTTATTTAAATAAAATATATATAAATGTCTGTACAACGTGTATCTTATACATTGCCAACTATGATGAAAAATGTCTTTTCAGTGAACTCTCATGTTTTGATTGGTCTTGTATGATAAAAAGAAAACACTGATAATTGAGGCCAGATGAAGGCCAACTGATAAAATCAGTTTAAGGTAATAATTAAAGAAGTGAAAATTGAGTTATGGCAAGGTGACTCCTGTTGAGGAAAAGTATTTTGACTATTGTGAAATATATCCCTATATGAAAATATGGTGATTGAGTCAATTATAAAAACATATCATAAAATTCATTCCATTTAAAATGTGATAATTGCCTTGGGTTCAGGATTAGTTTTACAGTTATGTCTGCTAAGTTATTGCTGACATCTCTGGAAAAATGGGAATGAACCGACAGTCTGAGTTTTCTAGAAAATACACTCCTTACAAGGTAAGCTAATGGCTAATTTAAATAAAATGTATTAAAGAACCGTTTAAAATGCCTTAGCTCTAGGGCAGATTATACCATAACTTTCATGTAACTGAGATTACATTTTGCTTGTTGATCGTGTGCTTAATGTGTTAATGTGGAGGATCCATTTACCAATTTCTAAATCAAGATCATTAGTCATAAAAAAACATATATACTCTGAATCCACCTTGGGAAGTTAATCAATAAAAACATAAGGCAAGAATACAGAAAATCTTCTTAACTTTTAACATTCCACTAGTAGTAAATGTTTCTGAGAAAGATAGAAAGCCCCATGATGTTCATTATGGAACTAATTTGGATTGTAGATTTCACTTTTATTGAACAAAGCATAGGTTTCAGTTAACTTGACATAGTTTATTATATTTTATTTATTGTTAAATTCCTTGAACTTCCAGGGCTGTAAACATCTTAGAGGCAATTTTGTAAGTTACTTATGAAAAAATACAATACAAAACTTTGTGAGACAGATATTCTTTTCAAATATATGTTTAAATACAGTAAATAAATATGTAGTACAACTATACTAAATACTAAATCATAATTCTGGCCAGGACACTAAAACCTAATTTTCTATAAATTAATCTCTATTTATATCAAATTAACATTGCAAAACTTACATGAAAACAATTTCCCATAAGCTATTTTCTCATGTTATTTCCTTTATCAAATATTAATCACATACAAATGTAACTCATCTCAATTTATATGTTCCATGCTTTTAAAACAATAGATTTTTAAAAACATGTTAACTCTCACACAAAAAAATTGAAGACATAATTGCACACAAACTTAGAATCTCTACAAAATGACACAACTATTCCAAAGAGTGAGGTTTTGTTATTTTGTGATTGGAAGTGCAGGATCTAGTACTCGTTAGAATATTTCCTTACTCTCAGTGAATTTCTCTCTACAAAAGCACTGACCTTTTCTATATATATGCCCCACCCCCACTCTTGGTAGAGTGTGAAGTAGTTAGAAAAGAAATGACAACACCAATTCACAACCCTGGAACCCAACCGAGATCAGCTGCCAAAGATATTTCTGATCAGAAATAAAGAAATAACCTGCATCAGTGGGGTTTTCAGTTTGAACAGCAGGAAACCTCTTCATTTCTGAAATTGGAGATATCCACAAAAATAATTGCCCTGCAATACTCTGACTCAAAATATGGTTTAGCAATAAAACATCATGAAGATAGTGTCCTTTTTAGAATACAGTGTCAAACTATATATTTTTTTGCACATATGCTTATCGTATTTCAAGTAACAAAAAAATGAGAACATGATGTTCCCCCTTTGAAAATATTATTTTCTAAGAAATTTAGCTGTATGCATTTTCCAATCACATTATTATTTATCCCATTTAAATCTATGGTTTACCCTGTTTTCTGCAACATTCATGTTTTATAAGGAGACTTTTCTTGAGAAGCAAAAGGAAGGATGCATTTATGTTAATCTTCAAATTCCCCTAATTATGTGTTACTTTTTGGCTAGAAAATAGTCTGGGAATTCTGAACAATTACTTAGAAGCACAAACTGATTGAACTAAAACATGAGTGCAAATATACTTAAAATTTCCCCCAAATTTTCTGCCATCTATGTGACTTCTCAAAGGGAAATTTTTTTCTTAAAGAACTTAACACTAATGACTTAAACACTTCCTTTCACTAAACTATCCTCAGGTTAATGTTTGCAGCCTTGGATGAAAAAGATTACTTCTTATTCTTTTCCTTATTATTTCTTTATCTTTCAATTTCCTCCTGCCATTACCTTTATAAACAAAAAAACCCACAAAAAAACCATAAATCAAATATATCAACAACAACAAAATATCATTTTAGAGGGTCAGTTCTGTTCATGGTCTTCCTTAACTACTTCCTGGAATGGGCCATGCCAGCCATATTTATATACAAGGACACACAACTTTCCTGCCAAAAATTGATTGGAGTAGACACATAAGTTGATCCAAGTTGGGTTTATCAAATACCCTCTTCTAGAAAGAGAACAGACTCTTGAAAGCAGGAGATATATCTTGGCAGCTGTAAAGCAAGGATTTTTTATCTTGTGGACAGAGAAGAAGAATAAGCTAAACACAGAGAAAATGAAAAAAACAACTGATAACACCCCCACTAACATGAAAACAGGCAAACAAAAAATAAAACAGTAAATATTGCCTGGTTCTTAGCATTCTATTTCCAAGTTCTTATTTCTCTTTGAACCCTTACTTTATCTTTGCCTTCACTACAATAAGTACTCCTTCAGCAACTGGACTCACCTTTTATATACAACCCATGTCCATATCATTACATGACTTTCCTTAGTGATGTGAGGAAAGCAGATGCTTGGGATGAATTCTTGACTACAGAAACTTTTATTAGATTGTGATCATTGAAAATTATATACTTCCTGAGGCTCAGTTTCCTCAAGTGTAACAGAACCATCATAACAGGGATTACGCAAGATTGTTTAGGGGGATAAATTCTATGGTTTATATAAGTACCTTGCCCAGCACCTAATATGCTGAATACGTGTCTCTTTTCTTCCTCCTACTCAATAAAACAGCAATTTTCTGCATGTTATGTTATATACTCTTGTTCTATAATGGAGATAAGAAAGTCCTAACATGGGCCAATTTTTAATTTCTAAAATGTGAATTGACAACTTCTGGCAACATTTTGGAAGCTGTCTGTGTCACTTAATGAAGTTGACTTCTTTTTTGGCATCCTTGGTTCTCATTCCTTCCCCTTTTTAGGAGTCTTTTAGGCTCCTGTTTCTTCCTGTATACTCTAGTCAATTGAATCAGGCTCCTTTAACATTGTGTCTCCATAAGGAATTACTACTGCCTGTCTCATTGCTACAGAAAATATAGAAGCACAATTCCTATTTATATATCCCCATTTATTGGCCATCTATTTCATGAGCTCTATTCGACAGAAACAATGGAAAGAACTTACAAAACACATCCAACCTAATGAAAAAATACCAATGAAAAATATAAATCAAGACTTGGAAATAAGAATCAGAATAAAATAGCAGCTCAGTAAATATATATGCAACAGATCTCTAACTTCAAATGACTACATAATTGATACAGTTGAGATTCAAATTTGATTGAGTCTTTTAGCCCAATAAAGACCAATAATTAAGTCAATTAATTATGCCATCTAACTAAAAGATATACTTCATTCTGAAGGATATTTAGCAAAATTAATTAATTATCACTATATTATTTTCATTATTAGAATATTCTCATGCTCACTATGTTACAGAATCAGTCATATTAGTAGCTTTTGTACTTGTAATGCTTTGCACTTTCCAGTGTGCATACAGTTTCAATTTATGATATAAAGAGAAAAATTCCTTAAGTAATTCATGAGATGTAAAGTTGTATGTCTCAGAAAAAATTCGACAAGTTCAGGAAAATCCGAATCTTTTAAAAGGGGAAAAAACTGCTCAAAATTTTCTGAGGAGACGTTTTCTGTTTTATTTTGGATGAAATCAGATTTATCCTCTGCTCCAGACTGAATCACTACTTCTGTTTTCCAAGGATATTTCCTATGTAAATATTCTTGAAAAGACAGCCCAAACAAATGCCAAATGTTACTAATGTCTTTTCTCAAAAGATGTGAGATACCCATGGAGAATTGCCTCCCATCCATATGCAAATGTTATTAGAAAGCAGAAAATGAATAAGACTGGAATGGCAGTGGTGTGTCTGGCAAGGCTGCCAAACAATTATAAAAGTTATCATTTTTGAGAGGTTACTATATGACAGGACTATTAACACAAATTAAGCTGGTACTGGCATTAACCTTAATATAGATATGAGAAAGCAGAGGCACAGACAGGCTAAGCTGCTGGCTCAGGTTGGTATATCTACTAAGTGGAATTGCCAGTAATGAACACATGACTATCTTAAGAATCAGTGACTATTTAAAGATTGATGCTGCATAATAATGTATGTAACACATATGTAAGCTATGAAGCATACTAAAAGGTATATGTAGGAATCCACCATTTAACTTATGAATTATATCATTAGTAATGTTGTTGCCTTAACTGTGGTCTATGTATTCCTTCACTTTCTCAGCACTTTATCCTTCCACCCATCCCAAGGTGAAAAACTATCCTATATCTTAGGTATATTATTTTCCTGGCTTTAATTTTTATATTTGATTCCTATATACCTATTAATAACCCTTAATAATAAAATAATTAAAATATATTTAAAATAATATTTATAAAATACAATCTTTATGCTTTTTATAATAAAAAGTAGCATCCTCTAAGCAATTTTCATGTCTTGATAATTTTGTATCTTATGAGTAGATGATAATGAATAGTTTGTGGACATTAGAGTAGTTTCCAAAATTTTGCTATAGCAAACATTAAACCTATATATGTAGGTACATGTCCTGTTTCAAAATATACAGTCTTTTTTACAATGTATTTTCAAAGTAGTTGTAAATATCTTTTTAAATACTTTAGCAAAGTAACATCTAATTATTTCCCAAAGTGCTTGAATCAATTTATAATCTCACAAGTAGTATATAATAGTTCTTCTTTCCACACACTCTTGCAAACACTTGGCATTTAGAATTTAATTTTGCAAGCCTAGAGAATATAAAACGACACCTTATTGTCGTCTTAATTTACATTTCCTTGCTTGTAATGAGCTAAATCATCGTTTCTAGATTTTATCAGTCATTCTGAGTTTCTTTAATTGAGAAATGCTTTTCATGTATTTTACAAATTTATTGTGGAGTTAATTCTTCTTTTTTAATAATGCTTATAAATTCTTTATATAAAATGGATATTAAACCATTTTTGGTTATATGCAACAAAAATATTTCTCCTGGTTTTTGCGTTATTTTTTAACTTTCTTTATGGTAACTTTCAAAGAACAAATGGTCTTAATTTTAATGTGGTCAAGTTGTCCATCTTCTTTTTTTAAACTATTTTTTTCTTTATTTTTAAAGGATCTTTAGATTACATATATATTACATCAAAATAGCCCCACACTTTCACCCATTAACAACATCTTTCATTAGTGTGATACAATTGTTACAATTGATGAACACATATTGAAGCATTTCTACTAACCATGGTCTATAGTTTACATAATGTTTTATACTTCACACTGGCACAATTTTATAGGTTTTGACAAAATGTATACTGGTTTGTATATGTCATCTTAATATCATGCAGAACAATTCTAATGCCTAAAATTGACCCAATTACACCTCCTGTTCCATCTTCCTCCCCTCAGAGCCTCTGGTAACCACTGCCTTTATATCAATATTACAAGTTTTTCCATTACTAGAATAATAACAAGTCTACTGTAGTTCATAGTTGCATTCTCCTGTTATGTTTGTTCATTCCTCTATCTTGAAGATTTGGGGATGGTGATACCCACTCTGCTTCTGATTGAGAGGGGGTTTAGATTCCATGGGGCAGATGGATGGAAATGACTTGCTTGCAGTTGTAGATGCTTTCTGTGTTTTGGGATGGGCAATGCCTATCATAATCCTTTTGTTAGTTGTCCTGGGCTAGTGCAATGAACTGGAGAGTAAGTGTTGCAGCACTGCTAAGATTCTGGGCTCAACTGGCATATGAACAGACCTTCAAAGATTTAAGTATAATATCTGGGACATATATTTAATGAGTATAGTACTAATTATAGGTTAAAATAAATGTGATAGAAGAACCATGTGTAGGAAAATTATAAATAATTCTAACTGATACATTGGGGAGATAAGTTATCATATATTCCAAATAAGGCCCACTCATGGGGTACCATTTTCCAGGGACTGTCTGCCCTGTCTATAGTGACTAGTTGTATCTAGAGCCCCCAGGAGCACCCCTATTTGAGGCACTGTTTACTGTGACAGACAGTGATATCCTACTGAGGCATGCATAAGCATGGCCTCTGGAATGAGCTCCCAAATCACTTTGAAATCTCTTAGCCATAAAAACTAATTTGCATTTAATATTTCTCCCTTTTGGTCTAGGTCTTTCTCCAAATGCATTGCTGTTGGCTCTTGGTATTATTCCTTAATTCCAGGGAGGCTCATCCCTGGGAGTGATGTCCCATGTTGGGGAGAAAGTAGAGAATTTATATGCCAACTTTGCCTTAGAGAGAAGCCACAGCAACAAGGAGGTCCTGAGGAGGAAACTTTTAGGCAATATATATTACCAGGTCAGGTTTCAATTTCACAAGAACAAGGTTCATAAGTAAAAACATCAATATCAAGGGCCTGGCACATTGGTCTGCCCTCCTTTGCTAGGCACTGCCCATGTACTCCAGAGAATCTCGCCACTCTATGAGAGAATTTAACAGGAATCACCAGGGTGGGAATTCAATATTCTGTTGGTCATTCTGTGGCTCTTCACCCACCAAGACAGCACCCCATGACCACGTGAACACATTCACACTCCAGAGGGGTAAGACCCAGGTGCATCCCCACACACACATTCCCCCTCCACCCCGCTGGCACCCTGGACCAATGATTCTTCCTGACCACAGCTGCAACCCCTCTGCAACCCAAAACCTCCCCAAAAACAAAGAAGACAACAAAAGATAACAATAATAAAAAATAAACAACAAAAACAAATTAAAAAAAATTTTTTGCATTGTGCCTTTCATCACCGTAAGACCTCTTATCTCCCATGTACATTGACGATGTCTTCTGTATTTTCCACCAATGTCTTAATTTTTTTCACGTTATTTTCTGAGAAGCTTTAGGTTACAGAAAAGACAGACAGAAAATACATATCCCATACAGCCCACTCCCACCCCCGATACCCTCCCTTACCAATAACATCCTACATGAGTATATTTATAACATTTATACATTTATAACAATCAACGAACAAATATAGAAGCATTGCTACTAACCATGTTCAGTGGTTTGCATTATGGCTTACCTTTTGCACCATATACTTTTATAGGTTCTGACAAAATGTATAATGGGCTGAATCTGTCACTGCAAGATCATGCAGAACAACTCCAATGCCGCAAAGATGCCCCATGCTCCACTCATTCCTCCCTCCCCTTCCCCTCAGAACCTATGGCAACCACTAAGTTTCAATTTTTGACCAATGAGGTTCATATTTACATGCATTAATATTGAGGTCTTGGCATACTGGTCTGTTTTCTTTGTTTAGGTGCTGCCTATATACTCAAGATGTTCTTCCCCTCTATTTGAGAATGCAGCAGGACTCCCCAGGATGAGAGTTTAATATTTTCCTGTTTATTGTGTGGGCCACCACCCACTGAGATAACATGCTATGCCAAGATGAACACATTCATATTCCCTAGAAGCATGCTCCAAGTGGACCATTTCCCACATATCCCCCCACCACCAACGCCCTTTACCAGTGATCCTCCGCTGCCATATTTGGCAAAAAAAAAAAAAAAAAGCATTCCCACCACTGTAGTTTCAACCACAGACCTACAAATCCCCAGAATTCATTGATTTCTTCCTACAGTCCTGCCCCCCAGTTCCATAGGATAGTCCATCCCAGCTCCCCTCTGCCCCCACTCACCTTCACATTCCAGCACCATTGACCCTGTTCACATCCCTGCACCACTATCATCCCCATCCACTGCCCAACCTCCCCCTTTCACTTTATCATAGGTTTTGCCTATAGTGAGCATTGGCTCAACACACTTTCTTCCCTTTCTGTCTCCTGATAACCTATCTTCTAGACTCTAGCTCTGTGAGTCTGCTCAATTTGCTTTGGTTATATCAGTGAGGTCATGTATTATTTGTCCTTTAGTGACTGGCTTGCTTCACTCAACATAAGGTCTTCAAGATTCAAATATGTTGTCCCATGTGTCAATATCACATTCCTTCTTGTAGCTGAATAATATTCCATTGTATGTATTTACCACAATTTGCATATCCATTCACCTGCTGATGTCCATCTTCTTTTATTGTTAATATGTTTGTGCCTATATAAAAAGGTATCCTTTTTGTCTCTGCTTATCTTCTTGCCAATGTATGCTTCAAAACTTTTAAATTGCTGTGTTTATTGTTTAAGTCTTTAATTCAATCAGTATTGAATCTTAGGTATGGTATAATGAAAAAATGAAAAGTAAAATTTTTCCATGTTTGTAATCAATGGTCAAACTTCATTTAAAATCCCATGCATTTATCACAAAGATCTGCGAAACCAGCACTGTCTTTTAACAATGTTCCATATGTTTTTCAACATGCTCTGTGCTCTCTCTTCTGTTCTATAGATTACATTTTTCTATATCTGTGCCAATATCTCACAGGCTTTATTACTTGGGCTTTATAATTCCTAGTCTATAGTAGATCAAGCCCATTCTTGTGCCATTTCATGTCCTTCTCTTCCTCATCCTGATCCTCTTTACACTTTCACTGCACCAGTATCTTGGTTACGTTTGATATTTTTTCTGAAATTTACATTTTGGAGATAACTGTTAAGGCTCTTGAAAAAACTATGCAGTATGTATTACTATAAATCATAGAATAATTTGATGGAAATTAACATTTTGCCATATTTAGTTTGTCTACAATGAACTTCTTAAGAACAAAGAATGCTTTAATTTCTTTGAGTAACTATTAAAAGAGTTTCCCAGGACATATCTTATATATCTTTTATGGGATGCATTCTTGCTTAAGTAACAAATATGTTGATATTCTAACTGGAATATTTTGAATTGTGTTTTTACTACTTATTGCCGGTTTATGAAGATGAAAATTGTTTTTGAATGTTTATTGCTGAACAATCCTGATTGTTGGTGAGAGATGATGATCTTCTCTCATTCTTTTGGTTATGGATATCCAGTTCTCCAAGAATCATTTGTTGAAGTGGGCATTCTCTCCCATATCAATGGGCTGGGTGGCTTTGTCAAATATCAGTTGACCATATATGCGAGGATCAGTATTAGAACTCTCAGTTCAGTTCCATTGATCAGTGTATCTATCCTTGTGCCAATATCATGCAGTTTTGACTACTGTAGCTTTGGAGTATGTTTTAAAGTCAGATAGTGTGATTCCTCCAATTTCGTTTTCTTTTTCAATTTATCTTTGGTTATTCGGGACCCCTTGCCCTTCCAAATAAATTTCATAGTTAGCTTTTACAAATGCTTTTGTAATTTTTACTGGGATAGCATTAAATCTGTAAATCAATTTTGGTAGGACAGACATCTTAATGAGGTTTAGTCTTCCAATCCATGAATAGGGAATATTCTTACATTTATTTAGGTTTTCTTGATTTCCTTTAGAGTATTGTGTAAATTTCTGATTACAAGTCCTTTACATCTTTAGTTAAGTTTATTTCTAGGTATTTGATTCTTTTAGTTGCTACTGTAAATTGAAATTTTCTCTTGATATCCTCCTCAGATGACTCATTATTGGTGTACAGAAATGCTACTGATTTTTGCATGTTAATCTTATATCCTCCCATATTACTGATATCATTTATCAGCTCTAGAAGCTTTGTTGTAGATTTCTCAGGGCTTTCTATGCATAGGGTCATGTCAATTGCACTTAGTGAAATTTTTACTTCTTCCTTTCCAATTTGGATGCATTTTATATCTTTTTCTTACCTAAAGCTCAAGGAAGTACAACTAACACAATGCTAAACAAGAGCTGTGATATTGGGAATCCTTGTCTTGTTCCAGATCTTAGAGGGAAAGCCTTTAGTATTTCACCAGAGAATATGATGATAGCTGTGGGTTTTTCATATATACCCTTTATCATGCTGAGGAAGTTTCCTTCTATTACTATCTTTTGAAGTGTTTTTATCAAGAAAGGTTGCTGAATTTTGCCAATGCTTTTTCTGCATCAATAGAGATTATCTTGTGATTTTTTTTTCAATCTATTAATGTTGTGTATTACTTTGATTGATTTTCTTATGTTAAACCATCCTTGCATACCAGGGATGAAACCTACTTGGTCATGGTATAATTCATTTGATGTGTTGTTGAATACACTTAGCAAGAATTATGTTGAGGATTTTAGCATCCAGTTTCATTAGAGATTGGTCTATAGTTTTCCTTTCTTGTGTCTTCTTTTTGTGGCTTTGGTATGAGAGTGATGTTGGCATCCTAAAATGAGTTAGGTAATGTTCCCTCCACTTCTATTTTTTGGAAGCATTTAAGTAGGATTGGTGTTAGTTCTTTCTGTAATTATTGTTAGAATTCACCTGTGAAACCATCTTTTCCTAGGCTCTTCTTAGTTGGGAGATTTTTGATGACTAATTCAATCTTGTTACACATTATTGGTCTGTTGAGTTCATCAATTTTTCACTTTTGTCAGTGTAGGCTGCTTGTGTGTTTCTAGAAATTTGTCCGTTTCATCTAGGTTGTTTAGTTTCTTGGCATACAGTTTCTCATAATATCCTCTTATGATCCTTTTTATTTCTGTGGGATCAGTTGCAACTCCCCCATTTCATTTCTGATTGTATTTATTTGCATCTTCTCTCTTTTTTTCTTTGTTAGTCTAGCTAAGGGTTTGTGAATTTTATTCATCTTTCAAAGAACCAGCTTTTGTTTTTGTTAATTTTTTCTAGTGCTTTCTCATTTTCAATTTCATTTAACTCTGCTCTAATCTTTGTTATTTCCTACTTTCTGCTTGCTTTGGGATTTGTTTGTTTTATCTACTTCTAATTCTTCCAGGTATGCAGTTAGGTCTTTGATTTTAGCTCTTTCTTCTTTTTTAATATAGGCATTTATGGCTATAAATTTCTCCTCAGCACTGCTTTTGCTGCATCCCATATGTTTTGATACTTTGTGTTGTCATTTTCATTCATTCAAGGTAGTTAACTGATTTCTTTTGCCATTTCCTCCTTGATCCACTGATTTCTAAGAGTGTGTTGTTTAACTTCCATATCTTTATGCCTAATCTGGTTCTTGGCCCCATACTGGTTTTCAACTTCACTCCACTGTGGTCAGAGAAAATACTTTGCATAATTTCAATTTGTTGAGCATTGTTCTGTGACCTAGCATGTGACCTGTCCTGGAGAATGAACCATTTGCACTTGAGAAGAATGTATATGCCACTGTATTCTGGTGTAATGTTCTATATGTCTATTAGGTCTATATCCTTTAACATATTATTCAATGTCTCTGTTGCTTTATTGATCCTCTGTTGAGATGTTCTATCTAATGGTGATAATGTTGTATTAACATCCCTCACTATAATTGTAGAAGCATCTATTTCTCCGCTTAGTTTTTCCAATGTTTGCCTCATGCATTTTGAGGCACCCTGGTTAGGTGCATAAATGTTTATAATTGTTCTTTCTTCTTGATAGATTACACATTTTATTAATATATTGTGTTCTTCTTTGTCTCTTACAATAGTTTTGCATTTAAAATCTGTTTTGTCCAATATTGGTACAGCCACTCCTGCTCTTTTTTGGTTATTATTTGCAAGTAAAATCATTTTTCAACCACTCACTTGCAACTTCCTAGTGTCCCTGGGTCTAAGGTGAGTTTCTTGTAGAAAGCCTATGGATCAGTCATATTTCCTTATCTATTCTACCACTCTGTGTCTCTTGATTAGAGAGTTTAATCCATTAATATTCATTGTTATTACTGTCAAGGTATTACTTACATATTAGCCATATGGTATTAGCTATATTTTCTTTAGGTTTATATATGTCACATATTATTTTTATTTCTCTTTTTACATTTTTAGTTATTCTTACTAATACTCTCCCTTCCTATACTCTCTTCCAACCCTTTCTTTCCTGTTTTTATTTCAACCTGCAGAGCTCCCTTTAATATTTCTTGAAGGGCAAGTTTCTTGTTGACAAACTCTCTTAAATTCTTTTTATCTGTGAATATTTTAAACTTTCCCTCATTTTTGAATGCCAGCTTTGCTGGATACTGAATTCTTGGCTGAGATTTTTCTTTTCTTTAGCAACTTAACTATGTCATACCACTGCATCTTGCCTCCATGGTTTCAGATGAGAAATCAGCACTTAATCTTATTGAGCTTCCCTTGTGTGTGATGGATCTCTTTTCTCTTACTGCTTTCAGTACTCTCTTTGTCTTGAGCATTGGACAATTTGACAAGTATATGTCTTGGGTTAAGCCTGTTAAGACTTATACTGTTTTGGGTCCTCTACTCTTCCTGGTGATGTATATCACTGCCCCTAAAAGAGTTGGGAAATGTTCAGCCGTTATTTCCTCCAACACTCTTTCGACCCCCTTTCCCTTCTCTTCTCCCTCTGGGATGCCTGTAATGCATATGTTTGTGTGTTTCATGTGTCATTCCAATCCCTGAGTTCTACTGATTTTTTCTATCTTTTTATCTATCTGTTTTACTATCTGACTGATTTCAGATGTACTGTCTTTGACATCAGATTCTTTCCTCTGCCTGTTCAATTCTGCTGTTTATCCAGTGTAATTTTGATTTCTTGCCCTGTGCCATTCTTCACCATCAAATCCATTATCTTTTAATGTATGTTTACAATTTCTGAAATGTTTTCCCATTGTCTTCTTAATATCATTTATCTCTTCCTTCATTTCATTAAGTTGATTCATGATATTTGTTTGGACATCCTGGTTTAGTTATTTCATGTTTTGTGTCTCTTCCAGTTTTTTTAGTTTGCTCATTAGACTGGGCCATGTCTTCCTATTCTTATGTATGGCTTGTAAACTTTTGTTGGTGTCTAGGCATCTGTTTATCTTGATGGGCTTATTTCATTGGTTAGCTTCTCTGTCTACTGCAAGGTTTTATTTTTTTTGTGGTAAGGTTCCTTTTTGACATTTGCTTCCTCTTGTTCTATATATTTGCAGTTGTCTGTGTTCCCTAGAAAATAAATATTAGGACCACAGAAAAGGAAAGAGATAAGAAGAGTAATAGTTATAATAATTTTTTTAAAAAGGTAGATGAGGAACCATACAAGAGCTAGGAAAAAAAATGAGTAAAAAAATCATAAAAAAATACAAAGGAATAAGGATATAAAAGGTGGAATAGAAAAAATGAAACAAGAAACAAAATAAGAAAAAAAAATAGAATGAATTAAAAGGCCAGAAAGATGAGATGAGAAGAGAGGAAAAGAAAAAGAGAGTGAGAAAGAGAGAGAAAGAAAAGAAAAAAATGAAGACTAAATAAGAAGTGGAGTGAAAGAAAAGCAACAGAACACAGAAGATGAAAAAATGAAGGAAAGAAAAGAAATAAAGCAGGTAAAAAAATAAGTAAAAGAAAAAATTGGAACAAAGAAATGGAGAAGACAACAAACATGAGACAAAACAGCAACAACAAAAAACCCAAGGGAGCGGATGTGCCTTAAGTGATTGGGCCCTCATCTACCAAATGGGAGGTCCTGGGTTCAATTCCTGGGGCCTCCTAATGAAAGCAATCTGGCCCATGCCTTGTAGAGCTGGTGGCCCACACTGTGGAGAGCTGGCACAGCTAGAGGATGCACCAAAGGGCGATGCAGAGGAGAGACATTGAGAGATGCAGCAGACCCGGGAGATGAGGTGGCTCAAGCAATTGACTGCCTCTCTCCCACACCAGAGATTGCAGAATCAATTCTTGGTGCCTCCTAAAAAAAATAAAAGAGAAAGATGAGAACAAATGACAAGCAGACACAGAAAGAACACACAGCAAATAGACACAGACAATAAGTGCAAACAATGGGGGGGGGGGCAGGAATAAGAAAGAGAAAGAAGGAAAAAACCCAGAAAAACAGGCTTCTCTCTTAGGCCCCTAGGGAGTTTCTCAGGTTGACCCATGATCATCAATCACCCTGTAGCCATAGGTGTGGTACCTCTTTTTAGTGAGTAAAATAACGAATGAAATAAAAACTAATAAAATTTTTTTAAAAATTAACAAATCAGAAAAACCTAAACAAACAAACAAAAAAAACTCAGTGTATATATTCCCTGTTATAAGATGCCACTTGGGTGCTTGATAACCCAGTGGATCACTCTCTGGATCCCTTCTCTTAGGAGGTACCAGGAATCAAACCAGGGACCTTGTATATGCAAGGCAGGAGTTCCTACACTGAGCTACACCCAGTCCACAAGTTAGTCTTCTGAAAGCTTATCTAGTTCTTCCCACCCCTGTTCCCTCAGGTGAGTTGGGCTTTTAACAGTTTCCCTGAGCCCAGCTGGTTAGGCTTCTGTCTCTGCCCCCTCCCTGACCTAGTTCTTCTCTTTCCCAGGGCGACTGGGTGTGACAGCCTGCCTGATCAGATTGCCCCTTTCCTCTCCCTGGGGCTACTTCAGCACTGGCTGTGGTCTCCTCTGAGATTCAAAGGGGGCTCAGCTGGCCAAACTCACCAAAAAGAAACCACTCTCCACCCCCACCAGACTCCTCTTTCTCCCAGTGAGTGTTCCACCCCCACTCCCGTACTGTGTTGTTTGCAGTGAGCCAGGGATTTTACCAAGGTTATTTGCCTTGAGGGTGGGGTATATGTGCCTTTCCCAGCCCCAGGGGCAAGTAACTCATGGTTTACCTTTGGCCTCTTTGTCTCTCTGTCCCACTCCCTCCTGGATGATGTGCAGCACTTTCTTGCTCTGCAGATTCCCAAAACAGCTCCCTTGGGTAGTTTTTTGCCCTTTCTGCATTGTTCTTTGTAAGACAGTTGAACCCTGTCTACCTACTTTGTTGCCATCTTCCCAGAAATCTCACCATGTGCTTTAATTCCTAGTCAATATTATATAAACTTCATTTAAAATTCATGTGTATTTCTGTGTGTGATGGTTAGGCTAATGTGTCATCTCGGCCAGGTAATTGTGCACAGTTGTTTGGTCAAGTAAGCACTTGGGTCATTGTAATACAAGGACATTTAAGGGCTTTACCCATCAGTTAGTTTACTGCATGGATGGCTGGTTACATCTACATCAATCAGGGAGATTGCTATCAGCAGTGAGTGACAATCAGTTGAATTCCTTAAAAGGGGAAGTGATTTCAGCATTCGGAGAGAATTTCCTAGCTCATCTTTGGGTAGCCAAAGGCTCCCTGGAACTCATTGAAGACCTTTATTGGGCTTTCATCAAAGCCCCTGGCTTGGAGCCTGCCTGCCGAAACTGGACTTGTGCAACTGCATGGTCATGTGAGAGACTCATAAAATCTCATACTATTTACAGATTAACAGATATCTCTTGTTGATTCTGTTTCCCTAGAGAACCTCTAATACAACTTGGTACAAGAGTGGTCCTTGAGGAACAGAGTCTTAAACGTGGGATGTCTGAGGTGGTTCTGGGAGTTTTGCAATTGGCTCTCTAATCTAATTGGACTCAAGGGTACTAATGACTCCCTTTCCAATCATAAAGAGACCACAAACAGTCCATGACATAGTTGGCAATGGAGATACACAAAATATCAACACTAGATTCCCCTCTTTCCACACTTATAAGAAGCAAGGATCTGGGTGACGGTGTTTTCAACACTTTGACAGAGTTTTGTGGAGTAAAAAATTATAATGCTATTGGCTGGCTCTTCCTAGATACTTTGGATATAGTTACAAAAGAAAGAGATGGGCTAAAGTCTTCCAATTTGCTACTTACACACTGCATGAATCATGTGAAAGTTTCTATGTGTGCTCTGAAAGAAAATCTTCTCTTCTGCAGCCACAGACTTGAGATATCTGAGAATCAAACTCAGACTCTCATTGTATGAGTAGCAGAGTTACAAAAGAAACTAACATCTCAACCTCACAGGATTCTGCAGTTAAAGTGAAGGCATTGATTGGAAAGGAGTAGAACCAGAAGATTGGGATGGAGAAATATGGGATGATGATAATAAAGTCTCTGCTGAGACTTTATCAGATAAACCTGTGATGGCCTGCCCTGTGGAGACCACACCTTGTCAACCTTGTATCACCCAGCCTCCAGCCTGCCCCAAGGAGTCCGGACCTCCTTCCAGAGTAGCAGCCAAACTGAAGCCTGAATTGCCCAGCCTCTGACCTGCCTTTAGGAATCTGCCTTCCAACCCCTGCCTGAAGAATTAATCCTATCTCATAAGAAAAAAATGCAAAGGAATGCCCTGAGGTCAGTAGCTTCCAAGGCATTTTTAATCCTTCTCCTTACCCACCCCCACCACCCTTCTTCTCTTCTAGACTTATTATTAGACAAATCACAACAAGTCCTCAAAGGTGAAATACAAGGTGTAATCCATGAAAATACACGATACTATGAAAGAACTGCATGAGCTTTCCAAATTATATAGACAGAAATAAAGGGAATATGTGTGGGGATGGATACTAAGGATATGGGATAATGGTGGAAGGAATATAAAGTTGGACCACACTGAATTTATTGATATGGGCCCACTAAGCAAAAATTCTGTATTCAATGCTGTGGCTTGAGAAAGGGCTATAACAGTTTGTTTGGGTGGCTGACTGAAACATGGATCAAAAGATGGCCTAGCATTTCTGAGGCTGATATGCCTGATTTGCCCTGGTAGACAGTAAAAGAGGGAATTCAAAAGCTTAGAGAGATTGGAATGCTAGGATGGATTTACCATTTGAGAACTACCTGCCTACCCATCCCAGGAATGTCCAGATGACACACCTTTAACCAGGACTGTGAACAATAAATTGGAGACTAACTGCATCTTCCCTGAAGAGCTCTGTAGTTGTTCTTCTCTGTAGTCTAGATATTACTGTAAGGAGGGCAATATGTTATTAAAATCCTTAAACATTATGGGAATGATCAGATATCGGTCCAGTAAAAGTCAAGTATGGGCAGTTAATCTCCAAAGACAAGGTGTGTGTGCCTACTACAATGAAAGGCAGATTCAAAGCAGCACTCAAAATAGTCTGAGTTGCATAGAGTTATGGCATTAGCTAATACATCATGGGGTACCTAGAAGTGAAACAAATGGGCAGTCTACTAAATTTTTTCTGGATCTGTATAAGCAGAAGAGTTCTAGGTTGGGTAAACAAAACCCTAACTCAAATTACAGATGCAGAGAATCACAGTCCCTTAATCAATTCCCAGACTCAAGACCGTTTACAGACCCAGAGCCCTTTGAATGAGGAGAAGGCCAGGTTCCCTTGGGGAAGGATCCTGTTAAAATCCCCAAAATTTATACTGTTAATCTTCCTCCCACCTTTCCCCAAGTAGACCTATGGCCTTTTACCAGAGTAACTGTGCATTGGGGAAAAGGAAATAAACAGACATTTCAGGGATTTTTAGACACTGGCTTAAAAGTGACATTAATTTCAGGATACCTAAAATGTCACTGTGGTCCACCGGTCAGAGTATGGCCTAATGGAGGTCAGGTGATTGATGAAGTTTCAGCTCAGGTCTGTCTCACAGTGGGTCCAGTGTGCCCTTGGACCCATTCTGTGGTTATTTCCTCAGTTCTAGAATGCATAATTGGAATAGACATACTCATTAGCTGGCAGCATCCCCACATTAGATCCCTGAGGGATATTATGCTTGGAAAGGCCAAGTTGAAGCCACTAGAACTGCCCCTAGCTAGCAAAATAGTAAATCAAAAGCAATCCTGGATTCCTGAAGGGATTGCAGAGATTAGTGCCACCATCAAGGATTTGAAGGATGCCACTAATACAGTGTGTGTGTGTTTGCTGTGTATTTCTTTGCATGTTTTGCATAGCTTTCTCTTTAGAATATAAAATAAAAAAGTTAGGTTAAAAAATAACTTTTACCAAAGCTTGATTTATATTTTTAACTGAGTTAAAAAATTTAATTCTAATCACCTATGCTTTCGTCATTTATAAGTTTTTATGATTTGTAGTGTTTCTGACCTAAATTTCCTAATTTTGAAATATGTTATTTTAATTAATTGCTACAGAATTTCCCCTAAGATGATTTTTAAATTCTTTTAATATATATATAGTATATTGTTATGTAATATAATACATTTACTATTGTTATATATATCATATAATTATAGCACTATACCATTTTAGACACTTACATTTCCTCATAAAACTTAGTATTAGACTATATTCTATTTTTATAGGCATACTTTTAAAAATAACTCTTGTAAAGGAACACACCCATAAGTTACTTAAAACTTCATAATTATTTTAATAAGAAAAGCTGTTATGACCAATTTAGAATTGTAATCACACTATTCCCTTTATCCTGTGGTTATTTTAATTGTTCTTATCCATTTCACTCGAGTTTATTCATTTAATGTTTTATGTAATTAATTGATGTGCAAGGTGCCAAGCTCTGTGTTTATTACAACCCGACTCCTGAAGGGCATGAGTTGGTGCAGCTGCATGACCAAAGAACACACCTGGCATTTAGGCAGGCATAAGCTTTATTGGTACTTATGGACAGGCAAGAACGTTTGATGGCAGTGATTCAGAGGATGAAGATATCCCTCTGCAAAGAGACAGGGAAATGAGGGGTGATATAAGGGGTTTCAGAACAAGGACATTCCATAGGGTATGATGAAAACAGAGTTCCTGTTAAGGTCCCATGATGGCAGACATGGGGTCTGGTGATGATTTCACTATGCTCGTAGGAAGGACATTTACCAAGGATAATTACTGCTTTGGAAGATTATAGTTTATGATATCATCTATGTATTCTCTTCCCTCTGAGGAGGGTTGTTAACCTTTAACTAACATCTAGGTCATGCAGGCAGCTATGTGCTGAGGAATTGGGGGAGGGTCCCTGGGTCCCCACAATCTACCTGCTCGTAGTGGCCTATGTTGACCATAGGACAAGAATTGCATCCACATTCCATAGCAACAATATAAAAGACAACAGCTGAAGCTATTATGTGTCTTTCAGTGACAATTGCAGTTCCACCTGGCACAAAAACAGTCAATAGGTAGAAACACCAGGGGGTGTGCTTTACTTTATATCTAGCCTTGATAGTAAAATTACACAACTCAGGGGTTAACTACCCCGCATCACGGATTACCTTTTGTTGTTCCATGCAGACAGGGGTGATGTGATCTAGGGTGACAGTCTCAGCTGCTAACCATCCTAAATCATTAGATACAGCATATCCTAATAAAGGCCTAGGTTTATTCACCTGGTCCCTTACAAGGGAAAATATATAATTACGAGTCTATTGAAAGATGGCACCTGAATCTCAGTTTTAAATGTGAAGATCTTGTTCCAAACTCGTTGATGGATCGTATTCTGCCATGCTAGCAAGTTGCAGGAGTTATGGTCCATGGAAGGCCAATAACACCTGAAGATGGCAAGTCTGTGCAAACCCAACATTGGATTTGATTGTGGGCATGGGTTACTGCTGAAGCCCACTGCAGAAAGGTATTGATTAGGGTGCTATGGGAAAAAGGAAAGATGTTTATGGGGAACAATAAGGGGTCTAACAGTATGCAAGCAACATTTCCATTAATAGAGAACAAAGTACCAGTTAGGGAAGTATTATGAGGAGACTTCCAATAACACACATTTTCCCCTTCTAAATTCTCTGAGTTTTCTATGATGACATCAAAAACTAGTTTAGACATAAAGAGAGTCCACATAGACATTCATAGGGTCCCAGTTATTTGCTGTTCTGATTGATTGCCTTTCGACCTTCACTTACTAGCTTTCAGGAAACCAATGGGGAGGCCTTTTGGTTTGGAGTTATCCAGCACTTCTTTTAAGTCTGGGACTTTCAAACTGGACCTTGTGACCAGGGTCTTTGGCAGGCTTTATTCTGACCAGCCACATTCCCTGTTTCCTATACTAACCTACCTCAACTACCCCACTTAGATAGTTCACATCCTTATTCTTAAGGTGGAGCTGAAAAGTGATGTTCATTCTTCTGTAGCTGCTTTTTAGTGGTTAAGGGCAGAAGTTCCCTGCCTGATGAGACATGAACCTCTCTGCCTATTGTATTGACGTTGAGAGAAGGCAGGTCTGGCACCATGGGTGGAACTGGATGAAATCCTTGCATGACGAATACCATGTTTGATTCTGGAAGAAATAAAGTTAGGTTAGAATTTTGAAGATAAATGATCTTACTAAAAGGATAAAGAAAATGGTGGTACATGGCCCTAAAAATGATGCCAGTCATGATATACTGGACCATAGGGATTAGAAAGGCCATGTGCCTTCAGAGGCTATATCTTCCCAAAGTTGATGGGCTCGATCCTGTAAGTTTCAAATGCTGTCTAGGAAACTGCCACTCCTAGTTCCCACAGTGGTGGTTATGACTAGAACAGCTAGGAGAGGTATGAGGAGAGGCACTGCCCTAGACACAAAGTCACAAAGACAATATAGGCAACAACATGATAAGCATATGACAAGCAAAACAGAGACAATACTAAAAAAAAAGCCATTCTTTTATCTTATAGGCACATTCATTAATTAGAAAATGAATTAAGTTTAAGATGACTTTTAACATGTTTAATATCCTTCTGCATATGATCCAGAGTAGAAGAGATATATTCATCAAATATATAGGTACAGCACTTAATACTAATCAATGCATTAATCAATGCACAAGTCCCTCTTTGAGTTGCAGTTAATAGATCTAAGCTCCAGATTTGCAGTATGATACATGTTGCTCTTCATGGAAGCAAGCCATAATGCCAATTGTGTCTGTTTATGTTCTACTCACATTACTCTGGTAATTACTGCTTAACTTATTATGTCCTTCACACAGCCAGCATGCCGCAGCACCATTATCCCTTGGAGGGAAGCTCCAGTGTTTCACTGGCCTGGGGCATAGCCCTTCAGCACTATGAAGCACTATGAAGCAGAACCAGTTTGGAGGCAATGTAAATATGGCTATATGGAGCCATCACCAGCTGCTGTGTGAGTCCAAAACTGCAACATAGTTTCCATCCACTTCAGGAGCCATATCCAGAGATGTGGTAGATCCTTTTATTTTTTCAGGGGTTATAGTGACCAAACAAGTCAATAATTCAAAATTGAGAAGCACCATGCTGGGTACTGAATGCCTGGTTTGAATGAACAAAAGAGTTTGACAATACTGACGTCTATCTCTTAATTTTTAGACAGTTTCTAAATACTTCCAATGCAGTTTATAATATATCAAAGGAACTTAATTATTTTTAGTACTTTAATTTTTACATCTACACCTTGACTATGATTGTGTTAACAGATATTTTACTTTAGCAGTATAAGAAACACTACTTTCTTTATTATTTTATTACAACCTAAGATTCCCAATGGAATCAAGATTATCTTCACCCAACCACCACTTTAATATGCAGATTGAGGTGACCTCTGACAGGTTCCCCTGTTATGAAGTTATTTTTTGTTATCAATATCAGTTCAGGTTTCTATTTATTAATGGATTCCTGGAACTAGCATTTAAATACTTCAGTTTAGACAATGATCTTACGAACTTCTTATAATTAACTATAAGTCACTTTTTGTTATCTATATCAATTCAGGTTTCTATTTAATAATGGCTTCCTGGGGGAGCAGATGTAGCTGAAGCAGTTGGGCACCTGCTTCCCATGTATGAGGTCCCAGGTTCAATCTTCCTAAAAACAAACAAACAAACAAATAAAAAAACCCAACTCTTATTGATGAGAGGGTGTAGCTCAGTGGTTGAGGTTCTGCTTCTCATGTAAGAAGTCCTGGATTCAATCCTTGGTACTTTCTTAAAAAAAAAAATTATAATAATGGCTTCCTGGAATTAGCCATTTAGATATTTCAGTTTAGAAAATGCTTTTGCAAGCTTTCTATAGCTCACCATATCCACATAGAATATAGTTACTTCATCTCAAGACAATTTTCATTTTACAAAACACATTCCCTTACTTAATGCTACCTTCTACAATATATTTTACAACTTTATATATTCATTAAAGCCTTGTCTTTCATATTTCCAGTTTGATTTTATGAAAACCAGCACCTTATCTTAGGACAAAACACATTTCCTTAAACAAACTCATCAAGTTTTAGTCATCACTGACTATGAATTCACTTCCACAAACCTTTTACTTCTTTCTATATCCATTTCACAGAACACCTCCCTCATTCTGTTCTGTGAAGAAATAAAAAACTATTTCGATTTAGGCAAAAACAATTTTTTAAGAAAGAGGATAGTAATAATTTCATTAGCCAAAAACTTACAATTTTCATGATCTGAAAGATTTAACACATATAATGTTTAATTTATTTTATTGTATCTTATAAACCTAAGGAAATTACACCCAATCTAAACAAAGTTGAAGCCCCTATAATTTAGCAAGAAATGTTTTTTTTTTTAAATAAAATTCTAAAATTGTGAATAACCTTAAAAGCATACTGACTGCCAGGTTTTGGAATAATTACAATTGCTTAATTTGTTTAATCATAATTTAGAAAAACATTTCCATAGCTTTCAAGGACTTTTTCCTTTACTTACTGAAATTGAACAATTACTGTCATCTTAAAAGCTGTTAAAATTTAATTGGTAAATTACAGGACAGACTATACAAAAAAAGGTTTATTCTGTAATGTTCCCTCTGTGCCTATCATTTTAATTTTCAAGCCTAATAGACAAAATTCTAGGTTAAACTCACATCTCCCCTATCTTTCTATACTCAGCCCATACCCTTAGTTTCCTAAACCAGTTTTAATGAGTCACTGGAATTCAGTCAAGTTTAGGAGAAGACCATGGGGCATGATAGGCTATAGAAAGATTACGGGAGAATTCAGGATAAACTTTTTAGTATCTTTTCCTTAAATAATTTCTTTATTCCAATTTTATGTGACTTTTTATCCTGTTTGGCTTTAATAATTTGGGTTCCAGGAATATTCATTTATCAATATAAGTGTTTATTTAATTTTTGGACATTTGAATAGAGCTTTTTTAAGAATTTTCATTTAGTAATTTAATATTACCATCCAGAGGTATGAAAATTTACACTGAAGAAACAGACAAACACAAAAAGAGTTAAGACACACCAATAAAAACATGAAACTCACTAATTTGACTCAAAATTCTCATTCCTTTGGTATGGCTATCTGCAAGCTCTTCATCATTTCACATCTCTAAGAAGTTTTACTAGTTTTAAAATTTCCTTGGAAACAGTGTTGCCTGTAATATGCAAGCTTATTCTTTGAAACACTTTTATTAGTAACCAGGAACCAGTTAGGAATACTTGACCAGTATAAATGCAGTGAAATATTAATTTAGCTGTTTATACAGACAAATAACATTTATATATTCTGGATTACTATTCAGGAGAATACTTAGACTCAAAGTTTAGGAGTAAGCTATTGATTCAAAACGGAAGTTGTTTTTAGCACCTTGATAAAAATTCTGATCAAATTAAAATGTGAATAAAACTTAAAACATTGTCAAAATAACAAAAACAAAATAAACTCTTCCTGAGTTTATACAAGTATTATGAGCTTTCAGTTTTGTAATATATTTTTTAATTGCAGGCTTACAAAGGCTTTTTTTTTTTTTTCCTATTTATTTTTAGAGTTGTCCAGTTCAGTTGGTAAACTTTAACAGCGCCAATTTTGTTATTGTGGCTATCCAGATGTAATTTGAATTAACATGGAAACAAAACAGGGAACATTAATGTTGCTAAGTTCTTCAACTTCTCCAGTAGCTAAACTAATTCTTTAAGCTCCCCTAGCTCACAAGTGCACCAACCAGGTGGCAAAGTGTTCACAGAGTTACTGCCAGAAAATTTTCCCTATCTTAATTAGCTATTCTGGCAGGACACGCTCTACTCCTTTCAGTGTTTTTGGGGCATTCCTATACTCAAGTGGAATTTCAACAACAGTCAAGCAAGTGTGCAACCCCTTATTCTCTCAGGGTCCCATCTTGTCCTGGAGGACAGCCACTCCTTCCCACATGGACGTTATGGGCCAAACCAGGATTTCCACTAAGATTCTCCTTTCCCGGAACTCATGCCTGCTACTTCCAGTGGTCCTTTGTTCTTTTGGCTGTGGCTCGCAAATTGTTGCAACCCGACTCCTGAAGGCACGAGTTGGTGCAGCTGCAAGGCCAAAGAACACACCTGACATTTAGTCAGGCATAAGCTTTATTGGGACTTACAGAGAGGAGACAATCTTTGATGGTGGTGGTTCAGAAAATGAAGATAGTGCTCCAGAAAAAGGGAAATAAGGGATGATTTAAGGGATTTCAGAAAAAGGACATTCCATAGGGTATGAGAACAGAGTTCCTGATAGGGTTCCATGAAAGCATACATGGGGTCTGGCGATAATTGCACTATGTTCATAGGAAGGGCATTTACCAAGGATGTTTACTGCTTTGAGAAGATTATAGTTTATGATGCTATCTATGCATTCTCTTCCCCTTGGAGAGGGTTGTTAAGCTTTAACTTATGTTGAGATCATGCAGGCAGCTATGTGCTGAGGACTTGGTGGGGGGGGGGGCATGGATCCCCAGAATGTTTTCTTATTTATAATAAGATAATTATGGAAAAAAATGTGCCTGGTCTTGAAACAGCTCCTAACCTAGCATCAGAAGTGCATTTTAAAAAGTTAAATCAAAACACCTGAAAATGGGAAAATAAAACAATATGAAAAGCATGGTGTAGGTGTCATTAGGGCAAAGAACATCTAATTCTTTTTTCATATTAGGAAAGAAATTACTGAATGAAAATACATGATATGTTACACAGAGGAGTATAAGTAGTATATGTAGACAGAGAATGTGTATGCAGATGAAGAAAGGACATTTCAGGGAGAGGGAATCCTTTGTGTCGAGGCACAAAGGCTAAGATTCCCTGCTGAAGTTTTGAGACTGCAAATAGTTTAAAATCATTGGGGACTCAGAGGGAATAAACAGAACTGAGACTAACCAGAATTACAGAATGGTTTTGAAGATAGGAGGTCAGAATCATATTCCCACTTTAGAAAGATTAATCTAATATCACAAAGAATGATGGGCAGGAAGAGGTTGAGGCAGGACACATATTGGGAGGCAATTTAGCAATTGTGATGGTTAGGCTAATGTGTAAACTCAACTAGTAATTATGCCCTGTTGTTTGGTCATGCAAGCATTGGGCTAATTGTAATACAAGGATATTTTGTGCACTTTAATCTACAGTGATTTGATTACATAGGTGGCTGATAACATCTACAGTCAACCAAGGAGATTGCCATCAGCAATGATTGATGTCTTATAAAATCAATTGAAGGCTTTTAAAGGGGAAGTGATTTCAACATTCAGTGAGAGAATTTCCAGCTCTACTTCCCACAGCCAACAACTCCTGAGAACTCATCAAGGACCTTCAACAAAGCCCCTGATTACAGACTGCCCTGTGGATTTTGGACTTGTGCATCCCCACAGTTGTGTGAGAGAATTTTATAAAATCTCATACTATTTTCAGATATTGCTTGTCAGTTCTGTTTCTCTAGAGAACCATGACTAATACAGCTTGTTACTGAGAGTGGGGTTCTTAAGAAACAGAATCTTAAAAATGGGATTTCTGAAGGGGCTTTGGGAATTTTGCAATAAGTTTTCTACTCTAATTTCACCCAAGGGCACTTATGGTGCCCTTTACAATAATCAAGAGGCCACTGAGAGTATATGGCATGAGTTGGAAATGGAGATACACAAAATATCAGCACTGGATATGACTATTTCCATTTTTATAAGAGGCAAGGAATTGGGTGAGAGTGATTTCAACACCTTAACAGTGTTTTGTGGAGTCAAATGCTAAAAAGATGTTGGCTGGTTGTTCCTAAATAGCCTGGATACAGTTATAAAAGAAAGCGATGAGCTAATGGCTTCATATTTGCAACTTAAACACTGCATGAGTGATGTGAAAGTTTCTATATGTGCTCTGAAAGAAAATCTTGTTTCATGCAGTCAGATTTGAGAACTCTGAAAACCAGACTCAGAGTCTCATTGTACGAATAGCAGAGGTACAGCAGAAATTAAAATCTCAACCTTGTAAGGTGTCTACTGGTAAAGTGAGGGCATTGATTGGAAAGGAGTAAATTCCTGAAGATATGGAGACATATGCATTGATGATGATATCAGTGGGGTCATTGTAACCCTAAATTATGCTGAGATTTTTCCAGATAAACCTGTGATGATCTGCCTTGTGGAGACCACACAATGTCAAGCTTGTTTCACTCAGCCTCCAGCCAGCCCCAGGGATCCTGGACTTCCTCTCAGCCCTAAGGCTGGTACTAGCCAAACTCTAGCCTGCACTGCCTAACCCCCACCTGCTCTGAGAACTTTGCCTTCTTAAACCCTGCCTGAAGAGGTTAATCCTGTCTCACTAAAGAAAAATGCAAAAGAATACCCTGAGGTCAGTAGCTTGAAAGAAATTTCTAAGTCTGTATACCCACCTCCACCACTGGTCTTCTCTTAGAGAACTATTACGAAACTAAAATCATAACAAGCCCCCAAAGGCAAAATACCAAGTGTGACCATAAAAGACCTGAATGAATTTTCCAATTTATATAGACAGAAATCAAGGGAATATGTGTGGAGTTGTATACTAAGAGTATGGAATAATGGTGGAAGGAACATTAAGTTGGATCAGGTTGAATTTATCGATATGGGCCCATTAAGCAGAGAATCCGGATTCAGTGCTGTAACTCAGGGAGTTAAAAAAGGTTCTAACAGTTGGTTTGGGTGGTTGCCTGAAACATGGACCAAAAGATGGCCTAGAATAGCTGAGATCAAGATGCCTGATTTACCCTGGTATACTGTAGAAGAGGGAACCTAAGGCTTAGAGAGATTGGAATAATAGAATGGATTCACCATTTAAGACCTGCCCACCCACCCCAGGAATGTCCAGAGGACACACCTTTAACCAGAGGATTGTGAGGAATAAATTGGTAAGACCAAGTCCATCTTCCCTGAAGAGTGAGTGCTCTTCTCTGTATTCCAGATATTACTGTGGGAAATGCTGTCATGGAGGTAGAATCCTTAAACACTATGGGGATGATCAGCTCTCGGGCCAGTAGAAGCCACGGAGCAGGAGTTATTCAGCAAAAACAAGGTGGGCAAGTCTACAATGAAATGCAGACTGAAAGGAGCAATCAAAAGAGTCTGAGTTGCATAGAGCTATGGCAATGGCTAATAGATTATGGGGTACCTAGAAGTGAAATAGATGGGCAGGCTATTAAATTTCTATTTTGATCTTTATAAGCAGAAGAGTTCTAGGTGGAGTGAACAAAACCCTAGCTTGAATTACAAACACAGGGAATTATGGCCTCTTAATCAATTCCCAGACTTAAGACAGTATACAGACCCAGAACCCCTTGAATGAGGAGAAAGCCAGATTCCCTTGGGGAAGAATCCTATTAAACTCCCAAAAATTTATACTGTTATTCTATGTCCCAGCTTTCCCCAAAGAGACCTATGGTATTTTACCAGTGTAACTGCACTGCAGAAAACAAAATGATCAGACATTTTGGGGATTATTAGACACTGGCTCAGAAGTGACATTAATTCTGGGAGATCCAAAATGTCACTTTGATCCCCAAGTCAGAGTAGGGGCTTATGAAGGTCAGGTGATTGATGGAGTTTCAGCTCAGGCCTGTTTCACAGTGGGACCAGTGTGTCCCCAGACACATATGGTGGTTATTTCCCCAGTTCCAGAATGCATAATTGGTATAGACATACTCAGTAACAGGCAGAATCCCCACATTGGACCCCTGACTGGGATATTATGGTAGGAAAGGCCACAAGGAAGCCACTAGAACTGCCCCTACTTAGCAAAATAGTAAATCAAAAGCAATACCAGATTCCTGGAGGGTTGGCAGAGATCAGTGCCACCATCCAGGATTTGAAGGATGCAGGAGCGGTGATTCCTACCACATCCCCATTCATCTCTTCTCTTTGGTCTGTGCAGAAAACAGATGGATCATGGAGGATAACAGTAGATTATCATAGAATTAACCAGGTGTTGACTCCAATAACAGCCACTGTCCGAGATGTGGTATCATTGCTTGAGCAAATCAACACATCCCCTGGTACCTGGTATGCAGCTATTGATCTGGCAAATTATATTTTCTCAGTTGCTATTTGTATGGACCACCAGATATGGTTTGCTTTTAGGTGGCAAGGCCAGCAATATACCTTCACTGTCCTGTCTTAGGGGTTTATCTCCAACTCTATGTCATAACATTGTCTGCAGGGACCTTGATCATCTCTCCCTCCAACACTACATCACACTGTTCCATTATATTGATGATATCATGTTGATTGGGCCTAGTGAGCAAGAAGTAGCAATGTCTCTAGACTTATTGGAAAGTCATTTGTGTGAAAGGGGACGGGAGGTAAATTCACAAAAAAAGGGGCCTTCCACCTTGGTGAAATTTCTAGATGTTCAGTGGTGTGGGGCATGTTGAGATATCCCTTCTAAAGTGAAGGATAAGCTATTGCATCTGACCCCTCCTATGATCAAAAAAGATGCATGATGATTAGTTGGTCTTTTTGGATTTTGGAGACAACACATTTCTCATTTGGCTGTGCTATTCTGGTCCATTTACCGAATGACTAGAAAATCTGCTAGTTTTGAGTGGGGATTGGAACAAGACGTGGCTTTGGGACAAGTCCAAGCTGCTGTGTAAGCTGCACTTTAACTTGGGCCATATGATCCAGCAGATCAAATGGTGTTGTCATCTCAGTGACAAATAGAGATGCCATCTGGAGCCTTTGGAAGGCCCCTATGGGAGAATCCTATTGGAGTCCCTCAGGATTTTGGAACAAAGCCCTGCCATCCTCTGCAGATAACTACTCTTCTTTTGAGAAACAACTTTTGGCCTGCTACTGGACCTTAGTAGAGACTGAAAGCTTAGCCGTGGGCCTCCAAGTTACCATGTGACGTGAGTTGCCTATCATGAGCTGGGTACTCTGACTCACCAAACTATAAAATTGGACTTGCACAGCAGCACTCCATCATAAAGTGGAAGTGGTATATATGAGATAGGGCTCAAGCAATTCCTAAAGGCACAAGTAATTTACATGAGGAAGTTGCCAAAATGTCCATAGTCACCACTCCTGCCACATTACTTTCTCTTTCCCAGCCCACAGCTATGGACTTTTGGGGAGTTCCTTACAATCAGTTGACATATACATATTGTTTTTATTTAGAAACTAAGTATGGTTTAAGTTGATGTGTATGGCTGCCAAAATAACAAGGGGTGGTCTGTGATAGTTAGGCTAATGTGTCAATTTGGTCAGGTAATTTTGCCCAATTGTTTGGTAAAGCAAGCACTGGGTTAATTGTAATACAAGGACATTTCATGGACTTTAATCATCAGTGAGTTGAATGCATAGATGTCTGATTACATCTACAATCAACCAAGGAGACTGCCAACAGCAATGAGTGACATTTTATCCAATCAGTTGAAGGCCTAAAAGGGGGAGGTGATTTCAGCATTCAGTGAGAGAATTTCCAGGTCTGCTTCAGACTGCCAACATGTCCAGGGAACTCATCAAGGAATGTCATTGGTGCCCCTGGTTTGAAGCTTGCTCTGTGGAATTTGGACTTGTGCATCCCCACAGTTGCATGAAAGAATTTTCAAAAATCTCATACTATTTACAGATAACTCCTGTCCATTCTGTTTCCCTAGAGAAACCTGAGTAATAAAGCAAGTTAGGGAAGAATGATAAACTGCTTAGCTGAGGTGAGGACATTGACATTTTCTCTTATATTTCTTTTTTTTTAATTAACTTGGTAAACACTTCTACTATTTCATATAATTACCCTTTCATAAATATATAAAATTTTAGTCTATTACCATTTTGCTAATTTACCCATAACAATCTGTGCATTTTTGTTATATTTTACTGATTAAAAACATATTTAATGTGATTTACATAGAAAATCTTAGGTAAAATGAAGCTATCAACCTTAACATAAACAAAATTAAAATAAAATTAATAAGAAAATAATATACATATATGTAGTCAATATTTATAAATAATGTCCTTTAAGACATACGCTTTACTAGCTATATTAGTCAGCCAAAGGGGTGCTGATGAAAAGTACCAGAAATCTGTTGGATTTTATAAAGGATATTTATTTGGGGTAGAAACTAACAGTTTACCAGGCCACAAAGCATAAGTTACTACCCTCACCAAAATCTGTTGTCACATGTTGGAGCAAGATGGCTGCTGACATCTGCTAGGGTTCAGGTTTCCTCTTCCTCTTAAGGCTCGGTGGTCCCAGAGTCTTCCAATATCAGCTGTAGGCTGGGATAAGTCTCATCTCTCTCCCAGGGTTTGTTTCTCTCTGGGCTCAGCTGTTCTGATCTCTCCACAAGGCCAGCTGTAGACTATCAGGTTAATGGCTTATCTCTCTTCCCAGGGCCTCTGTTGTGTCTAATGGAGCCTTCTATCCTTCCTCACATATCTGCTTCTCTTTGTATTTACTTCCCAGGGCTCCAGCATTAAAACTCAACTGTCTCCTCTGCCATGTTGTTTTCTCTGTGAGCCCCCACCCACCAAGGGGGCGAGGTCTCAACATCCTACTGAAGTGGCCTAATGAAAGCCTTAATCATTGTTTAATCAAGTAAAAGGAAAACTTCTAAATTTAATATAATTTAATATGCCTAGAAGAACAAACCAATTCACAAACATAATCCAATATCTATTTTTGGAGTTCATAAACAATATCAAACTGCCACACTCTCTTTTATAAACATTATTTTTTATTTAACTTCATAACTGTCCTCATGTGAGATGCTATCATGTCAATTTACAGATGAGGGCATTTTCAAAAAATTTTTGGGCTCTTAATCTCACAGCAGGCTACTAGAATGAGTTTCCAGAGGAAGGGTCAACCTTTTATTTGTCTTTATAATATCCAGCAAAAAAAAAAAAAAAAAATCTGATTAACATATTAAAATAAAAAATCTGTTCTAAATATACTAAGATGAATATTATTGGTGTCAAATCTTTCTCCTTTTTTGCTCTTTTCATAAAATAGGAGCATGATAGCTCATATGTTCATATTTTCTTTCTGGACAAAACTAGTATGAAATAGCTCTTAATATGGAGGAAAATGTATCAATATTACAAGTATTTTAGACATGTTCCATGCAAGATCATGTCTCATGTCATCTTTTGGTGAAGGATGAAATTATAATTTTAGTTAATATTGTTAATCTTTTGACTCATTTATTCAACTACTAACCTTTGACAACCTAGATTATTTTGAAAAAGAATCTCTGGCCTCAAGCATAGTCAAATGGAGATGTTTTTCTACTATAATGAAATCTGATATGTGTAAAAGGCAATCAAAGCACAGGGGACTTCAAGATCACAGAGGGAAATCCAGAAATGGCTTTCCAGAAGTGGTAACACTTCAGTGGTTATCTTTTTTAGAGAGAATCATATTTATCTAAGATAAGAAAATTGAAAGGCTGATTATGTGGGCAGAAGAAACAGACCTCTATTAATTCAAGGAGGAAGAAGATCCCATTCCCTTTCAAGATATTTAAGAGGTTGATATGACTATATGTCATGTGGCATGAATTTAGGACTTTATTGGGAAAAAAGAACAAAGAAAGAGAAAGATCTTAGAGAACTCAGAGTAGAAATAAATTTCTATGACCCTTTGAGAAATTATTTCATGCTGAAAACTATTGTCAGACTAATTCCATGGGTATTCACCTGAATTCCTGCTCCAATTTGCATCCATTCCTACCCCTGTGATTACTTCCCATGATATTAGACTCTGGTATGTTCTAGGACATACAGGAAGGTTTGGCTTCCATATGTTATCCAATTTTAAAAAGAAATATAAAGAGAAACGATATGAATTCTAATTAATCTGAAAAGATATAAATTGGAATAAATATATTTATTTGACATTTAGTTCATCTTTGATTGATTGATTAATCTAAAAACAAGCTATATCTAATGGTTTTATTTCACAAATTAACTTACATTAAATGAAAAAAAAATGAATTGCAGCCCCTCTGGTATCTAGAAATATCTAGGGTTTCCATTCATTAGACTGCTTTTCATAATTTTAAGAGCAAATCTTGTAACCCATCTTCAAATTACCTTAAAATAGTTAGAAACTTATATTAGTATTCAAAACAGCAGAAAGCTAGAGAAGAAATTTGTATTTCTGGAACAATAAGAAATATTTCCCAAGATTCCACATGTCTTGTGTAATAGTTATAAATATATTGTTTTTAAATTTAAAAACATCTTTTCACTCTGATAAAAAAATATCTGTACCACCCATACACAAGGGCAACATGAAGGTCAAAAAATATCTATAGCATAAGATCTTTAATACTGAACCAAATAATCACCCTCTTTATTGCCGAAACAGAAAAACCAGTTTCTATTGAAAAAGAAAGGTAAATGCAAACATCTCATTTTGTAGGAAACTTTTAAAAATGAATCCCACTTGGTTCTTACTATTTGGTAACAATATCACCCTTGAGATTTCTTCCTGGGATATTATTGAAGCAGGCTAGTAAAATAGGGAATCAATAGATGGATCTGGAATCTGGCAAGAAGTCCACATGGATATCAATACCCCCAAGATGGCTGCTGGAAGACCCTTGTGCAATTCTGCCATTCAGAATGAGATTTCCTCCGGAAGCCAAAAGAAGTCCTGGATATTCTCCAGGGGCCTTATCATTGGACCCTCCTGGGGGATTGATGGGTGGGGTAATCAGTCAAAATAGCAAGTAGCTGGAACTCCTTCCATGTCATTAGCAAAGGGGCAGAATAAGTAATGGTTTAAAAAGCAAGCACAAAGGCCGAACCTCTCTCTCTCTCTCTCTTGCCTTTTGACCCCTGTTCTTGTCTTCTGTGCTCTGCTTTCACCGTGTCCCCACCCCCCACATGGATCAATACACAAGTAAAACCTAGGCATTTATAATCTATAATGGGAAATTGTAGTCTATAAATAGATCCTCTTTATCACTCTTCAGCCCCTTCCTCTCTATCTGGGACCTATGATCTGTTATTTCCTCCCATTTCTCTTCCCTCCCTACCTTAATAAATTACTGGTTGAATCAACATGGCATGCTCTTGAAATTCATTTCCTGCAGTTTAGCCAAGGACCTAGACAAAATCTGGTTAAATTATGTTATGCCTGATCTGTATTCTTGTCTTTAATCTTATACCATTGTTACAGAGCAATGGGCTTGCTGCCAGATGCTGGCAGAATCCAATAGTGTGACACCAGGATTTTGGGAAAAGAAAGAGTTTTAATGCAAGATTGACAAACAAAGAGACAAGAAACAAGCTCAAATCTGTCTCCCCAATCCAAAAACTAAGGGAGATTTGTAGGATGGAAACAAAGGGAGGTGGACCAGTGACAGGAATTCATGTTGTCATATTCTGTTTGGTTGTTTATAGTACTGTCTATATGGTAGAAATATGCCAGTGGGATGAATATTAGCTTCCTTGTTGAGGGACTCCTCCATTTCATTTGCTTTTGATAACTCCACATCCCTATAATCTTAGTTCCATGGAAGGTGGTTTTTGTTCCTAGTGACTCAGGGATCATTCAAGGGGCAAAATAGCAATGTGTCTGTCTGTGCACGGTCCATTTTCCTACTTGCAGCTGAGGTTGACTGCGGCTAAGTTTGACTGCCTGTCAGACAAGCTAAGGAAAGGATTTTTGTAGTGGGAGATGAAGAAATCCTGTTAAGCAGCAGGTTTTGGCCTGAATCTTGATTTTTAGTTAGGACTCCTGACTATCTTGCCTATGGTTTAACCATTTTATGAATATCATGTTATTATACCAACCAAACTACTTAACCAGAAACTGTCGCTAGAATTTACTTTATTTCACTCCCGCTCTTTCTACAAAATTTGCCTGGGTTTTTCTAAAGAAATATTTGTTGGGAAAATAAAAAGACAAAAGGACACCGCAGTGCATAGTAATGATTCTCTCACCCTCCCTAGCTCTTACAAACAATTTGCATTCAATCTCTCTGTCCTATTCAATTCCATTTAACCCCATTCCCACCAAGATCTTCTTTGTAATTATTTATTCCTTGTTTCTATGACTCCGAAATCAGATCTCTTCTCAAGATCCTTCTAATGTTCTCTTTGTCTCTCCTTAAACTTCTTTTTTAACTCTTTTGCCACCAGCACCATAAATAAACTAGTTGACCCTCCTAAATAAATAAATGCAAACTTGAGCAGCCTCTGAAGTTATATTCATTTAAAAAATGAAAATCAGGATGTGTAACTCTACTGTTTTAAAAATACAAGAATCAAATATTGCCTAACCAACATCTAATCCCCTCCACTCCTCTTCATTGTGATTCAGGCAAGATTACCTCATCCAAGATAGAGAAGATTCCAAGTAGAGTAAGCAAATTAAGGTAATTTCAAATTCTTTCCCAGTCCTTGGTTTAAAAATGAACATGTAACCAGTGTTGTCCAGTGAGATATCATCATCATCATCGTTTTTTTCATTAACATTTTGATTGTTTTAATGGTTAACCCATATCATAAATCTCTGTTCTATCTACACTTCCCTACTCAACTATTCTATGAGCCCTCATTCAAGTATCAGCTTTGTATTAGTCAGCCAAAGGGGTGCTGATGCAAAATACCAGAAATTGTTTGGTTTTTATAAAGGTGTATTTATTTGGGGTAGAGGCTTACAGTTACCAGGCCATAAAGCATGAGTTACTTCCTTCACCAAAGTTTGTTGCTACGTGTTGGAGCAAGATGGCTGCTGACATCTGCCAGGGTTCAGGCTTCCTGGGTTCCTCTCTTCCTGGGGCTTGCCTCTTTCCAGGCTCAGGCTTGCTTCTCTCCATGAGGCCAGCTGTAGACTATCAAGAAAATGGCTCGTCTTTTTTCTTGGGCCCTTCTCTCCTTCCTCAACACCAAGCTCCTCTGTGTGCTTACTTCCCAGGGCTCCAGCTTTAAAACTCCAAACTTCCTTCTCTGCAGTGCAGTTTCTCTGTGAGTCCTCGCCCACCAAGAGGGTGGGGATGCTGCATCTTACTGACGTTTCCCAATTAAAGGCTTAATCATTTAATCAAGTAAAAGTAAAACCTCTGAATCCAATACATTCTAATATGCCCCAAGGAAAAGACCAGTTTACATACATAATTCAATATTTCTTTTTGGAATTCATAAACAATGCCAAACTGCTACTAACTCTTATTGTTGTGTTTGGGGAATATCTCATATCTGTTCAGGAGTCTGTATGAGCAGCAACACTCTTCCACACTGATGCCTGAATCTTATCCATCATTATCAAAATCTGCTTTGCTCTTCTCTTTCTTCACTACTTCGCCCATATGAGGCAGGGTACTTTTTTGTAAAACACCACAGATGCATATCTTGTGTTTAACACACTTCTGAATGTTTTGTATAAATAAAGAGGTATTCAGAAAAGCACAGAAGACCATTGGAAAGTAAAGAGAGACTGTCATTCTTTAAATTTTTCCAGATGTTTCTACCATTAG
Source organism: Tolypeutes matacus (assembly GCA_026826555.1). NCBI lineage: Eukaryota > Metazoa > Chordata > Mammalia > Cingulata > Chlamyphoridae > Tolypeutes > Tolypeutes matacus. Next base: position 2,225,511 of record JAKSZT010054524.1, on the reverse strand, counting down.
GCAATATATTGTCCAATATATTGTCAATCTTCCAAGCATCCTTTTATCTCTCTCCAATCCTTGCTCTCAACTCTAATTGTCTCCACATTCTAGATCATCCATAAAGTCTGTGCCTCATATAGTCATGGGAAACATGTAATGTCTGATTAATTTATTATTCAAGCAATGGGAAGTGTGGAAAAAACTCCTATCCTATCCATATTAGGGAGGTGAGCAAGGGCAGGGGGAATACTTTATCTAAATAAAAAGTCCCATTGAGGGTTTTGAAAAATAATGGAGTCAACTACTTCTAAAATGAATTAATTGGATCCCCCTCTCCCCCATAACTAGGATAGTGATTTGTTTATATAATTATTTCATCTTTTCATCATGTATGTAGGGAGTATGTGTGCATGCATGCTACATTTCACATTTCACTACTAGAATGTGAACTCCTCACTTTTTGGAATAATATCTTACTCTAATTGATCTTTGTGTTCATCAGAGCTGTTTTTTTACAAATACCACACAGTGGGCTGGCTTAAACAATGAGAATTTATTGGCTGTCAATTTTGAAACAAGAAGAGATCCAAAATCAAGAGATTGACAAGGCTTTCCTCCTCCTCAAAGAGGAGTTCTTTGGCTTTTCTCTCTCCTTTCCCTCCTTTCTCTCTTCTATGACTTCCTTCCTGTTCTCTTTATAAGGCTTTCAGTAATCGGGATTGAGGCCTGTCTTAGTACAGATGACAATACCTTACCTAAAAATAAAATCATCAAGAAGGTTTATTAACAATGGGCTCATACTCATGAGAATGTGTATTAAGATAAGAACATGTGTTTGTTGGGGTTCATAATTCAGCTTACAAAAGACACCTGGCTATTGTTTTGCATGTTATAATTTTGAAATAATCAGCATGTGAAACACTCCCTTAATAGCTTGCTTCCTAAACCACCCGGGGAAAATATAGTTGAGTGCTTTGTTGTTTTTCAAAATGATTCAAGGATTTACGACATATAACTATGCCTCTTTGATCCATCTACTTACTTTAAGAAGAACACTTCATGTTTTGCTACATTTTGTGAACATTTAATTAAGGTGCCGTGGTATCTTGAAATGAAATATTTTCCTGAAGAAAAGTTACCATAGGTATTCTACTTTAAAGTGGATTTTACAGGGAAGCGGCTGTGGCTCAATCAGTAGGGCTCCCGTTTACCATATGGGAGGCCCCCGCACGGCGTGGTTAGCTGACCCAGCGAACACAAGCAGCAAGGGGGGGATAAATGAATAAATAAATAAAATCTTTAAAAAAAAAAAAAAGTGGATTTTACATATTCCATATGCACCTGATTTTTCTCTATATAAAAGTAGCGTATGCTCTAAAATATATTTTCTTGAAAAGTAATACCATCTTTCATTAAGAAACCGTGAGCATATTTAGTCACAACCCTTGAAGTAAAACAGCAGGTTACTTATTTAAAGGGTGCTTTTTCTTCAGTCTATTTTCTAGTGCTCCTAAATGATGGTGGGAACCTAACAAAAGAACGGAATTAAAAGCCTACATAAAATTAATTTTCTTCATATTCTCCAAAGTTTTTGATTCTCAGAATTAAGGAAAAATGAATACTACTTTAGTAAGTCATCTAATTCCTCTTTGTGAATATGTATATCAAATTTGTATTTGTAAAAACCATAAGTAATCCCAATTAATACCAACAGATTAATAGGTTTTATGTAGGATTATTTTGGCCTATGCAATTCACCATGCTAATAATGCCTCTTTACTGCCTATAGAGATGGCAAGTGACTTAAAGGAATTGGAAAGCGTTACACAGAGACACTGCAAAATGCAATGTACTGACTCTGCTCTGGAGAACTGCCAAAGCAGTAGGCATGCAAACTGCCAAATATGTGCAGAGGGCATCCATGAATGACAGACTAAAGTGCATACCAGTGTGTGAAAACAGGTGGTCTGGGATGCCTGGCATCAGCAAAGCATCTGGGCCCTGAAGTGTGACTGCATTACATATTTGCTCCTAATGGAGAATAATGCTAATCATGAATGCAGAGGTTGGCATCCTTTAGAGTTCTTTTGTCTTGCAACATTTGTGGGTGTTAGAATAGAAATGGAACCAAGCTCTTAATATTTGAAAACTCTAAATTTCACCTACAATTTCTTTGGATTATATCTTTTCTTATAGATCTGTTAGTAATACCAAATGCACATATGTTAGTATAGCTGCTCAGTTTGGCTCTTTTTCACATTTGAGAATGCACATACGCTAAGTGGTTGGAATGGCTTTCTCTCTTCACTGTACAGTCACAGATTTGACCCCTAATAAATGGTACAAAATAAACACTAATAGTAGACATAATGGTTCTTTTTTGATTTCTCTGTTCTGTGTGCTTCAGTTGAAGGAAGAAGCTTTCCAAAGTGCTTTGCCTACTATAGATTCTAGTTAGGGTAAATTAAATTTCTATGCATTTTCTAGAAACAATGAAACACTCTTTCATTGCATGTTGGGAAAGTCTTTCAATGTAAGTTCAGACTGGACTGGAACAAAGTTAATTTATTCTCCAAATAAAGATGAGTCACTATAAAAGCAACAGGAACAGACATTTTGTTTGCTTGATGTACGGGGCAAATTGCTTTTTCCCTATATTATATTTCAGTGATTCTCAGTGCTGGGCAAACTTAAGAATCACTGCAGGGTACAAGGGCTTAAAAACACTGATGCTTAATATCCACATGCCTATGAATAATTTTATTTAATTGTTCCAAGACAAGACCCAATGTTCAGTATTGGGTGATTTTAATATGTATCCTGTGTAAAAATCCACTGCTGTATCTTAACTTTTAATTCAAACTATTTTAATACTAACCCCCCCCTACACACACACACACACAGACACACATATGATGTTTGTAAAATACTTGGTCTTAATACACTCTATTATGTGAAATGTCTTTGACTTACCTTCTTTCTTATTTAATGCTGTACTGAGTGGAAGGGCAATTTCATTTTTAAAAAGAGCACTTTTTGAAAGCCCACTATCATTAATTACTTGGCTTGGTGATCCAATTGGTGAAAAGCTGCGGCAAGACAGTCTAACATTTACTTCCAGTATATTAGTTTTTGATCAACTAAATAGAAATGCATAATCATTATTCCCCTCATTTCTAATTGTAAGTTAATTAGAAATCTGTCACTTTTTATCAGGGCATTTCACAATCAGAAAACTAGCTGGAAATTCAGAAAGAGCTTTTGGTTTAAGAATTCTCCTAGTCCCTTCTGTAAACAAAACGACATTGAGAAAGTGTCAACACAGTTCCCTGGTTGGTATTATTGCTAAACACAGACCTTGCATTATTGTAGTTCATAGCATACAATATATTGATAAGTGGCTTTATGGAGTAGTGTCTTGGGAACATAAAGTCAGCAAAAATTAGGATAGTTATATAGCAATATTAGCCATATGTTTTACTAACTGCCTATGTGCGCCTGTGGTTCTTTTTCTATTATTATTACTGTATTTCAATATGAACACATATTCTGGTACTTGAGAACCAGATATTTTTCATTTTATCAAAATAAAATTTGGCATTAAAATTATTGTTTAAATCTTAAATTGGTTATTGTCTCTAGATATTACTAAAAAATAAAGAAAACCTTATCGATTTTTAAAATTGACCTTAGTGAGTGTATTAGTCAGCCAAAGGGGTGCTGATGCAAAATACCAGAAATTGCTTGGTTTTTATAAAAATATTTATTTGGGGTAGAAGTTTACAGTTACCAGGCCATAAGGATAAGTTACTTCCCTCACCAAAGTCTGTTGCTACGTGTGGAGCAAGGCAGCTGCCGACATTTTCCAGGGTTCAGGTTTCTTGGGTTCCTCTCTTCCTAGGGCTGCGTTTCTCTCTGGGCTTAGCTGCTCTGTTTCCTCCACAGGGTCAGCTATATTCTTTGCAGCTCTCTAGGCTCTGCCTCTCTCCACAAGGCCAGCTGTGAACTGTCAGGTGAATGGCTCCTCTCTATCCTGGGGCCTTCTCTTCTTCCTCACCACCATCCTCCTCCATCTGCTCACCTCCCTGGGCTCCAGCATCAAAACTCCAACAACAGAACCGCTCCCTCTGTCCTTTGCCTTGCCTTTGTTTTTTTGTTTTTTTTAAAGATTTTATTTGTTTATTCATTTATCCCCCCCTTGCTGCTTGTGCTCTCTGGGTCAGCTAACCATGCCATGCGGGCGGGCTTGCCTTCACCAGGAGGCCCCGGGAACCGAACCCAGGGCCTCCCATATGGTAAACGGGAGCCCTACTGATTGAGCCACAGCCGCTTCCCTGTGCCTTGCCTTTGATCTTCGATTTCCCCACCCATCAAGGGGTGGGTCAGTCAACACCATAATCATAACTTAATCATGCCCAGATTAGCAGACCAGTTTACAAGAATAATCCAAAATCTATTTTTGGAATTCATAATTACATCAAACTGCTAAACTGCTACAGTGAGTTTCCTGAAGATTATTTTCTTCATTTTCCTTATTACTCCTCCCTCCCTTCCTTCCTTCCTTCCTCTCTTTCTCCCTTCCTCCCTCCCTTCCTTCCTTCCTTTATTCATGATTTAATCCTTAAACAAAGAGACATACACTAAAGAAAACAGGTGAAACAGCTTTTTTGCAGTCCACATGTATTCTCCTCCTCACTTTGCCCCATAATATTAGGGGGCAGATAAGGATATCCCCATTTGGCTCATGTTGTCCAGACCTTGCTCAGGTTGTACATCATCATAGGATGTGCCTAAATGTACAGCGAATCTTTTCACATTGCCCAGCTTAAAACATACTCACACCACTGTCTAGTTAGATAAAAAAAATCCACAAATTGTTAATTGTGTATAATAACTTATTATTAAAACTGCTCTTCTTGGTAATACAAGTTTATGACTTCATAAAATGTTTGCAGCAGTTAGACAGAGTAAGGTGCCAGGAGCTTTATGTGGTCATTACACAGCAGGATGTGATTCTCAGGTTTGCAAATCCCAAAACTTGAAGTTATTTGTTCATCCAGAGATGAACAAGTTCACTAACATTACTCACAGTATCACAATTTAAAATAGATCAATGTCTAAATTACGCTACTGAATAAACTTCTGAGGGTTCTATTATATTCACACAAAACTTCTTGCTTGCACTTTATCAATTCTTTAAGCTATTTCCTCAAATACTCTGTTTTCCCCAGAAAGTTCTTCCTTGATAATGCTACTTAAAATAGCACTTTTCTCCTTACCCTGCCTTCTGTTTTATCATAGCATCTATTATTATTGAATTTTTGTGTGTGTATGTGTACAATTTAATGTGCATTTATTCCCTTAGAATCTAATTTGTATGAGAACATGAACTGTCATTTTTATTGACCACTGCAATTTCAGTACCTAGACAAATGCCTGGTGCATATTGGTTACCCAATGTTTATTCGCTATAAGAATGCATTTATAAAATAAATTTTCCTAATATACTATAATTTACTCCTTACTTACATGTGTCATCCATCAAGTTTTCAGTTTCCGGAACAGAGAGACCATATTATTAACTTATTTAATACTAGCTTCTGACATATTACTATGGCAAATAAATACATGAATGTGCATTTTTCCTGCAGAAAAGAATTTATAGAATATGGATGGTGGCAATGACAGTGATGATGATGATACCAATGATAATTTCAGACAAAACAAATAATATGTAGTCACATTAAAAGGGTAAGTCAATTGTTACATAAATATTTTTTGAATTCTCACATATGCCAAGTAATAATCTAGGTACTGGGAATAAAGTACTGACTATGAAAAAGTCCATTAATGAAAGAAATTATATTCTTAAGGAGAAGAAAAACAATAAATACATAATCAAATAATTAAGACGATTTAAGATTCTGAAATGGGTTATGGAGATTACATATTAGAGAGCGATTACTATAAGTGGTCTTGAGTAAGTGTGTGTCTAGGTAGGTGGATATGGAAGATATGACTGATTAGGGATGTACTCTCTGAAGATGATACATTTGAGTTGAGTCATGCATGATGATAAGGAAACAGCCATGCAGATATCTGGGGAAAGGGTATATCAAGTAAAAGAAACAGAAAATGTGAAGCCCTAAAAGTAGGAATAAAGACGACTGTGATTAGAGCAGAAGTGCAGGAGGACTGGTCAAATCAAGTAAGGCCATTTGGAAGGAAATAATCAGGCTTTTTTATTTTATTTTAAGGGTAATGAGAAGTCATTGAAAAGTTTTAATGAAAGGAGTTGTATAATTATATTTATTCCTTTGAAACTATCTCTGGCTTCCTTGCAGAGGGTGGATTGTAAGCGAGGAGAGAGTAGATGCAAAGTAGTCAATTGCACCAAGGGAGGGATTAGGTGAGTTGGACTAGTAACAGAGATGATAAGAAGTGGCTGGATTAATGATATATTTTAAATGTTGAGACAATAGAATTTGCTGATGGAATTGATAAGGGGTATAAAGGAAAGTAGCCATGAAATGGATTGCATTGCAATTTAATGATTAAGGAAGGGTTGGGAAACATAGAGGAAAAATCTCAAGTGAAGGAACAACAGTTCTGTTTTGGCCCCATTAAGTTGGGGATGTCTTTTGAAAATCAAAGTGGATTTGTTAAGAAGGCTGCTTCAGTGCTCAGAAGAAATGTCTTGGTGCAAAATATATACTTAAGATTCAGTCACATATAAATGGTATATTGAAGTTATGTGATTGACTAGTGAGAAGACAGCAATACTGGAATATTTTTAAATTAGTGTTCGGATATAGAAAGAGAAGCCAGCAAGGGAAACTGAGAAGCAGCAGCCAGTGAAGTAGGAGAAAAACTATGATGTTACAGAAGTCTAAAGAAAGAAGTATTTCAAATAGGAAAGAAGAACAGATACTGCTAAGAATTTGGTAAGATGAAGACAAAATAAAGGTAGATAAAAACTTCACTATAGTACAAAGTATAAAAGACTAATTTGGAGTGTTATGGGTGATATTGGTAGCGAAGGTGGAATAAGTATATTTGAAAAAGTGTTGGTGGGCAGTGGTGTAGAAGAATGATGTAGTAACTGGTGGAAAGGGACAAAGAAAGAATTTTTAAAAATATTAAACACATTGCACCTGTTTGTATTATAGTGAGAATGGCTCAGTAAAGGCAGGAACTGAAGAGGCAGCAGAAAAAGATAAAATTATAACAGCTAAAGCCTTGAGAAGGCAAAATTGATTGATATCCAGGGCTTCAGTGAAGGGATTGTCAGGTAAAATCTCTTCATTGTTTCAGTGGAGAGTGAAGGATATTCAGGTACGATGGAGGTAGAATGATAAAACTGATAAAAGGCAGTTTTGCTTTGTTTTATCTGGGTGTAGTTATTTTATATGTTAACTATGTGGTGAAGTCATCTAAGAATGAAGAGTCCATAGGGGATATTGGAAACAGAAGAGATGGTATGCAATCATTTAGAAAATGTGATTTTCCTAAAGGAATTCAGATATTGTCTAGCAGTTTTAAGTGCTTTTTGAGGTTTGTGGTCTTAATATTAAGAATGGCCATTCTGCATGTTTATGTAATTTTCTCTAGCTACATTCAGCTTCTCAACTGCAATCATAGATAATATAGACACTTAGTTATAGACAGGACTGAGTTATTGCCAGAAGAGTAAATGAGAGAGAGAGTGAGCCAAATGCTGAATCATCAATGAGTGAGAGCTAGATGGGTGGTAAAGTCTTATAAGACATATATCAAAGGATGTGGGTTTTTCAAAAAGGAAGTGAAAAATTCCTCTTTGAAGTAATAACAGGTAATGAGAGTTTCTCTGTCACCTTTAGTATCTGAGATGTGTACAGTGTGATGGTGTATCCATCACCTGAGAGGGCTGGAGAAAGATTTTAAGGTGGATAATTTAGAAAAACATTTGAAGGTTTAGAAAGATTTGTTGATGACAGGATGGGAGTTTCTAAGGGCATGATAGAAAGATTTGGGAGAGAGAAAGAAAGAGCTAGGTGTCTTTAATGGTACACAACCTGATGGTGACTGAAATGACTAGGCTGGGAGGGAATGTGGGATCAGCTACAGAGATCAGCTTTCCAGAGTCTTGCTACCCACAGATGAGATTCAACTGCTTTCAAAATCTTCTTCCAAATCATTTATAACCACTGTCTGAAAGAGGCTGCAGAGGTATCTTTGAGCCTGGCATGAGAAGATTTGCTCTTGTTCAGTATCAATGCTATTGCTTTTAATGCTATATATCCTCAATGTAAACACACCTACCATCTGAACCTCTGTGTCTCATGTATAGTGTAGGAAGAAAACTTGAGCTAAATGCAATGATCAATTTATGCCAAAAAGTCTAACAAAGCCATGGTCTAACCAGCTGCATTAGATGAGAAAATCTTCCACTGAATAATAGTAAAATTGTGTGAGACCTTAAATCATAGCACATATAAAACACATTTGCATAGTTTTATTTTCCATTGTTCTACAAAATCATTTGCATGCATTCATTGTTTATGAGAAAGAATTTTAAAAAACTTATTCTGAGATTCCTGATGTTAAAATGTGCCTAAGTATTCTTTATTAATTTTCTTCAAACCACAGCTATAATTACAGCATTATCCAAGGCATTAATAAAAGAGCATAACTACAATCCATTTTACCTATAAATAAGGCTCCTTTAATAAATGTTGAATTTCAATGCCAGAATAGAAATGTTACCATCTACTTTATTATGTGAAGTTAAGAACTTAAAGTTGACTAATGGTGCAATTTTCTTGCTAATTCATTCTTTTCTTAATAGCACATAATTGTTAATAAAATCCAATGTCTCCAAAAAAGAAAAGGCATTGTGAAGGGAAACATACAATTCCAACTAAAATTTTTAGTTAAATTTTGAAGAAATTTGAGAATAACTTTAATGTACTCTGTGTTGGTACATTTTATTTCCATTTTATGAAATAGTAAAAATTGTGTATTTGGCAGTCCAGTTAGTCCATAATAAGTGAATTACTATTGAGTGATTAATTTTACAAATGTATTCCAGTACAAGGCAAGAGTATTGGAAAAATGATTTATAAAGTTAAAATAATGAAAAATACTAATTATCTTGCAATTTCATAATTTTTACTAAAGCAAGGTAGGAACCATATGAAAATAAGACATTCTTAACACCTTAATACCTACACAATGCTACCATCTTCCTTCCAAGAAAAGATTGCTTAATACCCAGCATATAATTTCTGGAAAGAGAATATCCAGTTTCTAATTCACCACTTACAGTCTGTTATTGAACATAATTTAGTGTTCTTTTTTTCAATTTCTCATTAATTTCATTAACTTTTCATTGTACATTAAGTTAGGTAATTACTGAGAACATACTGTGTGTGTATGATTATGTTATATTAAATACGAAAAAAAAAGGACTTTAATGACAGAGTACAAAGGAAGTCTTAATTCAGATTTGGCACTCAGAGATACTATCTTTGACGAAGTGACATTTAAGTTAAGATCTGAAGTAAATGGAGTAATTACCCAGAAAAGAATCTGCAAGTAGAAAGAATGTTCCAAAGATGATGATCAGTGGATCTATAGTACTGACTTCTAAAGAGTCTATTTCATCAAGTAGACATTTTAAAAAATAAATAAAAATGCTAACCAATGCCTGGTTGATTCTGGAAAAAAAATCTGATGATTCAAAAAACTATATTTAAGTACATTTGACTCCTTTTTTTTTTTTTTTTTTTTTTAATGTTCTAAGGATTTTCATCTTTTCTAAATAAGCTGTAAGGCCCACATTTTCTATTCTGCCATCATAAGGTTTTAATTTTACTTACAGAAAATATTCCAGGCTGAAAGTATTAAGTTTTTCTCCTTTCACTTTCTGTGGCCTGCTTTCTTTCACATTGTACATATTGATATATAAGTACATGTTCATGTATGAATAATTCTATAATCAGTAAACACTTAATGTGCACTTTTCCTTAATGATTTCTTTAGGTATCTCTTTAGTCTCTGATTAAGATTTATTTTTTAGTTACTTACTTAAGTAAGTGCTAATAGAGCATAGTAACTTGCATTTTGATTTTAAAAAAAGCATTGTCAACAAAAACTAACCCCAAATCTAATAGATTCTTGAGTGTTTTTTTTGCCCTAGATTTACTACTCATACTGATTATGTTTTTCAGATATTCTCTATGCCTTTATGTTATTCTTTTAGCTTGAGATTATATAAGAAAAAATAAATGCTTATTTTTATTCCAAATGAAATTATAATTATCCTTATCCCAAATACTCTGTTTAAGTAAGTTTAATTTAATGGGTGTATATCCATATATACTAATTCTGAAGAATGAAATTTTTCGTATGAGTAAAATAAATTGAAAATTTATATAGTAAATTAGCATTAGGTACCAAATCCTATCCCCCCAAATTATTAGAAGCACTGGTATAAGATATCTAGATGAAACTTCATCTCTCTTTTTTTTCCCTATGTAAATGCTGTTTGGTTATTGTTATGGTTAGTTTTATGTGGCAAATTTGCTAGGTTATGGTGACCAGTTGTTTGGTCAAACACTGGTCCAGTTGTTATTGTGGAGATATTTCATAGATGTGATAAGCATCTACAATCATTTGACTTTATAAGTAAAGGAAATTGTTTTCAATAATGTAGGTGAACCTCATCCAGTCAATGGAAGGACTTAAGAGCAAGAACTGAAGTTTCCAAAATTTTTCAAAAGAATTTTTGTCTCAAAAAATAAACATCAAGTCTTATTAGAACTTGCAGCCTTCCAGCATCCCATAAGGAATTCAGACTCAAGATTTCAATATCACCTGTACAGGAATTTATAGGCTGTGGCTTGCCCTATGGAATTTGATCTTGCCAGCTCCCACAATTGTGTGAGCCAGTTCCGTATAATAAATATTTATATTTATATTTATTTATAGTCTTCGTGGTTATATTTATCTGGAGAACACTGACTGACACAATTATGATATTAGATATAAGATCTAAAGTTTCTGAGATGATTTGATTTGGTAGTCCATTTAACATTCTTGAATATTAAGGCAGTAGTTGCATTTTGCTTATGTTATTGATAGCTCCAATAGAGTGAGGTGAAATTTTATGTTTTTTTTGTAGTAACAAAATACTTTTAACTCCTTACTATTTAATATACTAGAAAACAGCTTAATATTAACAAGTTCAATGTCATGGAATAGTTTTGTCTAATAGTCAATAAAGTGAACTAGAATTGAATGCAATTTTTATGAGAAAAATAATTGTAGAGATTCCAATTGGTTTTGGTTTTGTAGGAAACAATGATTGTAAGTCTTATCATGATAGGGTAAGGGTAAATGCCTAATATAAAGTTAACACTTGAAATTTTTTATTCCACGTTTCTTATGCTTAACTCAGGTACCAAATATATAAAAACAAATTTAGGTTTATGAATACATAGTACATACATTTATAAGTGTAGTATATTTATTAATTTATATAATAAAGTTAACTAAACATTTCCAAAATTTATTTTAGGCAACTTATAGCTAAAACGCCATATACAATAAAACCTTGATCATCAAAATACAAGACAAAATGTAATCCTATGTGTGACAAAGTAGAGATAAGATGAAAGCAACCTGAATAACAAATCTCAGAGTATTTGCTCCAATTGCACTCAAACATAAAAGTTTCAACTCCCTGTGAGTCAGCTGAGGAAAGAAACATGGTAAGTTTCAATGATATTAGAAAAATGCTTCACTAGAATATTTATTTACCTGAAGGACATTGTATTGTTTACTGGGCAGTATTTGTATTAGCTTTATAGAAATGATATAAAATGTACCATTTTCCTTTTAACTCATCTTACACTCTATCCATGACCGTGATATCATCCAAATACCTAGAACTCCTGAAATCTTAGAAATCAGGTTTTGCTTCAAGTATTAGAAATTTGAGAAAACCAGAAATCCAAAATCAAAATATTTTAACCCAATATGTCCTTGATGATTTTGGTAGCAACATCAATAAACAAGAATGTTTTCTGGCATTTCTGCATTTTCTGATAATTTTTCTTGCATGTGTCAGACATTATAAGCATTTTGCATTTATTAGTTCATTTAACCCTCACAAAAACACTCTGAGTTAAGTACATTTATTGATATCCTGGTACATGAATAAGACTTGGCCTGTAGTAGTATACAATAACTGGAGGATTAAAGAGATTTAGCAACTGACTTAGCATCATATAGATGATAAATATTGAACTGGGATGTCAAAATAGACCTATGTCTACGAAATCAATGTTCTATGACATACTGTTACCAAGAAACATCTGTAGTTGTCAAGAATCAACTACTAAAGCCTTTCTATGATCTCAAACTATCATAAGATATCAAGGTATTATACAATCAAGATGATAACTATGTTTTGCTATTTACTCAGCCTTTTCAGACTCCTCATTGTTTCCAAAAATTATACCTAGGTTTTAAAACCTATAGTCTATGTAGCCTCGTGGATGTCTATTACTGGTTTAATTGCCTGCTATTTAATCATGTACTCTAATATTTTATTTCTTTTAAGTAAGGTAGTTGGATCCAGAATAAGTTACACTGGCTCCTACCTATATATATATGTACGTAATATACTATTAAAAGTGTAGTACATTAAAAGTGTTTTTGAGAAAATGCTTGAAAGCCTTATTTAGTTAGAAGTCACAAATCACTCATTTATTGATTCATTTATTCACTTATTCTCTCATTACTTTATTCCAGATAATTGTTGAACACCAATTACATGCTATATTCTGTGTAAAGTGCTAGGGAATAGTAGCAAACAAAAACCAGTCATTCTTATTTCTTGGTCTTTCATATTAGTAAAAATAATGAAAATATAAAAAAGAAAATCCTATACAATGTAGTATTAGAAAATGTAACAGATGTTATGAAAAAAAGATGAATGAAATGAGTGACAATTTTAAATGATGGGTACATGGTACAGTTTCTAGGTAAAGGAGGAGATTTGGGAAGCATACAAGGCACAGATAACAGTAAGTATAAAAGGCCTGGATCAAATGAGTACAAAGTGTATTAGGTAAGGAATTTAGTCAATGTGGTTGGAGAAAAACGGTAAATTAGAAAGTAGTTCTAGTCAAGACTAAAGAGGTAGGTAGGACTCAGATAATTCAGGCTATTTTAGACTATTTTACACTATGTACTATTCTATAAAGAGAGTATTATCACAAGGGAGGGGTGTAATCAGAAGGCATGTGTAAGCAACACTTGTGGTTGCAGGAGAGAGAAATATTAGAGGGGATGTAGACTTGATATTGGAAACTAAGTAGGAGGTTATAATAGCACAGTTGAGAAATGATGCTGGTTTGACTGGCAGTTGCGGTAGTGCTAAAAAGGGGATGATTTGAGACATATTGTAGGAAATAAATGAAGATTTGGTGCTCATTTTTATCTGGGATAGAAAAAAATTTTCAAGGATGACCCCTAGGTTTCTATACCTCTACAGGAGAAACAGCTATGGGAGGAGTGGCGATGGGAAAGGAACAATTATAAATCCAATTTTAGACACTAAATTTTAATTGCATTTGAAATATAAAATAGATATACTTGTCTGTAATTAAAAGAAATAGTTTGGTCTGAATATATAAACATTAGAGTCATTTACGTAAAGATAGTAACATAATAATGAGGATGAGATTTTACCAAAAAGAGAAAATAAAGGAGTATGGGCCTTGGTACCTAACCTTGAGATACTCCATCATAAAAAGAATTGTTGGAAATTGATACATTAATAGGAAATATAGTAGAGATGTAAGACAATGTGGCAAAAAGCATTCCAACACAAAACAACAACAAATAATCATAAAAACCAAACCAAAACAACAACAACAAATGGGTGGTTGTAGTTTCATAGGAACAAAAGATGAAACTATTTCTGGAAAGAAAGAAGTTTCAACACAGTTAAATTATGCTTTGTGTTCATGTAAGATATAGATGGACAAATCCCCATTGGATTTGTAAACAGTGAGGATATTAATGACTCCATCAAAAGTTATCTTGGTAAAGTTTGTCAGTGAAAGCCAGATTGGAGTGCTAGGTAGACTAACTTAGGAGTTAAGGAAATGGAAGTATGAAATGTACACAACTCTTGAGGAAAATTTGACTGTGAAAGAGAGTTAAAGGTGGACAAAAACTATATGGAGGGGAAATGGAATTAAATGAGAATTGAAAGCTCTCAATGGAGAAAAGATGGTTGAAAATACACAATGCAGAGAGCATAATTGAAAAAGTTCTTGATGAGAGAAGGAAGGTGGGTTCAGGGAAGAAGGATATTTGAATCTAGAGCACAGCAGATGTAATTAGCCTTTTGTGGTGACTGTGAACATTTAGATCTGGATGTTTTGGTGCCTAATTTAGTAACAAGAATCTATTGGTCTGACATTTCAGTTGACTATATGAAGTCATCTTTGACGATACCTAATTAAAGTTAGGATACGTGATATAAGGAAGAAGCAGTTACCGGTCTGAGAAGAATTGAAAAGGTTTATAATAGAAATTTATGTGGGATTTCAAGCATGGACATAGCTATAGTAAAAATACTAAATCAGTATCTTTTCCCTATCCTCATGAAAATCATTTTAAAAAACTATAATAAAACAACTAACAAACCCACTTTTACATGAAACTAGGAGACAGAAATAATCCACAAACTACAAGTTACATGTAAATGCTACCAAATTTCTAGAATCTGACAAAAACTTTGTAAGGTAATAGGAAGAGAAGTGATGTTGATGACAATAAGGACTGGGTGGATTGCATCTCAGAAAATACCAAGAAATATTTTTTTTCAAAGGTGTATCTCTTGTTTGCAATGCGTGAGGCATGAACTGGTATGAGTAAGGAAAGCTCAGAATTTGTAGCTGTACAACGAATCACAGAGAATACAGTCTCTCTCCATGGCATCAGAGGTGTTATGAGCCTTTAGTGTATAGAAACTTTCCTGCTCAGAATACTACCTGAATCTTTTCCTCTATGTAGGAAATTAATACAAATGCTAGACCATATATCATACATACTTAATGCATACATTGAGGAATAATATAATAAGGGAAATGATATAGTATTACTGTAAAGGTAATATAAGTAAAACAAAAAGTTAAAGAACAGGCAAAGTGACCAGAAAAAGAAAAATATTACCACAGAGAAAATACAAATTTTGACAATATATCATCCAAGCATTAAACAAAAACCTTAATAAAAAAATTACATCTGTGAAGGAAGACCACAGTAAATTTTTTAATGTAAGGGACTAGTGGATTAAAAAAATGATGGAAGAGAAAAAAGTGAGAATACAGACAGAATTTAGTAAGAAAGCAAGAAAACTTAAACACTATCACTTAAATGAAGAAAAACTTGGAAGGAACACAAGTAAAAAGGCTATAGAAAACACAAGAAGAGACATAGTAGGTAAAAAAGAGAAAAACAAGCATAAGGAAATGGAAATAAAACAAGAATTAAATAGGATAAGAGAATAAATGATAGATTTAGAAGAAAAGATTTAAGATATATCCATAATTGGAGTGTCCATAACAGTAAACCAAAACAATGGAACTGAATAGAATTTAACCATATAACAGTAATGCCCTATTTGTTAGGGCTGCTGTAACACATATAACAGCCTTGTTGGCTTAAACAACAGGAATTTATTGTCTCAAAGTTTTGGAGGCTGAAAGTCCAAAGTTAACATGTTGGCAGGATCCTGTCTTCTCTGAAGTCTGTAACCTTCCACTGGCCATCCATAACTCGTAACTTCATCATATGTCCATTTGTCTCTTTCTGTCTCCTCCTGACTATCCAAATTTTTTCTGCTTCTAAGGACTCCAATCATCTTGGACTTGGCCCATCCTGATTGAATTTAGCCTCACCTTAACTAAAAACACCTTAAAAATCCTTTGTCCAAATGGATTCACATATACAGGACTAGGGTTCAGGTTTGAACATGTCTTTTTGGTAGATATGATTCAATCCATATCATTTAATAAATACGTATAATTAAAAATTGAATCTATGTATTGAAAGGGAACCTCATTTGGCTAGAAAAATAAATCAATTCTCTTGGAGGGTGAAAATTATTGTAGTTGGAACTCAGAATTTTTCTGCAGGAATATTCAGTGCCACAAGAAGATAAAGGAATACTTAAAAGAGAGATCCTTAAAGAATAAAAAAATGTCACTATGGACTTTATATTCTGCCAAACCATTTCTCACCTAAAATTTCCAAGAAAATAATCTATAAATATGATAATACAATCTGTTGATGATTCTATGGGAAAACATGCCACTTCATTGCTAGTGAAAATATTAATTAGTACAAATAGTGCAGAGAGCCATTTGTTAGTATTGATCAAAATAAAATTGTATAAATACTTTGACCCAGAAATTCCACTTATAGGAATTTATCCTTATAATATACTTCCTCATGTATGAAACAATATATTTTCAAGTTTTTTCAGCTTAATGTTTATAATCCATAAAAAATGGAAACAACAAAAACATGTAAATTATTTGTATCCACATAGTGATTTAAAAGTATGAGGAAAATTTTATTTGCTGATATAAAAACAGCTCCAAAAAATACATTATTAAATGAAAGGTACAGAACAGTGTGAGTAATATTATATATTATTGTATAGGTAAATATAAAATCATAAAAATGTGGGGTATTTATTTTTGACTGCACATGTTTTAAATTCTAGAAAGACATAAGAAATCACTAACAATGGTTATTTTCAGGGTAAGGAATCGTTTGGGAAAATGGAGGCTGGACAAGATTTTCATTATATGCCTTTTATGATACTTATTGGTTTTAGAATCATTGAATATGCATTACATATTCAAAAGCAAAAGAAAATAAATAGAATTTTTAAAAGAAAGAATACAAATAACAGGAGACTTTTCTGAACAAATATTCCTAAGATCATCAACAGATGCCTTTTTAAGAGGCTTTTTTGAAGTAGACTTAGAGAAATGATACATTAATAGTATAGTTTTCAGTACTTTTGACTAAATTATGAGAAATAAAGGACCTCAAACATCCATATTCTGTGATCTTTCCATCTTTGTGACTCTGATAAATGACAAAGTCATGTCAATAGCTCTGCTTCAACTAAAGCCAGAACATGTGACAATCCTACTGAGTTATTAAAAATTAAAATGCTTGCCATTATCATTAATCACTGTTTAAGATTTTAAAAAAATTTAAAGACCTGTTGAAGTCATTGCATTTGTGTGGTAGAGCTGTTCTATCTCTGTCATTATAGCAGTATTTCTGATTTCTTGGATGATCTATGTCAGCTGAAAAACTACTGAATATATTTTAGGATTGAGCAGTTGGAAATATGCACAGATTGCACAAAATTATCCCTTGAAGGAAAGACTGATTTAAGTTAGCCCCAAATAAAATCACTGTAGAACAGGTTCACAACACCTTACAGAAATAAAAACATTAATATTGAACTGTCATTCTCAATGGCACACTTAGACATCCTTCTTCCTAAAATACTGCATATTTTAACAATTATAGGTATAACATTCTATGGACCTATTCCTGTATTACTGGAAAAGAGAGCAGAAATAAAAAATTGCCACATTTCAGTAATTTTATAGCTTAAAAAACAATTGTTCTTTCTTCTGGTTGGGAGGTATAACTAAACTATAACCCTAGATACCCCTAGCAGTAATATTTCTAGTGATTCTGTTGCTATCAAGCAACTCTGAGCATAAGCACAGTATTTTACTTTTGGGAAATACAATGCCACATTCTTCAATCATCATTTTGAACACTGGTTATTACTTATAAATAGGAAATTAAATTTTAGGAAAAAATCCAATGGAAAATCAAATTACTATTAATAAAATGGGATACTTGACATTAGATATCTTAAAATGAAAATAATCTTTCCTTCTTTATAAGAGCTTCAATTCATGTTTAATCTTACTATTTACTCACAGTCGGTATCAAAACCATTTTGTTTGCTTTTTAATAATCTTTTTTTCCAGAATCACTTTCGCCATGCATGCATTATTTGAAAATATTCATTTGAAAGATATCTGTAAAATCAAGTTATGAGCTCTGTTTTTTCTGATTTTTATGTTCACTCAAGTCTTTTAATTACCATTGATCACTATCTCCATTCCACACTTGAATATATGGTAGCTAGCTGGGCTGATAAATATATGCAATATAAGCTGCTGTCAGATAGAATCCTAAATCACCATACATGGTATAAACCAAAGTACATCATGGTTTCCAACTTAAATATTTTAAGTTTTCATTGTCAACAGTGTAAAACTAAAGTAATCATTTAGAGCAAAGAAAACTCTATGCCTTTTATAAAAAATGCTTTTAATTGAATATGAGATAATAAATGAAGATCGAAAGAATAGACTGATGAGTTTGTGGATCCTTATGTGTCTGCTCAATGCTTCTTATTTTAAATTAACTCTCTAATTATCCTGTTTATAAATCTGTTTATACCATATATGTTTTCTAGTATATTCAATATCTAATTATAATTCTTGTTAATGGAAGTATATTTTATAAGATATGCTAAAACATATCTCTCTTTTAGAAAAAATAATTTTAGAGGCTGTAGCAAGCAGTGTATATCCTATTAGAATTGATGAATCCTAATATTCTCTGAGAAAAAAATCCCAGTATATTAGAATACAGCCACTACATCTATGGATCATTAAAACAAATAACTTATGTAGGAAATTGCAATGTGAAAATTTTAATAGTCACATCAAACATTTTTTACTTATTTGAACCACTTGAGGATTACTGCAACATGTTCACTAGAGAAATATAAAAGGCATATTTGGATGAATATGGATTAAAATTAGGAACATGCCCTTGATTGGGTATGTAATTAAATCTACCACAATCTACTAGTGGCATCTAGTGGGTCGAGGCCATGAATGCTACTAAATATCTTTCAATGCACAGGACAGTCATCCACAGCAAATAATTTTCTGACCCAAAGTGTAAATAGTGCTGGAGTTGAGACTCCTTACTGTAGAGAGCCATCAGAATGACCAATTTGCATGCGGCCAAAGGTGGTCTTCTTCTCTTCATGCAGTAAAAAATAATTAAGCCAAATTTAACATGGACTTTACTTACCTTTCCAGGGTTTGTCTATATTGGTAACCCATACTCAGTATAAGAACCTGGAGAATTTATAGAGATAAAAGCTGCTGGACCTACCCATTCTAACACAGTAGTTGTACTTTGGGAATCAATGGACATGCACCTCACTGTTAGCCAAGAGATGTTTGAAATCTGACTGTTGGACTACAATGCTGGCAGGCAAGCAGAATGCAGACTAGAAAGAACATCTCTGTAGCTCTAGACTGGGGACTCTGCATGGCCAGACTTAAAAGAATGATGCCATTTGGTAGCAGAAGTAGTATTAGTGGACTATTCATTGAGTTCCAAAGAACCCAGCTTTTGAATAACTATTGCATAATTAAAGAGGCCCTTAGAGTAAGGTAATTCAAGCAAGGGCTTCTTGGGAGAGCTACTGAATTTCCTGGTCAAAAGTCAAGTGTGAACTCATGAAAATAACTGGAAAAATAACCTAAGGGAATTAACATAAATGAACAACCAAATATAACCTTACATTTTATGTCAAATATTAAATTGCATGATATATGCATTAATGTTACAATAGTACAGAAAGAGCAAGAATAGTCACAGATGTCTTAGTAGAAGAGGGTAAAAAAGGTGGGAATAATATATGTAAATCCTGACACGGTTCATTTTCAGAACATAAAAGTCCTCAAAAAAGAGGAACTATCATTGTTACCCTCCTTCTCTTTGAAAGATTATTAAATGCTGGTTAGTGAGGAAATAAGGGAAAGGAAATGCCAAGTTACAAAGAATGAGTTGGGGACAATGGAGACACAGATACAGAATATATGTCAAGCTGAGCATAAAGAATACAAAAATTGGATCTAAGTTTGTGTTGGGGATTATGGGAAATATTGGACTCTTGTCAGACGTTGAAAGATTATGAAAATCATTGAGTACCATATTCATTCTCAACTCTCACCATTTTAATGTCCTACCCCATACTTCAGTAAAACTTAACTATTACAATCTCTACCTATTTAGTGGTTCCTTTTAGTTTCTTCTTCTTTTACATGGTATTTTCCATTTTGAGACACATCTCCCTAAACTTTTGCTTTAACCAATTTCTCCTGGTATAGTCATCAAGACTATTACCTCTGTGGTCACTATGTCCTACAATTCTACCCTGACCACCCCATGTTTTATGTGAATAAAGAGTCTTTTTTCTTTCCTTCTACAACTCCATGTGCTCATTATACTTATCACTCTGCTTTGTAATTGTTTGTTTACTTATCTGTGAGGACTTTCCTCTTTCACTAATCTCACAGTTTCTGGTACAGTGCTTTACACCCAGGGGAAGTCAAAAAACATTCCTGACCGATTCTCTCTGTTTAAGAGCTTTAGGTAAAATAATTACCTTTCAGTAATTACAAAAACAACCACACAAAGCTAATGCTAAGAGACAAAAAGCGAAAAACAAAAACAAAAAAAAACAAAACTAAATAGTCAAGGCAAAGAATTATAATGGCTAAGGAAATTTTTTCTCTACTATTTATTGTATTTGAAAAATATATTTAATATGCTTTTTTTCTACTATGAAACACTAAGTAATTTTTATCAATCACCAAATGTTATTTATGATTCTTATAATAGCATATTAATATTGGTTGCATACCAGCACTCTGGAACCAGATTGCTTGTGTTCAAATCCTGATTTTATAATTATTAAAAACTACTTTGTTTGTCTCAGTTACTGCTCATAAAAAAAAGAATAATAACAAAAGTAACTCAGTCAAAAAGTTGAAATCAAATTAAACAAATTAATAAATGTGAAGTGCATACGGACATGTCTGATAAGCTTAAGTGCTCAGTGTGTTGAATATTACATGATTATAACAATATATTTTAGATTAATGCATTTGATTACCAGTTTTGGAGATAGAAGAATTGTTTGAATACTGAATATAATATTGACAGCATTTGCTCTTCTCTTGTGCTTTATGAAAGATTACATTAAAATAATATTAAAGAACATACATCCAAAATGTATTCCAGGTATTTTCTTTTTTTTTTTTTTTTTAATTAGAAAAGTTGTGGGTTATAGACCAATTATGCATAAAATACAGGATTCACATACAACACAAAGCCAAAGAAATCTAGAAAACAGAGCAAATAGACACAAAATGCTAAAAATATGCTTATAATATTATCCAAAGCAGTCGAATAATAACCTAATAATAATTTCAGAAAGAAAGAAGAGAAAATGAAGGGGCATAGTGGACCAGAGGACTGAGGTTGAGGGGCCAGATCCTTACTCCCATGGCATCCGTTAGCTTCTAAAGGGCATGAATGGAATTTAAACTCAAGGTGGTTTAGAGTTCATTCATGGAGGTAGCATCCATTGGTATTAGCAGTTTTATCTACTGGTGGCAATGTCCA
This sequence comes from Tolypeutes matacus, assembly GCA_026826555.1. Lineage (NCBI taxonomy): Eukaryota > Metazoa > Chordata > Mammalia > Cingulata > Chlamyphoridae > Tolypeutes > Tolypeutes matacus. The sequence goes on along the minus strand of JAKSZT010054524.1, from coordinate 2,203,923 downwards.
TAGACAGCAGTGTTAGCCAAAATTAACTCCTGCTCCATGACCTTTTCCACGGTTCTTTTTGCTATGGTTTCTTGATTCCAGCATTTCTTCTAATCAGGCTCACCATCTTTTTCTACAATACATTGAGTTTCCTAGGTCCTTCAAATAAATTTCTGTCTGCTTATGTTAACTAGATTTGGTTTCTTTTCCATGCAACGGAGATAAATGAAAATAATATAATTTATTACCCTTTCAGTAGTATTTGAGTTTTAACTATGTGAATGTAGTAATTTTAGATAAGGAGAAGGAGAAGAAGAAGGACAAAGAGTAAGAAGAGGAGGAGAATTATCATTAGTATGATTACCCTAGAGAAAAGCCTTATTCACAGCAAAATCATAACACATTTGGATTTTTTTTGCAAAAAGAAGTAACTTGTTTACTTTTAGCTCTCCAAAGATAGGTATAGATTGAGAAATAATAGTTTTTATAGAAACTATACATTTGGGACTGGTGTGAGGTTTAAAAACGTATAATCATTGGCAAATAGTATAAGTTTATTAAATTAAATAGACAAGAATCTTTATTTCTGATTTCATAGAATATTTTCATTCTTTTTTCTTCTGTTTTGTTTGACAGCTAATTGCTCAGTCATTCAGAAACCATCCTGTTCTCTCATTTCTTCCTGTTTCATCTGTTGAAACGAATTGCTTCCCATTTTTCACTGATAATGTGTCTTTTTTCCTAGAAGATATTTGTAAATAACAAATTCCTCTTCTTTGGGCAGGCATGAAACAGTAAAAAGGAAGTGCTTAGATTTAAGCAATCTCTCTATCTCCTTCCTGCTTTTGCTATTCTCCCACCTGTTTTCCTTCTCTCCCTCTAATCTCACTCTCTTTCTCTCACACACACACACAAACACACACACTTAGTATTTCTTGTTAATCTATTCTCATTGTTATTTAATGAAAAATCTTTTATAATATTGAATCCTAATTTATTCTGTTATAAAAATAAAATTTATACATCCAGAAATATATGTGTAAGTTTAAAATCTTAGTTTTCTAATACATCTATAACTAAAGTAAAAAAAAACTTTTCCATATACACGTATAGCATATTTGTAGTTTTTTTTTTTTTCCTTATGAGCTAAAACCTGTTTTAGAATTTATAGGTTATTGGAGAAAGAGAAATAAATGTACAGAAAAGACAGACCAGGTATTTTTATTTTTCACATTATACTAAGAAAATGCCAGATTTTGTCAATTCCTGAGCAAAGACCATAAATTTGTTTGGTGCCTGTGATAAGAACAAATATCTGAGTTATGTATAGCATTTTATGAGAGCGTATTATAATCAATTCAATCTCATTAGACAGAGTAAATAAATTAGCCCTAAAATTGCTGAAATTTATCATAGATTCCAATAAATATTCATGCATTATTTGCTCTGCTCTCCCTAAGCATGCGATACTAAGTTCATTTTAGGCGTCCACATAAGGATTAGCCTTTCCAATCATACTGAAGGCCAGATTGCTTAACTACAGCACACAGTGTCATGCTGCAGATAATCCATGCCCTTGATTAATGCTCTTATAATCAATTGCTGTCTGGAATTGACTCCTTCCCATCACACTCTTCACAAAAAGAGCAGATGGTATTTAAAAGGTTATGGCAAGAGGGCTCTAGAGAGGTCAAATGGAACATCGATCAAGTGGGCAGAAAAATTGCCTTTTTTCTTCTTTTTCCTTCTTATCCTAAGAATCCATAAGGGAATGAGGTGTATGAAATATAGTTTCATCTATAGTTCAAGCACTAATATATTTCCTTGTTTCAAATTTCTGTGTTGTTTTGGGTAATGAACCTGGAAATTGGATTCCTTATGTGCCAATAAAAAATTGTACCGATATGAGCATTTCAAACAAATAATTCTGAGACTGAAGGAGATTTTTTTCATGTTTATTGATGTAGTCAGAGTGTTTCAACTTCACAAAAACCTAAATATGTATTCATGACTCTTAGATCAGTTTTAACAGAGGAATTGGCTTTATAGAAAATTATACAAAATTTTCACTTTATGTGAAATTAAATGGTAGACTTTGTGTATAAATTTTTCACTCTTTTTGCCCTGCATCACACTAGTGACAGTCCTTCATATATTTCAAGGTGATCAATTTTCTTATCAGTAGGCTTAGTTCTAATTAGGTAAAACATCATAGGGAGGTGGCATTCCCATGTGCAGAACATAAGATTGAAATTAAGCATGAAAATGTCAGTATAAGCTTATTTAGAAATTGAAATGTGTTATTTTCATAAGTTTATACCTTCAAATAATGGATGCAGACGTTCCAATCATGAAAAGGTCACTTCAACAGAATGAAATGATAATAAGGATGTTCAATTTACTAACAAAAAGAATTTGTATCCTTGAAATTATGGAGAAAAAAGATAAGTATTTTGAACAGTATGAAAGAATTTTTATATGAGACATATGTGTAGCACTCTATTGTTCAAGGTGTTGTCATATGCATTACCTAGTTAGACAATAATTATTTACTGAGTTCCTACACTTTATATAGATATTAACCATTTGGGAATCTAAAGACATATTATCATTGTTGTCAAATTTAAATATACTTTTGGAGGAAACAATTGAGCACAATAAAATTTAAAAAACAACAACAACAGTATTTGACTGGCCTTCAAGACTTTCATAAGAAAATAATTGGTTAAATATCAAATGAATTGTCCTCACAAAAGTGCTGTTATGATGTCACTAGAGAAAATGATGCCTGTAATCTACACTGGACCAGAGATCTTTCTGAGTGCTGAAGAAAGAGAGTTAGGAATGAAAGAAATTCAGAAAGTCATTGCGATCAGGTAACACAATTCAGAGGGAAGGTATGGTAGAAACAATGACAGAGAAGTTGAAGATCCCTAGCTTGTTTAATTCAATCAAATACTTATGACAAAGAATACTAAGACTGTATTTTAAAGAAGTTTAAATGTTATGCATAAATGTTATTTTTAAAGATTTATTTATTTATTTTTTCTATCCCTCGCCCCTTTCCCACCTCCCCCCAAGATGGTTCCCTTGTCTCTCATCTGTCTGCTCCTTGTCTGCTCACTGTGTCTGCTCGTATTCACCAGGAGGCCCTGGGAACTGAACCTGGGACCTCCCACATAAGAAGTGAGTGCCCAACCACCTGAACCACATCCGCTTCCTGCTGGTTGTGTCCTCTGCTGCTTGCATTGTTGTGGCATCTGCTGGTTGTGGTGGTTACTCATTGTGTCATCTTCTGGTTCTGGTGGTTGTGATTTCTGCTCATTGTGGCATCTGCTCATCTTCTTTAGGAGGCACTGGGACCCAGGACCTCACATGTGGAAGGCAGGCGCCCAAATGCTTGAGCCACACCCATTCCCGTGCATAAATGTTTTAGCTCTTTGATGTGAAAAAAGATTTTTCATGAGAGAAGTTTATTTTCATATAGTGATATGCTGTCTTTCCAGTCAAATACAAAATCTTTCCAGTTTTCTTTCTCTCTCACACACATATGTTTGTTAGCAGTGCTGTACCTACGAGTATTAATTAACCTTTATCTAATAAAAGCTGATTTTGTTAGATATTACTCTCAAGGAACTTAAATCTACTTGCTTAAAAAGATTAATATCTCAAAGATTTGAGCAACATTCACCCTTTGTGACATGCATTACAATAGGAACCAGACTTTGAAGGTTTTATTGTGTGACTATCTAATCAGGCCTTGGGAATGCCAGGCCTACTAAGATATGAGCCTCCTTCTCAGGAGTTTCCACTCTAGAGATTGTGGCACACTGCGGTGTGTAGCAGGAAAGTGGTATGGTTCACAGAAGAGGATATGTGACAGGGACTGAGACGATTGCTGGAAAAGGAGATGCAGGAGGTGGGCTTGGAGAGGAGCATAACTTCAACGGTGTAAAGGGGGAAAATGTCAGAAGGGCCTAGGGTAGGTACTCACATTGCAAATGTTTCTATCCAGAAGTCAGGATAAGGAGGCCTCTTCCCAACCCATGGAAAATCACTGAATTTACCTGGGCAAAGGAAATAATATGGATAAGACCTAGTATTTTAGAAATGTCTGTATTATTTGAAGATTATTTTTCATTATCATACGAAATGGAAATGAGACTATAAAAATCAGCAAGAATTTGCCTTAAATCTAGAGATGAATATTCTATTTTTTCCTTTGTGGTCCCTTTAGCCATCAATATTAATCTGGTTCTGTCTACATGAATGATTGGTAAAAGACGGAAAATTACCAAGAAATTACTAATATGTTTAAAGTACGAAAACTTAATCTATAGAGTAGAAAAATAATCAGGCCTGTCTCCTGGCTCACACTAATGCTCCCAGATACCATGTATGAGCTGCCACCATTTCCATGAGGAAGTTGCTTCTCCCTACTCAACCCTCATTTTATTAAAAAAAATAAAATAAAAAATAAAAGGAAGATACATTTTCTTCCATTGTCTGCCTCCTGGCCACAGTAAGCGGTTTAAGGATGTACATGTGACCTAACCTGGGCCAACTGATCTCCATCCCAGTAATTTTCAAAAGGAGAAGCTAGGACATAGTGACCTCTTACTTTCTCAGAAAGCAGTGCTTTGAGATATAAGCCCCAAACAGGGAATTCCTCCTTCTAAGCTTCCCATCATTGCTTCAGAGAGTGAACATAGTTGCTCTGGAATTAAATTAGCAATAGATAAATCCTTAGGGTTTGACATACTAATGTCTTATTTTTTCTATGCATGGATTTAGTTATGTATTTGACAAACTTTTTTTAGCAACTATTTTGGACATAGGTTATACATGTGATACACTGAAGAATCAGATTCCTTGTGTCTTAAAAGCCTTTTTTTGTTGCTGTTGTTAAAACATTCTTCTGAATAAGGTTGCTCTCCCTTCCCCTCACTCTGATAGTTTTAAGGCTCTATTCATAATCTCTGTGATCTATAAGATGCATTACAATGAAGACTCCTCCAGAAAACATGTAAGTCTTTATGGCATTATTTTGTTCCATTATACAGAAATGAGCATGCTTATGTATTATCAGATATAAATATGAATCCTTATGTCAATAGATAATATGTGAGCCATTTAAAAGGGAGACAAGCTTGCGAACACTGCAGATAACTGTACCCAATTCCTTCATTTCTATTAAAATAGTAGACACAACTAATTGTCAATATTACAAAAAATATTTCCATGAACAAAAATTGTCTCTGAACAAATTCTTTCAAGGTATTTTACCTGCCAGCCACTAGCCCATGTTATTTTTTTTAACCTAGGCAAACAACATAAATCAAGTCTCCATATTAGGATGAAACGAAGTTAAAGGAACCCTGTTAGAGTTTCCCCCTTATGAAGTTTGCAAAGATTGACAGGCCATAGGACCATGAATCAATGCCCCTGTGGCATAGGTTGAGGACAGGCAGCCTCCAGCCATAACCCACCTAACTCATCCCCTCCCAAGAATAAACAAAATGGAGCAGAAAAGGGCCATCACTCCCTCCCCAACCCCTCCCACATTCCAAGACCTATTAACCCACTCTCCCTTGGCCATTTGGCCCGAGGCTGTACTCGGTTTCCCCACCTATTGATGTACCGTATAAATTCATATCCATCACCTTCTACAGGTGGGCCATGGCAGGGGAGCTGAAGTTAATTCTTCAGGCCCCCTCTGTTGGGAGAGTTTTCCAATAAACTTCCTGCCTGCAACCATCAGTCTCTGCATCCCAGTGAACACCATTTTTCTCTAACATTTGGTGCCGAAACACCTGGGTCTGGGATCGCTGAGACTGACAGGTGAGGAATCTCCACCCTGCCGCTGTTGAGAATACATCCAACACTGGACACTGAATCATAGCTGGGTGAGTCAAGGATTTCTCTGCTGGAGGATCTTGCTCTCTCTCTCTCTTTTCCCATTGTCCAGGACAACCCGCCAGAAACACCTAGCACTAGGTCAGTGATCCTCACCGTCCCTGAGGGCCACAGCGGGCGGTATGCTTGTGTCCTTGTGGGAAGAGACCCCTTGGCTCCAGAGACATCCGGCTCTGAGCATGGTCTCCCGTTTCCTTGGGCGATTTCTGACTGATTTGGGGACGCCTGTCTCACTCGGAATCTCCCCTGTTCTTTCCTTTCTAGAGATCCTTAGCCTCACCCAAGCCACCTAAAATGGGGAATTCAATTCCCCCCCTCCCCCAATAAAAACCTGCTTATGGGTTATCTCCTTCATAACCTTAAAACTCTGAACTTGGAAGGAGACATCAAACCTAAAATCTCATTTTCTATTCGACCTCTGTGTGGCTGCAATACAAATTGGACAATGAAAGTCAGTGGCCAGAGAACAGCACTTTCAATTTCCAAATTCCCTGAAACTTAGAGAATTTCATCCAGTGCACCGGCAAGTGGTCAGAAATTCCTTACTTTCAGGCATTTCTTTTCCTTCGGAATCATCTCTCCCTTTGCCAATCCTGTTTCTCTTATCAGATCCTTCTTTTATACCAAAAACCCTCTCAGAAACTTTCCTTCTCCACTTTTCTCACTTGTTACCTCTGAAAATCTCCACTTCGATCTGACAGACCAGGTTCCCCCAACTTTCACCCTTCATCACACAGGCCCCTGGGGTTAGCACTTGCCTCCCCTGCCTGCTCCTTCCTGCCTTCCCCACACAGAAAACCCTTCCAACTCTGATCCCTCCAATCACACCCCTCCTCCACTGCTGTATGCCTCATCAGTGCCCCCTGAACTTGCTCCATCCTCCTTCCCTTCCCTCATACCTCTCCCTGGGCCTGCTCCCTTCTCACCACCCATCACCAGCTCTCCAGCCCAAATCCCTGCTCTCCAGACTCCTTCTCCAGTTCTTGTACTCTTTCTCCCTAAAGTGGCCCAGGCAGAAAGCATTATGCATGTTCACATCCCCTTCTCCCTCTCTGATCTCTCCCAAATCAAACATCGTCTCAGATCCCATTTCTCTGATCCTTCTCATCTTATCAGAAATTTCAATATCCAGCTGTCCCTAATAATCTTAACAAATCTATAACAGCTCACCTCTTACAAGTAAGCTTTTAGCTAACTCCTAAGTCTAAGTGTACTCCTAAAAAGCAATAATCCAAAATAAATGTGTTAAATAACTATCCAAACTGCTGAATTAAAACTTAACTGCATTGATAATGCTCAAATATTCCTAACTGCTGCTGATTACTAGTAAAGTGTTTAAATCTTAAAAGCAGTAAAATCAAAGATATAAAACAATGAAAAGCCTAAAAATAGCCATACCAAAGGATTAAGAATTATAAGTCAAGTTAATGAACTTTATGTTTCTGTCTGTGTGTCTTAACTCTTTTTGTGTTTGTCTGTTTGTTCAGTGTATATCTTAATACCTCCAGATGGTAATATTAAATTGATAAATGAAAATTCTTAAAAGAGCTCTATTCAAATGGTCAAAAATTAAATAAGTGCAGATATTAATAAGTATGACTGCTAATAAAGTAAATTTGCATTGTGTATATTAAATCTTTAAAGCAATGAAAATTGTATGTCTTGACTAATGAAATTATTGCAAATCTCTTCATAAAAAATAGTTCTTACCTAAATTAAAATGAATAGTAACCCTCTGTTAATCAAAATGTACCAGTAAAATGTTCATGCAGAAAATTCCTGAAAACCTAAAAATGTTTATAGTGTTGTTAATCATGGTTTTAAACAATCTCTCTGCCCAGAAATCAAGAGGCAGATGCTTTAGCTTGTATTTATCTGATTTGCCCCACCTCTGCTAAAAAAAAAAAAGCAGTTTTATAGCTGCATAAAAGGAGTGGCTATTGATGTTGCCAGAGGTGGTGAATAACAATAAATTATCATGAATTAAAGTAAAAACACAGCAGTCCCAAATATTGCTAGTTTGTTTCAAGAAATTAATATCCCGTTATGTCATTATCACTTTGTTTTAAAACCTAAGGCTTTCTTTAATATCTCTTTAGGCAAATCAATCCAGCCTGCATTCACCTTCATGTCAAAAGGCCAATGGTGGATTTTGCAGTGCTTCCCCAAGGCTGTGTGCATAGCCCAGCGATCTGCCCTGGCCTGCATGGAAAAACCTGTTGCTATAACCCTATTGATGATATTATGTTAACCAGTAATCCTTTTTTCAGAATTAAAAGAAGCATCAGAGACAATGGTATCTTATCTTAAGAGCCTGAGATGGGCAAATAATTGGGACAAGCTACAAAGTCCTGGCTGTCTATCAAATTCTTAAATGTTTAATTAAGTAAAACAAAAACTGTATCTTCTGCTGTAACTGATTGTTGGGGTACTGAAAACCCTTCATCCCTCATAGAGCTCGGAGACTAAAACCAAGGTTGTACATGGAAGTGAGAAAAACCCCCCAGCAGGCTGCTTTTTAGAGGGCAATAACACAAGTTTAACTTATCCTGTAAATTGGATGTACTCAGTACCAATATTGGCTTTGGGTGGGGTTTGTGGCAAAGGCAATATTCTAAACAAATACCCCTTGGGCTTTAGTCACAATTGGGAGAAGAAGCCAAAGCACAAGACAGGAACAATGAACAGTTGTGGGCTGCCCTCAGAGGGGAAGAGAGATCTGTGGAAGAACATCTGGGATGCCTGCCAGCAGTAACAGGTAACTGTCCATCTGGTCCCTGTCCCCTCCTCTAACATCTCTCTTGGAACTGTTGAGCCAGATGTCCTCGCGAAGATCCAGAGCCATACCATTGAGACCCAAAAAGTAACAGAGTGGCTCCACCAAAAAGGCAAACATCATGGATACCAGACCTTGTGGTGCCTAGCCCAGCAGTTCCAACTGCCTGTCACTCGTCAGCAGCTCAGGAACATCACCCACAAGTGTCCTTCGTGCTCACTCCAACGACTGTGACTTCGGTCCCCTCCTGTTCTCAGAAGGGGCAAGGTATGCTTTCAGTGCTGCAGACACTGCAACAGAACTCTTGTAATTCGGCGCTGTGGGCTGTAGCCATAGCTCCAGTTAAGATGGTAACAACAAGGCCAAGATAGGCACTAAAGTTACAAGTTAAACTGCCAGCCGCCCCACAGCCCAAAAAGGGGAACTAATAATAATTTGTTGTTGCCTATGCCTCAACTATACAAAATGGGAGAAAATAGAATCATTTTAACCATAGGCCTATGCAGCCCTCTGGTTGGGAATCAAACCCATGAAAAAGAAAAAATCACTCAAAAACACTGTTATGAAACCACCGTTAATATTATAAAGTTTCCTATTCCCCCTAAAACTCTTAAGTGTGTATGATGTTATTTCACTGTCAAACATTAATGTTATTCCTTCTCCTCAGACTCCTGGAGGTGATAACCTCACAGCCCACCCTAAATGTCATGGTTAATTTCTATCCTTGTGACAATTATAACTCTCTTTCTCTTCATATCAGCAGGTCCATACATCTTCCGTGCAATAACTCAGTTTATCCAAACAGCCATCTGAGGTGTCACCCATGATCGTGTACACGATCTTCTCCTGCTGCAAAAATACAGTGCCAGCCGCCGAGCCAGAAGCCACAATATCTCAACGCCGAAAGGGGAACAGTAACTGAATCCCACAATGCCCCATAACAGCAGAAAGCAGCCAGATGATCGACGCCCACCTTCCCACTCTCCCTCTCCACCCAACCATATCAAAAAAATTGGGAATGTTAGCTTCATTTAGCACAATAACTCCCTGTGACCCCCGTCAGAGCCAGCAGGTCTCCCTTGCCCCATAGCAGATGACCACAAACCCCCATCCCTGTCCCTAATCCAACAGGAAACATGTTGTTTTTAATATTAACAAAACTGGGCAGGTAAAAGAGAATCTTAAAATTTCAAAAGAAAACAAATCATTCAGAGGACCCGAGACAACAGCTATGGAAATCAATCCTGTTTATTCTCATTTCTCTCTTACTTTTTCTCACCCCTAAAATCAATCCTTTTACCCATTATAACACTGCACTGTTATTACTGCTGCTGCTTCTTTTTGGTCCTTGTCTCTTACAGCTTCTCGTCTGATTCACACGACGAATCGTTCAGTCAACAACTCAGGAATATGTGAACAGCATCTTCTTGCTACATTAACGCCAGTACCAACCTCTTCGGGACCAGAAATCAGAACCCACTGGACAGAACAGAAGGGAACCCTTCGCTGCCCCATAACAGCAGGAAATAGACTGAGTCGATGTCCTGAATCCCCTCACCCTTCCGTTCTGCTCAGTATTCCCATTATTAGGTCCTTCATCATATATATATAAAATAAAAGAGTTAGGAATGTTGGAGTTCCCCCTTATGAGGTTTGCAATGATTAACAGGTCATAGGACCATGAATCAATGCCCCTGTGGCATAGGTTGAGGAAAGGCAATCTCCAGCCATAAACCACCTAACTCATCCCCTCCCAAGAATAAACAAATGGAGCAGAAAAAGGCCATCACTCCCTCCCCAACCCCTCCCACATTCCAAGACCTACTAACCCACTGCCCCCTTGGCCATTTGGCCCGAGGCTGTACTCGGTTTCCCCGCCTATTGATGTAGTGTATAAATTCATATCCATCACCTTCCACGGGTGAGCTGTAGTCTCTCTTTAGATCCCTGCCATCATGGCAGGGGAGCTGAAGTCTATTCTCCTCTGTTGGGAGAGCTTCCCAATAAACTTCCTGCCTGCAACCGTCAGTCTCTGAATCCCAGTGAGCACCATTTTTCTCTAACAAACCCTTATGATTTTTCTTCTCTTGCAGCCATATTAAGAGTGAGACAGTAGTTAATAAGCATTATTGTCACCAGTAATTGTTTGTGGCAGTTTTCCTGGGTTAAAACTGTGAAACTAAGTATATTTATTCTAAATGCTTCATTAAATACAAAGTTTGCCATTACTCTATTTGTTTCTGATTTTATATAGAATTAAGCACTGTTTTGGTAATAAATAATGGTGTCATTTTTTTTACATTAAAAAAATCACTATAGACCTTGGGAACCAAATGAATCACAGAGCTAGAGACTATAAACAGGCACCAGTCTGGTCAGAATTATCACAAAGACTATGGCAATTGCAGAGAGGATGCCAACGTAGAAATACTCCTGTGAATCTCATGGTGTGGGATGTAATATGTTTGCACATCTCTCCATTAAGTAGAATAAACAAAACAGACATGAACTGCTTGTGATGTGCACTGCAGGAACAAAGAGCATTAAGTACCTCCATGAGCTCCATAAAGGAATTAGAGCAATAATGCTTAAGGGAGAGCCTGGAATCAAAAGGATCAAACTTTTTATTGAGAGATGCGCTTAAAGACAAGTGAGTTATAAAAAGAAGAAATGAATCTGAATGTATATTTTACCCCAATTCTATCTTCATATTAAATTTTTTTTCTCATTTTTTTTACTCTTCATTGAATTAGAAACATACAAAGAATAAGTAAAAGAATCATTCTGCTAGTTGACCTTCAGTCCTTTTTCCTCTATCAAGGTTTGCGCTAAATCTTGTGGAGCAAAACAAGAAAAAACAGCTAAACCCAGAAGTTTATGTTCATCTTGCACAGCACCTGGCAAGCTGTCAGCAGGGGATAAACATATTCTGCTCAAGAAGGATAGATGTTCATTATTGACTTATTCATCTTAATGTTTCTGACAACATAGTACGTACTGAAAAGTAGCAGCAATTTTAACAAAGTAGTACATATCAAAATATGGTAAGGAACCAAATAGCATAAAGAACTGACAATGAAAAGCAGGAGTATGAAACCATGGCCCCTGTTCAAGCCTCACCCCTCAGTTTTTATTTCTCTTACTATTATGTTCATAGCTGTAGAAAATGTACATTTACTTCTATTTCTAGTTCATCTACAGACCACATGTTTATGAAAAATGAGAATGTAGCTTATTTATACAAACTTTCATTACTCAGCATTTCTCCAGATGTCTGATATTTATATTATTAATCTAGTTCTTTTATCAGTAGCTTGTATACATTTAAATAGTATACTTTGACCCTGATTTCTTATTCTATCAACTACAGACAGTATTTATATCCTCGCCACTTTTTAAAAAGAGGAAAATAGTTACATCTACTTCCATTTCTCTTTCCATCTTTCTATAAATACCACATTCTGATAGCTATACCTTTAATATTAAAATATTAATATTTACATTCTATTTTTCAGCCAAAACTATGTCTTCCATATTTGTTTATATTTAGATGTGACGTTAAATTTATTTAACAACTCTCTCAGTATAAGCAACTAGCTTATCAGACTACAACACCTACCAAATATATCAGATGCCATCTGTGAACTGGTAATACCATACCTCTACACTGCAGTTGAATTTCTGTCATATGTATGAGTTAATTTAATTATAAAAGTTGAAACCAATAAAGAACATTGATAATATTATAATTATGGAAATTTTTTCATTGCCAGGCATAGAGTGTCCAAAGTCATAACTGATCAGATTGTCTCTCATGTCTTCCTAGAATGATTTAGGTTGTATTCTCCTCAACTCTTTCTCTCCCTGTAGCATACTCTTTCCTTTTTTCCATTAAACAATTATTAATAATGATGAGCTGATATGCCTTACTAATAAATAATATTGGAAATAATTGCCATGGAAACTCTGTTTCAGTGAGCAAGGAGTAACTAACGTGATGCAATAGAGGAAAACCTTATTAAGTTGGGAATAAGTTTAATGAAAAGGAAAAGAGGAAGAAAGTACTTCCAGGCAAATACAGGTATATTCATAAATTATTGTTATATCAGTGTCAACAACATCATGAGCCAAGTGATGTCCCTTCATAATCTCCCCAAAATAAGAATATCTGCATGAAAAGAACTATGCTAACACTTGAGCTGAAATGGATGATGGCTGTTGTTTCTAATGGTGTTATATTCCCAATACAATTATCTTCACATGGAACGGGTTGCGTTCAAAAGTGGGTATTTATTTGCTTATAGTTTTGAGAAAATATCCAAATCAAAGCATTATCAGGGTGATGCTTTCTTTCTGAAGACCAGCTGCTCTTGATCCTTGGCTTCTCTGTCAAATGGCAAGGCCCATGGATGTGTCTGCTGGTCTCTCCCTTCTTCTGGGTTTCATTGCTTTCAGTTTCTTGCTTCTGTGGCTTTTTCTCTCATGTATGAATTCAGTTATAGGATTAAGAACCATCCAGATTGGGCTGGGCAAAACACACATTAAAGAAATGTCATCAAAAGATCTTACTTACTGTGGTAACCCTCTAATCTTTACATCTAAGATATACTTTGAAGGCCTGTTTCTCTGCCCACATAGAATTCACCTTATCAGTTCCTGCTATAAACAGGAACTTTCCTGCTTATCTCCCTTATTTCCCACCCTATCTCCTATGTGTATCACTTAATGTTTCTGTAATCTTGTTTCCCTATTTTCAGCCTGGAATTCTTATGATGTGATTTACAACCCCTATACCTGCCTGTTCCCCTGCACCTGCACCCTGACTTTGGCTGTAAAAGGATCCTGAATAAAAAGCGTGCTGGGGATCAGCTTGAGAGCACAGCTTCTTCAGCTGGTTTCCCCCTGATCTCTCTCAACCTCTGTGTTTGGAGCAATTTCATTGTACCATCCTGGGTTCTGCTGAACAGATCCTGGCAAGACTTTGCAGGATGGATTCCTGCAATTTACAATGGGTTCCCACCCAAAGGAATGGATTAGATCTAAGAGCATGTTCTTATGGGGAACATACAGCTTCAAATCACTATACAGATATATATTTCTTTTCTTTTTTAAGAAATTGCCAAACTATCTTCCAATATGGCTATCTCATTTTTTATCCCTTCTAGAAATAGATGAAGATCCAATTGCTTCATATTAGGCAACACTTGGTTTTGTCATTCTTTTGGAGTCTATTGGGTATAAAATGGTAACTTATTAAAGTTTTAATATGCATTTCCATAATGATCAATGGTGACATTTTTCTTTGCTTAACAGTCATTCTTATATCTTCCTTGGTGAAATGACAATTCAAATATTTTACTTATTATCATTGAATTGTTAGAGTTCTTTATATATTGTGGATACAAGCCCTTTATCAGAGATTTGAAAATCTTTTCTCACACTTTGCAAATTTGCTTTTCTGTAATGGTGAGTTTTGAAGAGCAAAAGTTTTAAATTTTGTTCAATTCAATTCATAAATTTTTCTTTTATGCTTTATGCAAATACCTATATACATACAATTTCAGAAAGCTGCATGATGCCCATTAATGAACCTATACAAAAATAACATTATGTAATTTTTTACAGAGGGGATTCTAGAACTAAACTCTATGTACTGTTTGTAAGATCAAGGGCACATTGCATAACTCTGAGCTTTAGTTTATCTACCTATACTTAAGAATAATTATTGTACTTACTTCATAGGTCTTTTCATGACAAATAAAACAATACATATAAAACACTTTAATACAATTCCTGGCATATGGTATAAACATAATAAATGTTAGGTAGCATTATCATTGATATTCAGGACATCAAATTAAGAAACTTTGCTCTAAGTATGAAATAATTTTACTCTTAGAGGATGCTAGATGGTGCAGAATCAGCACATTGTAATCCTACTGTTCAGGACTTCCAAGATAAAGTCTGTATTGCAATACCTTTGGGGGAGGGACTATCGACTGCTGCTGAATAGTGTGATAAGATATAGCAGTTAGTGATTGAGTCTCTAGAAGGAATATTATTAAGAATGCTCCCCACACATCACAGAAACCTCCTTTTGAACATCTTGAAATGAAATTCCCTTAGATTTCAATATTAGTAAATTCTATATTTATCTTGAAATCTAATTTTATTTTGTATTTTAGATCCTACCAACAAACACGCTTTTATTATTTTTCTCTATTTCCTTTCACCACTGAGAAATTCAGTGCTAAATTTCTTATAAGTGCTTAATGGGCTATGGCATGATTACTTTTGTATTTGTTTTAGCCTGTTTTAAACCTTTTGTTTAAAAGGTCTTATGGTATACCTTTTATTCAGAACCAGAACTATTCATTTATTTTTGTATACATTTTCTGCAACTATTTCAAATGCTTTCTGAAAGCAAGTAAGATTTATATGCATCAATAAATCAATTAAAATTAATATTTTCTAGCCTACAACAAATTAGTCATTCTTTATAAATTCAGTCTCTTCAATTGCACAATGAGAGCCTTGATCTTTACAACTTGGTGTCTTCCTTAGAATGTTTGTGTCCTCAAGAGAGGGGACTAGAAAAGCAATGACTACTTTGGAGGATGGCAACTCATCTGAAATGGCTGAAGGATGTCCTGTATGTGTGGAAAGATACAAAGGAGCAAATAATGGGTTCAGATCATGGCCAGATCTTAAGTGGCATAAAATGGGGTTTGTTTTTTATTTTGTAGGCAGTTAAGAACCACTGCATTTTTCTTAGCCAATGGGAAATAATGAGATCTGATATGAGTTTTAATAGGATATATCTGGGGCTGTCCTAGAGTTGACACTAAAGAAGAAGGTGCTAGAGGAAGAGATATCAGTTAAGAAATTATTTTAAAAATTTAGTCAAAAGGTGAAACTGTTAAATATGTCACTAGCTGTAATAATGGAGAAGATTTATGAGAAACAAATGGATATATCATCACTTTGTTTTATTAACTAGTAAGGTCGGAGTTTGCAAGAGATGCAATCAGTTAAAAGAGAGACATATCAAGGATGATCCTGAGGGTTTTGTGTTGAGTTCTGACTTTAACTAGAGAGAACATATAGGAAATGGAATATGATTGAATGATACTTATTGAATTTTTGTTTGTTTGGAGACCTCCAGTCCATAGACAAATTTTCTTAGACATGGAAAAACTTTTCTGTATAAGAAGCCCTGGAGCATTTGGACATGGAATCTTGAAGTCTTAATCGCCTACTTGACTGACATTTTGTAATCCTACCCATAAACTATTCTTGAGCAAAATGCTTCTGGGGTTTCAGGCTGACAAAAAGATTACAGCATGAATAAGAACTCAGGCTCTGTGGAAACCTGACCTTGAGAGTTGGTGGAGGACTCTTCACCCTCTTGACTGGATGGGAGCCTGGGACCCAGTACTGCAGACGTGTAGGGCAGGGATCAGAACATGGAAGATATGGAGAGAAAAGCTTGAAAAGGAGGTATCATTTTTCTCGAGAGAAAAGGCCAATGCCAGTCTAGGTGAACTTGCTGGATCACTCTTGATCTCTAGAAGCTAAGGAAAAGAAGGAATGTATAGAATTCTTTCTGCCTTTAATGTTTGTTCCTCCTAGTGTCTGAACAGGGAACTTTCATTTTGATATATTAAAATCCCACAAAACAGATTGCTGTAACTGGACCTGTTCCTGTTAAGTGGACAAAAGAATAAAATGTGGTAAAAAGTGGAGGAACCAGTGAATTTTCAGAACAACTCTTAATGAAGCTGAGCTGCTAGAGAAGACAGAGGACAACTTGGAACAATAACAACAAAAGTAAGATTATTCAATAAGATTCAAAAGTCACCCAAAACTGGATCTCTGAAAAGAGAATTAAAAATAAATAAAGCCTGATTGTGGACAATAAAAGAGGCGGGTGTGAAAAATATACAAGTCTGAGAGTGCAAAAAGAAAACCAGTTGCAGAAATAGAAGAGGAAAAAAAGTATTATGTGAAAATGACTTCTGTGAATTTAGGCCACAAAATTAGAACTAATAAGTTAAGATTGCTTTGCTAAGCCAAGCCTTTCTAAATGGCAGTGAAATCCTCAAATTTAGGAATAGATTATCTGATGGATGCCAATCAAAGTCAGGAAAAACTAAAAGGAGAATATCACATGGAGAGAGGAATAGAAAAAATAAAGCATTCCAAATAACACTTTTTCACAGATAATTTGTTTCCCAGTTACATACTGGGAATTCTAGTAAGCCCATCTGTATAAGTTCTTTGTCCTGAAACTATCCCCTCTTATTTGGACTAATAGTCTCAAGTAAGTATTACTTGCATTCGTGCATCAGACCATACTCCTCCATTGCCCCACAATTGCTACTTATAAAGTAGTCCTACTCTAGGAAAACCAAACCAAGCAAAACAAAACAACAAAAATAAAACAACAAACGAACAACAAAAAACCCCACAAAAAACAAAAACTGTAGACATGCCTAGGATGCCTCCAGATAGAGATAACTCATTAGGCACTTTGAAATTGGATGTGGATTGAATAATTTGAATCTGGTAATATACTATTGGAATTATCAGAATTTAGGAAATACTAAAAGTTGAGGCTGTAAGAAATAGCCACCGTGAAGATGATGAATAGAGGTCATACTGCAAATATTAGAGAGGCAATCGTTGCAGACAGCAGCAGTGGGATATTTGGTTCCGTTTCTGGACTCAGAGTAGTGTCCATGTCTTCCTGCCTCCCTAGCCATTCAATTTAGTAAAAACTAGAGTCACAGAGAAGTAGTGGTAATAGATCTCTTCAAAGTTTTTTTCCCCCTCTTGAAGCCTTGTTAATTCTGCCTCAGTCCCTGGTTTCCAGCAGTAAATTGGACTCTAGCCCCTGCCTCCTTTGGATCACTCATATTCCTCATTACTCTGCAGGAGTTGAGGTGCCAGCCTTCTCAACTGGCATTCAGAACAGCATTCAGTAGACAAAGGGACTCAGCCATGCTCACCTGATTCAGTTATTCTGTAATGTTTCTGGTCTACAGAAGTTGTTTATTTATTTTTTAAACTGGCCGAGTTTTGTTTTGTTTTGATTTTCATTTTAAATTATATATACCATGCAATATGGCTATATATTTGGAGCAGTGGGATACCTTAAAGTATGAAAATCTAAGGCAAGCCATCTTGATAAGAAATCATAAAAACATTTTTCAGGACATTAGTAAATCTTAACAACAAATGTGTGGTTAACAAAATTCCTGAAGTTTAAGTCGATTATGTATTACAACTTAGCATCAGAGGATACAGAAAAAGAGTAGGGGGTGGGGGGAGGAAGAGAGAGAGAGAGATTGGTTAACATAATCAAAATTTTAAAAATTGTGCTACTCATATAGGTGGGATTCAAAACCAGATGCCATGATTCCTTATCTTTTACTTATATTAACCATCCATACTGACTTCCATATATAGTTGGAAAATGAAAATAAAAATTGTAATATGAATAATCTAGAAAATGAAATTCTTTCTTCTCCACCAAACTCAAGAGCCCTGGAGAAAATTGTGTTATAGCCAAACAAAATTTCATCACTCTGAAGAGCAAATTTGTTTCAATAGATTCTGGAACTTCTCTGTGCCTGTGAGGCATGATTCATTGAGTTACCATGAAAAACAAAGTGATCTCCAGATTTCTATGCACTGTATGAGGGAGGGTGGGGTGGGCGGGAGGAGGGACAAGAAGAGAAATTGTACCTTATTATTTACTAGTACAATTTCTTTTTTTTCTTTGCACAATATAGTGAGGCATGGCCCTGTGTAACACTGAGAGAACACTGTCTCATTTTGTGATCAGAGGCAGGAGATAAGAGCTCCTGGGATCTGGTCCTACTTTGTTGGACTGATTTATTTTGTGTCCTTGGGTAAAGCACTTAAATCCACTATTTAAGAGTCTCCACAGATATCTGTATTGATACAGAAGTTACCTCAACTCAATCTCTCTGCTCATTTCTTAACTCATTTTGTATTCTTTTCATCCCTCCTTTTGCATGCAGAGAAGAGGAGGTTCTCATGTTTTTAACCATTTTGTTCTTCGTGCTCTGCTTCAAGCTCTGCAAGGAGCAGTTGAAAGGTGAACAGAATAAACTTTTCCTTAGGAAATGAATGACTTTTCACGTTTACTGTGATTCACATTTCGAAAGTAGAAATACATAAGGCAAAAGAGAAGAATCTGGAATCGTTGCCTGTCTATATATAATAATGACCTTCTTGCTATAAACCAAATGAGTTAATTGCAACCATAGGAACAATTTACTTTAATGTAATTGGAATGTGAACAGAGAGAAGATGTCTGAAGGCATCAAATCACACCTGGAATGTAAAAAGTCATAATCTTTCCCATTAAGTTAAATGAAGAAAAGGCCCATTTTAAGAATGACTTGTGATGCCTTCAGCAACATGACCCCAATTTAAAAAAAGTAGCCTGGATTGTCTTATCACTTATTCATCTTCAGTGTTCTATAATAGTTGCAAATCTAGATTATATTAAATATGAAAATTAAGGTAAATTTTAAAATGCAAGTTCCCTTAAATTATTGGTATTTTCTGTATAAAAGGCAAAAGAAATTGAGTAAAAATAGATATTACCTTCCATCAACAATCATTCTACAATGCTGCATGCAAAGTTCTTTCACATTTATTATATGTTTTTACTCCACAGCAATCCCTGGGAATAGTGAGTATTATCAGACTATTTTCAAAGATAAGAAAACCCGAGGCACAGAGATGTTAAGTGGTTTTCTTTAAGTCAATTAAGAATAAATGCCATTGTTAAGATTAAAACTTAGATTTCCCAAGTCCTGGTCCTGTCTTTTTTTCTCCTCATGCCAGTCAATCAGAAAGCATCTAGATATTAATATTCATCTTGTAATTTTACTATTATTACTAATGCAGTTACAATCTAGTGTCAACTTTATTTCAGATATTAATTTGTCTTTCTGCTATGCCTTTTTTCCCCCTGTGAAAATATATCTCTGATCCATTTATAGTGTTCTAAATTTATGGCTAGGAAAGCAATTGACCAGCTCTCAAATAACTGTCAAGCAATTCTCAATGCAAGTGATGATTTTTATTTAAGGTAATGATTTTCATTAGACAGGCATAACTGCCTTTTCCCAAGTCTGATTTGCCTTTGAGGCAGGCAAAGAGTGAATAATTTTGTATAAGTTTATCACGTGACCTGTTTACTCTATTGAGAACAAAAAATTTAAAGTTTGACTTCACTTGGATTTCAGACTACCTAAACATTTTTCAGGTTCCATTTTGAGTGTTAGTTATTTTTTATATATTGCACTTTAGACTCTATTATCTCAATTTAAGACCCTTCATAATTCTAGCCAATAGTTCATATTAATATTATTGTGTCCTCTACAGTGTGGTACATATTCACTCAATAAATATGAACTGAATGTCTACCATGGCCAAATGTGGAACTTCTTATTGTAAGGCAATCATTCTCCAAATTCCCTCAATCCTAAAGATATTACTTCTAAGGATGGTCCTGGTGTCAAACTGTTTTTAGGAGCTAAAATAGACATCTGGATCATGTAAAACAATGCCTTCTGGAATTTTGCAATGAAGAGATGTAGCATACATGCAGGTTAAAATTATGTGCTCTAGAACCAGCGTGGGTTAGAATCTCAGCCCTACCAGCTGTGGAACCTTGGGAAAGTTATATCGTATTTGTCATCCCCAGTATCATTATTATGAAATGTTGACCTACTTCACAGGATACGTGATGGACAGAATCTAAAATGATCCCCTAAGATCTCTATCCCCTAGGTGGGTACCTTTGTATAATCTCTTATTCTTGAGTGTGGGCAGGACCTGCGCTCTGTTCTAACCAAAAGAATATGGCAAAGGTGATGGAATATCACTCTAGTGATCACATCATGTTATATAAAGACAATGTCTTGTTAGCAGACTCTCTCCAGAGACTTTTTTTGCAGATTTTGAAGATGCAAGCAACCCTGTTAGGAAGATGACAAGGCAAGGAACTGAGGGTGACTTCTAGAAGCTGAGGGCTGTCTTTAGAAGCTAATGGCCTCTAGCCAATAGCCAACAAGAAGCCAGACCCTCAGTCCTACAACCATATGCAGATGAAAGCTGCCAACAAACTGAGTGAGCTTGGAAGTAGAGTCTTCCCTAGTCAAATCTTCACATGAGAATCTTGAACTGCCATAACTGTGAAATAATAAATGTATATTGTTTTATGTCATAGAATCTGTGGTAATGCAGGAATAGAAAATGAATCCATGGTGTTGGGAGGATAGATATACTTTTGTCCAATGCCAGACACAGTACACAATCAATAAATATCTTCAGTTTTTATAAACATACAATAAAGTTTCCTTTAGCTTCTTTCAGGCCACTTCATGCACTAATAAATTAATTTTTAAAAATTGACACAAATGCTAATATTTCACTGTATACTTGTTAAAAGAGAACTTACACCTTTAACTAGACTATTCTGAAGCCCCAAGATGATTTAATTTCAGAACTAGATTTAAAATACTGATAAATAAATATATATACACACACACATATATATAAGCTATGATAGCATTAATCCACGTAGTAAGCATGTATGTGTATTAGTTTATTTTCTCTAAACTCTTCTTTGCTGCCAGATTTTATGCTACCTGAAGGCAATGACTAAAAACTCAATTTTTTTTTTTTTTTTTTTTTGGTTACAGAAGCCCATAGCACATTATGTGGTGGCTAGTAGATATGATAAAACATTTTCTAAATGACTGCCTTCTTTAAAAATGCATTTATACAGTTTATTCAGAAAACACTTAGTGAACAACAGCCATATTTCAGGCCTAATGGCATAAACTGAAACGATAAATAGTTTTCAATAGGATTTTAACTTCTAGCAGATCATTGTCTAGGATCTGGGGTTAGAATCAAATATACATGTTAGCATCTACAACATGCCAAGTGCCGTTAGATACACAAAAGGTTAAGAAAGCAAAAATGAATGAGGCATTTTTCTGGCTAGTGGGGTCATATAAGTCTTTGTACCAAGGATGATTAAAATGAAAGGCAGGAGTTCATGATTTTAAAAGTCTACAAGTGAAGATCTTCAGCTCTTCACTTCTCCAGAAGATAAAGGTGAGACCCACACTGGCAAAGGGCCTGGCAAATCTATGGTGCATGCCAGCACTGTTTTGTCTGGGAGTTCACTATGCTGTTCTCATATGTCAGAGGAGGAGAATGTGAAGGATTCACCGGCAACAATCCTGATGCCTCCAGACACACAGGGTTTTGCATCTGAAAATACGGAACTTTGTCCAGTTTCTCCAAAAATGTTTTCAATGTTTTAGAGAAGAAACACACACATCACAGAATATCTTTTCCTACTTCTTTAACTTCACTTTACCCTCCTAATCACTCTTCATCAATCTTAATTACAACAAAAAAAATTTTGGCAGGAAATAGTAATATTCAGAACCCATAACTTCTATTTTCTGTCACTATTCCTTTAGTGAGCAACTGGACCATTTGTCTTACATTGTCCATGATCTTTCTCTTCACCACCCCATGTCAACTCAGTTGAAAAAAAACACTCTGTGAAATTCTGCAACATATTGTAAATTTTTGTTGATATGACATTATATATCTTTGCAGTTTTAGCCTGGACACTAATTTTGGAAAATGACTATTCAAATAAATCAAACATCTAAGTAAACTAAAGGCTTTTTTCTACCAGCAGATTGTGTGAGAGATTTGAGATATTTGTGGGTGATGGGCTTCCTCGGAGAAGAGATTAAATGCCTACAATCAGAGCAGTTCTTTATTTGTTTACTTTTGCCTATTTGTTCTATTCTTTCTTTTTTTAAAAATAAGTAAATTATGTTCATGTAGCAAATTTTATATGTAAATTTTCCATTAGTTTATATTAATATAGAGCATTCTTTGTGTGAGTGTGTCTCTAACACAAACACGCATACTGCAGGCCCCCAAAGAATTACATTTCTCACTGTCCTTGAAAAGATAGATGAGTAACTTAGAACCATAATTATACATAGTCACTGGTGTAATGAAGAGAATTAGAAAATGTGTACACAATAGCAGGGCATGAGAGAGGATACATAATTGCCAACTATTAATCTAATAGAGGGAAAAAGACACCACTGGAATAATTAGCACATGCCACACAGAGTGATCGTTTATGATAAGGATGACTGGAAAGACAGCAACATTACTTAGCTTTCCCCACTGGCAAAAAAAGCCAGAGTGAAAGCAAAATGAATCTTTGGCCCCGACAGCAGCAGTCATGTTTACTGAGCTGTGGTGATTGTACCCTCTTTATGAATCCATTTGGTAATTTTCCTCTAACACTTGCATTTACTACCAAGAAATAAAGTATGCTTTTGTCCTTTTAAATAAAATTTGGTCAACAGCATGGTTAAAAGAAAACCTTAAAATTCTCTTTCATATAAACCTTAGTTAAGAACATATTTATCCATACTTGTAAAATTGAAGAAATTTAATAGCCAAGCATTTAAGAAGAAACACATGTTTATTTGTTCACTGGTTTGGTTTTGGACTTCTTCTAAAATATATATCCCATTTAAATATCATGGTACTTTGGCAAACTGTTAAAAAATATCCACATATGTGGCATGCTGCCCTTCCCACTAATGGGGATATTAAACGTACCCACACAGGTCCAGACAGGGACATAGAACAGACATTGTTAATGAAGTCCTCGTGTGGCTGAAATAATGATCTTATTGAAATAATAATCTTGTCACCCTCTCCACATTTTTAAAAATAATTTTATTCTAACGAGATTCAGGTCACTTTTGAACTGTATTTATTCCGAGTTTACTATTTTGAATAGGGATTGAATGATAAAGGCTTATGAGAAGCATTATTAGAACCATTTTAATGTTCATAAACAAATCATCCATTTGAGTTGTTACATGAGGATTGGTCAAATATATCTTTAAAATTCTATCTCCTTTGTAAACCTTTCTAGAGTTCTTCTCAAAGGCTTAATGGCCACAATGGATATTTCCCATTAATACATCTTCATGTTTTTCCTAGTGTTTTGTTTTCAAGAATCAATTTATTAATATCAAAAAGTAAGAATATCAAGTAAAAAACAAATGTTTAAATTTTTACCTGAAAACTACTTATAACTCTTATTTTACCATGTAGACACCATTTTTAATCATTGTTTTTAGAAATATGAGTTATGTAATACTGTAAAATTAAAAAAAAATTCTTGTGCTATTGCTTGCATTGAAACTTCCATCCATCTTCACACCTATTCACGAACTATTTTGCAAGGGAAATTAAAGTAGGGCATCTAACAGCAGGATAACTCTTATCATTTGGATTGAAAAGAGGTTCATTCTTATCTGCTTTGCAGATGGGTTTCTCTTACCTACTTACCTACTTACTTACTCACTTAACCATTTGTCTTCTCCATTACTTCACTGTTCCACTTTTGTCCCACAGGTTTCAGTAGCCCCAACTTTAAACCTCTTTCACAGATTCTTTGCTATCTTTTGTCTATGGACTATTGGATATTGAATTTCAATCTGAGCAAGGAAATTAAATGGGTATTTTAACATTTGCTTTTGCATTATATTATGTTACTTTTCCAATAAAAAATATGTAGCCTACTGAGATTTGTCTCAGTAGGGGTAGAAGCTTACAGTTACCAGGCCATAAATCATAAGTTTCTTCCTTTACCAAATTCTGTTGTTACGTGTTGGAGCCTGACAGCTGCCGACGTTTGCCAGGCTTCAGGCTTCTTGGGTTCCTCTCTTCCTGGGGCTTGCCTCTCTCTGGGCTCAGGCTTACTTTGTGCCACAAGGCCAGCTGTAGACTATCAGGCAAATGGCTTGCTTCTCTTCCCAGGGCCTTCTCTCTTTCCTCACGACCAAGCTCCTTCGTACGCTACTTCCCGGGGCTCCAGCTCAAGACTCCACATCACAACTCCAACTCAAAACTGCTCCAACACTGTCCTTTGCCATGTCTTTTATCTTCGAGACCCCACCCACCGAGGGGTGGGTCTCAACACCCTACTGATGTGGCCCAATCAAATCCCTAATCATAACTTAATCATGGCCAGCTTAACAGACCAGTTTACAAGCATAATCCAATATCTATTTTTAGAATTCATAACTATCAAACTGTTATACACACTGACAAAATGTGACAACTTCTACTCTTATCACACTATAGCAGTTTCCTGTATAATTGTGAAACTTTTAATACTTTGTGTTTTGCTGTTTTATTTACTTGTTCTCTACTTGATTTTATATCCCTTGAAGGAAGACATATACTCGCCTTTTTTTAAAAGACATCATAATTTAATAAATTATCCTGGGGTTTGGATACAAGTTCTCTAATTAATTTGTTAAATTATAATGGGCAAGCCCTTAGCCACATTGCTCTTCAGTTTCTTATCATTAAAGCAGGTTTAATAAAAGTAACTATAATTTATTGAGCATTTCCAAGTATTGTGGTAAATATATACCTTATCACTTTTATTCTTTATAAAAACCTTATTAGATATCTATTATTATTACTGTTTTATAATATGAAATCTTCCCAAAGTTTTGATTTAGGATTGAAACTAAGTGTTTCCTAACTCCAAAGTCACATTGTCCTATTTATCTCAAAGGTTTGAAATAGAAATATATGTATAAGTATTTATAGATCAAATAATTATTTTATAGTATTTCTTGAAATAGCCAATAAAATTACTGATACAAATTTAAAAATGTATACCATATGTAATTGAAAACATTCATAAATATCCTTTTAATAAAGTTGTACTCTGGCTATGGTCTCAACAGAGAAGTATGTACCAGTCTGAAAACCTAGGTCACAAGACAAATTACACCCCAAAACCTGGAGAGACAGGCACATCTTGAGAGCAAAAATCATGGGAGCCATAAGCTGGTAGGAACAATGACGTGGTTTTTATGATGGAATGCTGGAAGCTCAATGTGAGCTTGCTTGAGAGTGAGAAACTCCTAGATTCAAGTTTTAGTGCCCCCCACACTTTTGTGGGCTTTTTCTACATGAACCCCATAAAGCTCTCACAGTAAGCTTTGAGAAAGATCCCCTTCTGAATCTAACAGAGGCAGGGAAGTGTCCACTGTAAATATTTGCTATATCCAGAGACTTCCCCATAACAATTGCCTGCTCTCCAGGGTACAGGTTTTTGAGAGAATGCAATGTTGAAATATTATCCCAGCTAGAGCAAAGGAATCAATACCCATTCGAACCCCTTCCAGTTTACCTGCACCACCTATCACCTGAAGGGAAGGAAGATGCTGATTAGTCATGAGTCAGGGCAGATAGCAGCCAGGGAGGGGACTAAGGGGCAGGGAAAAAAATCAACACAACTGGAGAAGGGCTCCAGAAACACTAGTCCAGGGCAGAGCCCACCAAAAGATGGAGAATTAATTGAAAGCTTATAGAATGCTCCTACTCATCCCCTACCACCACCTAAAGGAGCTATAGCAAAACTTCTGGGTTGCAGCTGAAAGAGCTACAAAACACAGAACTCTCTAAGTAGAAATAGCACAAAAGCACCAAAGCCAAGATGAGAGACAAAAACAAAAAACGCTAAGAGAAATTTGAAGCCTCTGGCATCTATAGCTACAAAAAACATTAGGCACAACCCAACTCCTGGCCAGATTTAATATAAACCTCACATTAATGTCCTACTTACTTCAGTTTCCTTTGCCAGATACAACATTTCTGGCCTATAACCAAAACTTTCAAGATATTCTAAAAGGCAGAAAAAATACATTCTGAAGAAACAAAGATTCATCAGTAAAAAAACCCAGATATGACAGATTTTAGAAATATAAAACCTGGAATTGAAAAGAACTATAATTAATATGTTAAGTGTTCTAATGGAAAAAGGAGAGGACATTTAAGAACAAGTGGGCATATTAGCAGAGATAGAAACTCTAGAAAGAATGAAAAGGAAATATATATATTTAAAAAAAGTAACAGAATTTAGGAATGCCCTTGGTGGCAATCTCATCAGTATATTTGCCATGGCCAGGGAAAGAAACAATGAAAGTGAAGATAGACCAATAGAAAGTTCTAAAATTATAATGTAAAAGACAAAAAAAAAAAAAAAAAAGGGGAGCAGATGGGGCTCAAGCAGTTGGGCACCCACTTCAAACATAGGAGGTCCTGGATTCAGTTGCTGATGCCTCCTAAAGAATATGAGCACATGCAATGAGCTGACACAATGAGCAGACACAACAAGCAGACACAATGAGCAGGGAGTGGATGTGGCTCAAGCAGCTGGGCACCTGCCTCCCACATGGGAGATACCGGGCTTGGTTCCTGGTGCCTCCTAAAGAAGATGAGCAGACACAATGAACAGACACAGTGAGCAGACACAGTGAGCAGACAATGAGCAGAAAGGGAGTCATTTTGGGGGCAGGAGAAGATTAAAGAAAAATACAGAGCATAACATAACTTAGCAGTGAGGCAATATTTAAACTTATATATATAATGAAATATCAGAAGGAGAAGAAAGACAAAATGGAGAAGAAGAACTATTGGAAGTAAATTTGATGGACAATTTTTCAAAATTAATGAAAGACACCAAACCAAGAAAGATCAGTGAAACAAGCAAACAAACAAAATACACGTAAGCATATCATGTCAAAACTGCAGAAAATCAAGGACAAAAAATCCAGAGGAAAAAAGACACTTCAAGATAGAGAAAGAAAAGATAGAATTACAGTGAATTTCTCATCAGAAACCATGCAAGCAAGAAGAGAATGCAATAACAATATTTGAAGTACTTAAAAAAAATCAGTGACAGAAATTTATATGATGATAAATTATCCTCCCAAAGTGAAAAGAAATAGACTTTCTCAAACAATAAAAATTTAGGGAATTCATCACTAACAGACCTAAACTGAAAGAAAAATTTTAAATATATTCTTAAGGAGAAGAGAGCTAGAGTATCAATTAATTTCCACCAGATAAACAGAATGAATAAGAAAAAAATATATGATCAAATCAATAGACACAGAAAAAGCATACCAAAAAAAAAAAAAAAAAAAAAAAAAATAATCAACACCCTGTCATAAGAAAATCTCTCAAAAAAAAGAACAGTTACAAAAACTTTCCTTAACCTGATAAAGAAAATAAGTGAAAAAAATTGCAATTATCATCATTCTTAATTGTGAGACACTAAATGATTTCCCTTGAGATTGGGAAGAAAGCAAGGATACCCTTTTTTACCACTCCTATTTAATACCATACTGGAAGCCTTACTTAGGACAATAAGACATGAAAAATGAAACAAAAGGTATACAGATTGGAAAGGAAGAAATAAAACTTATTCTATTTGCAGATGGTAGGACTCTTCTGGAAATAAGAAGAGAGTATATGCCCTAATAGCCATGAGCACAACTAGCATTCTAATACCATTCTCTAATAAAAGGGACCAAGGCTTCTTGGAGAAAGGGCTGATTTTAGAGCTGGTATAGGAAATATACAAAATAAACCTCGAGAATCTTGCAATGCTGAAAGATAAGGAAGTTTTCCCCAAAAATCTCCCATGAAGAAAAATTGCAAAGAACTAATGTAGATACTCTGTCTTCAAAAAGATGAAATATAATTACCCCACTCTTAAGTATGGTCTGTGCATAGGGACTGTTTTCCAAAGAGTAAAGTATGGAAAGTGGGGTGGAAAGAATAACTTCAAAATGGAGTTTCACTAACTGTGAAAGAATAACTTTCACAGTTAGTGAAACACTAACTCAGCCAGATGATCAACCTTAATATCAACATTGAAAAGTCAAGTTATTGGCAAGTCTCCTTCATATGATATTATGAGCATGGCTCTTTAAAACCTCTGAACTCTTCTTCCCAAGAAACCAGAACTTCAGCCCAATCTGGAGAAAAATATTACATAAACCCAAATAGAGAAACAATCTATAAAATACCTGACAAGAATGTCTCAAAACTATCAAGGTCATTAAAAGCAAGTAAAGTCTGAGAAATCATTAGAGCCAAGAGGAGCTCTCTTAGTTTTCCAAAAGCTACCAATGCTTGCCTTTTATGATGGGAATTTTATTTAGGGTAAAAGCTTACAGTTCTGAGGCTCTGAAATGTCTAAATCAAGGCATCAGCAGAGATGCTTTCTTACCAAAGTCAGCTGCCACGTGGTAAAGCAAGATGGTGGGTAATCTCTTCCTAGGTCTCTGCCTTCCCCTCCAGGCTCACTGTCTCCCAGAACCCGGTTCCTGGAGCTAGCTGTCTTTTTCCAGCCTCCTCTCTCAGTCTGAGCTGCTCAGCTTTCTTCTTGAATTCAGCTGTGAGCTATCTGGTATATGTCTTATCTTTCCATGGCTCTTTAAGCCTCTGGGAGCGTCTATCCTTGAGTTCAGCTGTAGGCAAACCTAGAGTCCTTTCTCTCACATGCAGAATCAAATATGGAAGCTTCCTTTCTCTTTGTGTCTTTATATATGTCAGACCCAGCAAGAGGGCGGAGACCCTTCAATGAAGTAGTTCAGTCAAAAGGGTCTCACACCCACAGGAATGGACTAGTTAAAAAAAAACATAATCTTTATCTTTTTGGGATTCATAAAATAATTTCAAACTGTCACAGAAGCCCATGGAGACATGACAATTAAATATTATGCCATATCATATGAGATCATGAAATAGAAAAAGAACATTAGGAAATACCTGAGAACATCAGAATAAAGTATGGAGTTTAATGATAATGTATCAATACTGGTTCAGTAGTTGTGATATCTAAAAAATAGTCAAATGATTCTAACAGGTACTTCACCAAAGAAGATATTATATGGAAAATAATCACATGAAAACTTGCTCAAATTTTTTGGTCGTTAAGGAATGCTAATTAAAACCACAATGAGAAACTAGCACATACCTATTGAAATGGCTAAAATTTAAAAAGTCTGAACATACTATATGTTCACATGGATGTGGAGGGACCAAAACTCTCATGCATTTCTGGAGGCGGTATAAAATGTTACAACTTTGGAAAACAGGAAGTTTTGTTCTTTCCTTCTTTTTTATTAGAGAGGTTGTGGGCTCAGAGAACAATCATGTGTAAAATACAGTATTCCCATATACTACCCTATTATTAGCACCTTGAATTGTTGTGATACATTTGTTACAACTGATGAAAGAACATTTTTAGAATTGTACTATTAACTATAACCAATGACTTAATTTAGGGTTCACTGCTGTGTAGTGCAGTTCAATGTATTTAATTTTTTTTTACCCTATTACCCTTTACACCACCTAACATTTCCCTTTTAACCACATTAAGAAATATATTTCAGTATTGCTAATTACATTTATAATGTTGTGCTACCATCCCTACCATCCATTACCAAAATATTTCCATCATTCCAACTAGGAACACTATATATTTTAAGCCTTAAATACCCATTTCATATCCTTACACTGTCTTCTGGTAACCTATATTCTAGATTTAAAATTATTCATTCACCTACCATATGATCCAGCCATTCCACACCTAAGAATTTATCCAGAATAAAGAACCATATATCACTATAAAGCCTTGCACATGATTGTTCATAGCAGCTTTATTTGTAAGATATCTAAACTAGAAACAGCCCAAATGTCCATTGGTTTTTGAATGGATAAGCAAACTGTGTTATACACATGCAATAGAATACTACTCAGCAATAAAAAGGATTATTGATATATGCTGATTTAGTTTGCTTAAAGCTGTCAATACAATATATCAGAAATGGGTTGGCTTTTATAATAGGATTTTATTAGGGTAAAGCTTACAGTTCTGAGGCTATGAAAAAGGTACAAATCAAGGCATCATCAGAGATGTTGTTTTTCCAGAGATCAGCTGCTGGATCCTAAACCCCTGCCACATGACAAGGCAAAATGGCAGCTCTGCTGGTGTTGTTCTGCTTTCTCCCCCAGGCTCAATTTCTCCCTTAGCTCAGCTGTAGGTGATGAGGTACAATGGCTCATTTTTCCCCTTTCCACTGGGCTTTGTCTCTTTACCTTTGAGATGCTCCAGCCTCTTTTTCAACCTCTCAGGGTTTCTCTGCCTTTCTGCAGCTGTAGGTGATCCTGGAGTCCTCTCTCTCATGGCAGAGTAAAAAGGCAGCTTTCTCTGTGTCCCATTTACATAAGACTCCAATAAAATGATTAGAACCGATCCTGCGTCCTGCACTCTAATCAAAGGCCCTTAATTGAAGTGATCTAACCAAAAGTGATCTAATCAAAGAGTCCCTTGATTGAGTTTAACCAAAAGATCCTCCCACCACATAAAGTAGGTTTAGAGGCACAGGAGTGGGTTTGCCTAAGAACATAATTTTCTAGGGTCCACAAAAAACTCAAACCAGGAAACATGCCAATACATGAATGAAATTAAAATAACCCTGTCAAGTTAAAAAGTCAGAAAAATAAAGTGTATAAAGTGTGATATAATTTATATAAAACTTTAGAAAATGAAAATGAATTTATAGTAACAGAATGCAGATTAGTTCATGCTTGATGAGGAGGCCACTGGAGGAAGAGTTTGCAAAGGGGCATGAGGAAACTTTTGGGGGTAATGGATATGTTTATTATTTTGATTTTGTTAACAGTTGCAGAAGTATATACACCTATAAAAACCTATTAAATTTTGCACTTTAAATGTATGTAATTTATGACATATCAATTATTTCCTGTTAATAAAAAGCTATAAAGATAATACTTTACTCCAGGCCAAAGTCAAAATGTTAAATAAAAGCATTTTGTTTTGTAGCCAATCATGTGAAGAAACAGTCATTTATATAATTTACTGAAGAGTGTATATGCTGGTGTAAATTCTGTGAAGGACATTTTCCCAAATAACTTTTACAATTCCACATTCCAGAAAAACGATTTCTGAAAATTTTCCTATAGATATACTTACACATGCATAAAATATTACCTGTAAAATGTAACGTTTGAAACATAAATTATTTGAAACATAATTTATTGTACATCCATACAATGTCATGCTCTGTGGTTATAACAAAGAATGATAAAACTGCTTATATAATAATATGAACTTCATTGGGAACAAGATGAAGACCAATGTTAGAAAATGTAATCATAACCACATGCACACACACACATGCAATTTGAGTTAAATAAAAAAAAAATATCATTTAATACAAATTATTTAATGTTTGTTAAGGAAACTGTACCAGTATAGTCCTCCTTTTAAAATTCAGGAGGGTTTAGATATTAGATATCAAGAAAATTACACTCATTTTTCAAGTAGGGCTGCTTAGAGAAAAGATAATTTAAATGGCTTGCCTTAAGTCTTACATATAGTGACATCAAAATAATAATGATACTACTACTACTACTAACACCCATGTCTCCCATATTCTCTTCTTGTAGTCTTATCATTGTACCTTGTATAGCTTTTGTGAATTTTTAAATTTAACTATTTATATATGCATCCCCAAACAACTTGTTTCAATTTTCATATTTTTGAAAGTTTTACAAATGCTATCAAATTGTTTTTATTCATCTGTTACTTTATTTTTCATTCATGCTGATGCAGGCAACTTTTGTGTATTTATTTTGACTATTTCCTTATTATTCCTTGCCATATATAAGAAATACAGGTATAAAATTCAAATAGTGTTTGTTCTAATCTTATGTGAAACTATTGCTTTCAAAGAGAGTAGGCTAAAATTCATAAGTTCATTAGAGGTGCAGAGTAAAGTGTTATGGGGAAAGAAGAAGTTGGTACTTGGAAGAGATCTCATCTTGGAAATTGAGGAGGTCATTTTGATAAATGTTTAAGGGGCTTCCCATTTTTAAAATAATACAAATAATGGTATAATACACACTCATTACATGGCTCTTAATTTACATTCACATGCTTTACTCTCAGAGGAATATTCCTATGACTAGAAGTGCTGGTTCATACATATATACATCTTCAAATGTACTAGAAACATCCAGTGATTAATAATGTGTTCTCATTTAGGAGGGTATCTGACCAACTTTGGTATAAGCCTAAACATCAATGTGAAAAAAAATAATCAAGATGAATATGGGTAAAACATCAGAACAGGAAATATTTAGAAGAAGAAACTGAAAAATAAATTTATGAAAAATAGTTCAGTTGATTTACAAGTTAGAAATATGAATATAATTTTTGCCCTCCAAGCAAAAGCAGCTAATGATAATTTGAAATGAGTGTTAAAAAAAAATACAGAGAGGATGACCAGCAAGATGGCGGCAGAGTGAAGAGCTCCTAGAGTCAGCTCCTGCTGCAGGACAGTTGGTGGAAATCCGGAGCTATCTGGAGCACTTGTTTGGGGGCTCCAGGAGACCAGGGGTGCATCCTGCAACATCCTTGGAGGAGTGGAGGGAGGACACTGCCCACCTGCAGAGAAGATTCGTAGGTAGAGCACTCTACTCCACAGAGGTCGATGCCCATTCTCCGCTGGGGGCACAGGCCGCCTTGGATGCTGTTCCGTGGCTGGAGTTGAAAACTCCACTTCCCCAAATCAGGGAGGGGGAGACAGTTGGGCACCGACTTCAGCTACTGATTGGTGGATTCCGTGGGCTAGAGTATAGTCCTGGGAACAGCTAGGGTTTGAACCTGTCCAAGTCAGAAAGAGGCCGGTGGCAGCCATGTTAACTCCACACCTGACAGGAGGGGAAGCAGGGCTGACTGAAAACCACAGTGCTGGTAGGGACCTGCTTTCTTCCATCTAGATCAGATTGCAGCTCTAGCCTAGGCCCCAGGCCCACCTCGGGCAGGGAGGAAGCTGGGGGAGCTGCACCAGATTCTCCGGGAAATTACAGGCCACGCCACGGAGGCCGGTGATCATCCCACGGTGATCATCCCACTCTGGCAGTGCAAGGCACCCCAGGAACTATTCTGTGGTAGGAATTGGAAGCTCCATTTCTCAAAAACAGGATAGTAAGAGACGGTTGGCCACCTATACTGATTAGTAAATTCGGCTGGCTGGAGTATAACCCTAAGAACAGCTAAAGTTTGAGCCTGTTCAGGTCAGAAGGAGGCCGGTAGCTGCCATTTTGACTCCGCCCCGGGCAGGAGGGGAAGCTGGGCTGACTGAAAGTCACAGTGAAGGTAGAGACCGGTTTCTTTCACCCAGATTGGCCTGCAACCCTACCCTGGGCTTCAGCTCCACCTCCAGCAGGGAAGAAGCTGGCATGCTCTGCACCAGCTTATCCAGGTAACTACAGGCACATTTGGCTGGCACAGACTGAATAATCGGAAGTCTACCAGGGCAACTGCAGTCATCTTGGACTTGTACTGCATAGATTGCGGCCCACACCTGCAGCTCCTTTCCCAACCCAGGCAGGGGAGAAAGGGGCGTGATGCTTCATCAGTCTCTCTGGGCAACTACAGTCTAGGCCTGCATGAGTTGGATTATTCCACACACTGTGGCTCTGTCCTTACCCTTGGAAAAGGAGAAAGTTGGGAGAAGCTTCATTAGTCCTCGGGGCAACAAAGATAGCTTGAGCCTCCATAGCTTATAGCACCAACTACTTCCTTGGCTCCAACTACACAACCAGCAAGGGAGAAAGGGCAGGAAGCCCTAAACTAAAGAGAAAAACTGCACCCAGAATAAATGCTCTAGTAAGCCAGATACCAAGACACCAACAAAAAATTACAATCCATGCCAAGAAAGAAGAAAATATGGTCCAGTTAAAGGAACAAGATAAACTTCCAGATGACATAAAGGAGTTGAGACAACTATTCATAGATGTTCAAACAAATTTCCTTAATAAATTCAATGAGATGGCTAAAGAAATTAAGGATATTAAGAAGACATTGATTGAACAAAAAGAATAATTTGAAAACATACATAGAAAAATAGCAGACCTTATGGGAATAAAAGGTGCAAAAATGAAATAAAAAATACACTGGAATCATATAATAGCAGATTTTAGGAGGGAGAAGAAAGGATTGGTGAGCTTCAAGAAATGGCCTCTGAAAGTGAACATACAAAAGAACAGATGAAGAAAAGATTGGAAAAACTTGGAAAAGTTCTCAGGGAACTAAAGGAGAGCAAGAGACATGCAAACATATGTGTTTCACCCAGAAGGTGAAGAGAAGGGAAAAGGGACAGAAGGAATATCTGAAGAAATAATGGTAGAAAATTTCAACCCTATTGAAGGACATAGATATCCATGTCTAAGAAGCATGATGTGCTTCCATCCAAAAAAATCCAAATAGACCAACTCTGAGACACATACGAATCAAAATGTAAAATGCCAAAGACAAAGAGAGAATTCTGAGAGCAGCGAAGGAAAAGCAATGCATAATGTATAAGAGATACCCAATAAGATTAATTGCTGATTTCTCACCAGAAACCACGGAGGCAAGAAGACAGTGGTATGATATATTTAAGATACTGCAAGAGAAAATCATCCAGCAAAGAATCTTATATCTGGCAAGATTGTCTTTCAAAAATGAGGGTGAATTTAGAATATTCACAGATAAACTGAAACTGAGAGAGTTTGTAACCAAGGTAACTGCTTTGCAGGAAATACTAAAGGGTGTGCTACAG
Source organism: Tolypeutes matacus (assembly GCA_026826555.1). NCBI lineage: Eukaryota > Metazoa > Chordata > Mammalia > Cingulata > Chlamyphoridae > Tolypeutes > Tolypeutes matacus. The sequence continues at coordinate 2,168,628 of JAKSZT010054524.1, read as the reverse complement.
CCTGAAAAGAAAAGACAGGAGAGGTCTAGAAATACAGATTACATCAATTAAAGTAACTAAAAGTGTCAAAAGAGTGGTGAAAATAAAATATGACAGGTAAAACCCAAATATTCAGGAATTAACTTAATCAGCGATGTAAAGTACTTGTATTCAGAAAACTACAACTCATTGTTAAAATAAATAAATAAATAAATAAATAAATAAATAAATAAGACCTAAATAATTGGAAGAACATTCCATGCTCATGGATTGAAAGACTAAATATCATTAAGATGTCAATTCTACTCAAATTGATATACAGATGCAATGCAATCCTGATAAAAATTCTACCAGCATTTTTTAAATAAATGGAAAACATGATTATCAAATTTATTTGGAAGGGTAAGGGGCCCTGAATAGCCAGAAACACCTTAAAAAGGAAAAGTGAAGTTGGAAGACTCTCATTTCTGGACTTTAAGTCATATTATCTAGCTACAGTGGTAAAAACAGCATGGTACTGGCATAAAGACGGACACATAGACCAATAGAACCGAATTGGTGGTTAAAAAACAGATCCTCACATCTATGGTCAAGTGATTTTTGACTAGTTTGTCAAACTCAGCCAGCTCTGGTAGGACAGTCCATTCAACAAATGGTGTTGGGAAAATTGGATATCCATAGCAAAGGAAGGAAAGAGGACCCCTGTTTCACACCCTATACAAAAATTAACTCAAAATGAATAAAAAACCTAAATATAAAAGCAAAAACCATAAAGCTTCTAGAAGAAAATGTAGGAAAATATCTTTAAGATCTGGTGGTAGGTGGTGGACTCTTAAAGGAGATAAGAGGAGGACTGAGATGGACTACTGATATTTAATGTATGCAGAAGTTTTAATTAGCTTTACTGTAAAAGTGTGGAAATGTACAGAGTTGATGGTAACATATTACAGTGAGTAACAGCTGGTTTATAAATGGGGATGTGGCTGAAAATGGTAGTCTAGGGATGTAAATGCCAATTGACAGAAAGCTAATCTAGGGACTGAATAGCACAGTAAACCCAGAGGTGGATGAGAATTGTGGTTGATAGTATATATGCAAGAGTGTCCTTTGTGAGCTAGAGCAGATGTACATCAGTATTGCAGGGTGGTGGGAATGTGGAGAAGCATGGAAAAAATACAACTGGAGTGACCTATGGAGTATGGTTAACAGTAATAATGTAATAATATTCTTGCATCTATGCCAAAGATGTACTGTGTTGATAATGGGGGAGTATGGAGAATGTATGCCAAATGTACACTGTGGACCTGGTAATAATTGGGAGAGAGTGTGGTCTACAGTGTGAACTGTGGTCTATGGTTGGTGGCAAGGCTCCAGGATGTGTAAGTTCATTGAGGTTGGTGGGCCACACTATGGGAGATGTTTGTGTTGGATGTGGTGGGAGGTGTGGGAGGTGGGCAACATGGGAATCCGAATGGGTTCCGTATAATATTTTAGGTAATCTAAGCACCTCTTAAAATATATGTATATATATATATAAAAAATAACATTTTTGTAAGCAAATACACATATATGCATATATATTTATATATCATTTTACAAATGTTTGTATGTATTGTGAGAATTTTGATTTTTACCCATAATAAAATAAATAAATAAATAAATAAATAAATCATTTTGTAAAAAAAAAAATATATATATATATATATATTTAAAAAAAAAAAAGGTGGGTAGGGGGAAAAATACACCGAATGTAAGATAAGGACTATAATTAGTAGTAATATTGTGACAATATTCTTTTGTAATTTGTAACAAATATCTCATTACAATGCAAGGTGTTGATGGAGGGTTGATGTATGGGACCCCTGTGTGATGTTATGAATGCTTGCTTTGTAAGTTCACAACTTTTACCATACACGTATTGTTTATGTATGTTCATGTATAAATGATATAAAATAATAATAATATTATTATTATTATTGAGTTGGGAAAATATTTTGATTAGTAGTAATATTTTGAGTATGCTCTTTAATCATTAGTTAAAAATGTTTCACAACAATGCAAGGTATTGGTGGTAGGATGAGGTTTGAGGGCCCTGTATGATGTTATGTATGTTTGTTTTGTAAGCTCACAACTATTACTATACACTTTTGTTTATGTGTGTTCATGTATGAGTGATATACTTCAATAAATTTAAAAAAATACAGACAAATAAAAAACAAACAGAATAGGTCAACATTCCTGGGAGAGGAACAGGGGAAAGGAAGAGAAGAGAAAAGGAGAGAAAGAATCTTGGGGGAAATAATGGTTAAAATTTTCCCAATTCTTATGCAGAACATACATATACATGTTCAATAAGTACAATATACTCCAAAAAATAAATCCTAATAGATCTACTCTGAGACACATATAAATCAGAATGTCAAACACCAAAGATAAGAAGAGAATCCTGAAAGCAGCAAGAGAAAGTGATTTGTCACATACAAGGGAAATGCAATAAGACTGAGTGCGGATCACTCATGAAATCATGGAGGCAAGAAGGCAGTGGATATGATATATTTAAGGTACTGAAAGAAAAACTGCCAGCCAAAACTTCTTTATCCCACAAAACTGTCCTTCAAAAATGAGGGAGAATTTAAAATATTCACAAATGAACATAAACTGAGAGTGTTCATCAACAAAAGACCTGTCCTACAAGAAGTACTAAAGAGAATTCTGCAGGTTGAAAAGAGAAGACAGGGGAGTGAGACTTGGAATAGAGTATAGAAAAGAAGATTATAAGTAAGGGTAATCAAAGAATAAAAAGAGAGACAAAAATAAGATATGACATTTAAAATCTACAGGACAAAATTAGTGAAGTAAGTACTTTATATACAGTAACATCATTGAATGCTAATGGATTACACTCTGCAATTAAAATACCATCTAAAGAATGCAAAGTCTATTTGATCTTGGCCAATTAATTATTTTCTATCTCAGCTTTGATTTCAAAATGAGAATTTTATTATCTATTTCATTTGTTTGTTGTGAGAATTAAATGAAAGAACACATGTAAAGGGCTAACACAATTAGCAAAAAGTAAGTGTTGACCAACATTATTTTTACCTTCATCATAATCACTACTAATAAATGTCAATTCAATTTCATAATGATGTGAATACTCATCCTATCTTCCAGCATTGGAAATACTGAAGATTATTCCTATTGCACTTTACCATAGATCCTTAATAAGGGCTCAAATTGGCAACAGTCTAGAATAGTTGGAGACACAAAGAAGGCAATGAAAAATCAGGTGCTTATATAAATTTTTACATAAGAAGGACTAAGAAAGTACCCTCTAAAGTTACTATAGTCAACATCAAAATAAAGCATATTGAGCTTTTTAGGAGGTTAATGAAATATCATGTAAGCAAATATTCTTACAAGAGCCTGCAGGTAGAGGCTGTTATTCATTAGAAGCAGGGTCACATAAATCATATGTAAATCCTTTTTAAGTTGGAGCTTGGTGGCCATCTTAGTCATTATTATTTAATATAAGGTTTCTGCATATCACTAAGGTCCGTGTCCTTGTTTTAAAATATTCCCTCTTAGAGAACTATGAATCTTTGAGAAAGAAAGCCCATTTCATCATAAATAAAGCATAGCAGCACTTTAGGATTTTCTAAAAAGGCATTCACCCTCTTTTTGTGTGCATATAAAGGCATGCATGTATGCATAGATTATTTCACATATTGATAAGTAGATGAGATAGAGATGAGATATATATGGAGCAGAGTGTCAAGGAGCCAAGAAACTCCTGAGAAGGATTATTTATAATCACAGTCTCATACACTGTAACAACTAAAATTTATATAGTAGTTAATATGTTCCATCCAGTGTGCTAAGATTTTATAAAATTAATTATCACAAGAGTTCTATGAGAAATACATATTTGAGTTACCTTATTTTACAGATGAGGAAACTGAGGCATATATAGAATAAATAACTTCCTCAAATAAGCAATGGTAGAACCAGGGTCACAACACTGTTCTTTCAGTCCCCAAAGCAGACTCTCAATCGTATTTCATTCCTTAGCTATACTAACAAGAATGGCTAATTTATGTGAGGCATTTACAATGTAATATTAACCACAATTTGTTAATTCTTAAACAGTCAAGGTTTGGTCATAAAAGTTAGGCATATTGGTGGTTTGTCCTTATTCTTTAATTAATGAAAGATCTTACATTGGAAGGCCTGGATGGTAGAATTCAATTCTTAAACAATTTTGACTTTTTAAAAGCAAAGAAGAAAGGAAGGAGGGAAGGAAGGAAGGGAGGGAAGGCGGGAGGGAGGGAGGGATGGTGGGAGGGAAAGAGGAAACAAATGTTTCAATGTCTGCCTGAACTACCTACCTATAAATGCTCTGGATTTTGCTTTTTGTCCAATTAAATGGGAACAAAGAAAAAATAAAGCAAACATAATTTATTAACAATAGCAATCTTATGGAACAAGGATTCATTTTAGTTAGAATTTTGTTGATGACTTGCTATGTGAGAATGTGCAGAATGGCTAATAGTCATTTTCATTGGATATTGATCTCTTCCTATATAAAATGAAGAGGTTGACTTACATTATGCTTCCAAATCTAATATTATATAGTTTTTTTCACATATTATGTTAGAGATGGGAGGAAGTGAAGTAAGACATTGACACACAGAATGTTAAGAAATAAATAGACTGGTGAATCTATAATTATTTTCATGATGACCATAGGGCATAATGAAGAATCACTGTGATTCCTCTCTAAGAAATTTCAATGCTCTCTGCTGTGCTGAGCAGTAGGAAAAAAATTATACAGGTGCCAGTTCTTACATTTACAAATCTATACAGACTAATTAGCAATTAAATGGAAATTTTAATAAATGCTATGAATCAAGCCTAATTGCATATTCTGTCAGCTAACTGTGATGTGAGAAATGCCATTCCATACTTTTTCTCTATTACTCTGAATAATTGAGAATAAAGTGGGTGTGAATTGCATAATACTTCCTCAGTACTTCAAAAACGTCACGTATATGCACAACTCTTCTACCTACTCTGAAAACACTAATCAATTTCACATTTTCATAGATATGAATATGAAACCAAGCAGATGATAAAAATAAATCTTGTTCTGAATTATGTCACAGTAAAATGAATACAGTCTCTCAGTGAACAGAAATTAGCCTCCAAATATAATATGTGTATGTTCATTCCCAAGGTACCCTAGAATATAGCTTATATGATAATAATAAAAATATCAGTATAAAAATAGTTGAACACAATAGATTATCCATTTGTATCTCGTTTTGTAATTTATGGTAATATGAATTATGAGGACCTCATTTGACAAGCATATAACATGGGATACTATTAATTTTAGTTGTAGAATAATATTCTGTAGAAAAACAATACTGTTCCACCTAAAATAATGGCATTATTATCCTAATAGACAAAATTAGCTGTTTTATTTGGACTTTCAAAGATTTTCTTATTCCAAAAGACTAAGTTCTAGGATATGCTGTTCTATAATAGCCTATTAACATAAGAAGCAATAGAATTCATCAGATGGAGGTTTTGACATGTAACCAAAAGACAAATGTTCAAATCCAAAAGTCTGCCATTATGCCTCTGAGAATTTGAACAAGTGAGGTAAACCTTCCAAGCTTCAATATCTTCCCTGATAAAATGAAAATAACAATTTATACCTCAAGAGTAGGATCCATTGAAATATATTTTATGAAAGTGACTTCTAGAATTTACATCACAACACGAAAGGCAGATATAGTTAACATTTGCAGACCCTTATGCTCAATCATGTGAAATAAGTCGAAGTTAACTTAATCAAGTGACTTTAATTTAGTGTATCAGAGAAGAGACAGGAGTACAATGATATGAAACACCATTGTTCCATTTCTAATGTAATTTCTATTTGGTGTTATTTTTTACGGTTAAATTCCTTATATGCCCGTCTGTATTAAATGTAACTATAAAATATTTGGTGTCATGTGGAATTGTATTTATTCAAGTACAAATATACTTATGCATTTACCACACTTTTTGTGGTGCTAAAAGTATACTTGAGACATGCAACATCTCTCCACATTGTAAATCCTTTTATATAATTTTAAAATGTAATTTAAATGAGTGGCCCTTGGCAAATTTTGTAAAGTTAATGTAGTTTTATCTCTCTGTTATTCTTTACTTTTTCTTAATTTCCATATCACAATTTTTAGATAGAAACATTTTCTATCTAAATAGATATTATTAACTCTTGCTTTGTAAAAAGAACTAACAATACAGTTTATTATTCAACATAGTTTATTATTCCTGAACTCTTGAAACTATCTTAATTATATTGTAGTAGAGACTCATTAAGTAACACAGACTTCTCATGAGTTTTTAAACTTTATTTTTATTATTTTTTTATGTTAAAAAATTCTACTGGCCAAGACTCAAATGAAAAAGAACATGCCACTTTGAAAAGGAATGCAGTAGCCAGGGTCCAAGATGGCTCCCCATTATTCTCCCTTCCTGTTATATAAGACTTTATGAAGGTTCCTCCCACACTGTATCAGGATTGGTCGGTGTGCTGAATATAATGTGGCATAAGCAGAGGTGTGTGACTTCTGAAGCTAAGTCAAAAAGATGTTTGTGCTTCTAGCTTGCTTTCTCATGGATCACTGGCTCTGGATAAAGCTAGCTGCCCATTTACAAGGATTTCCATGCAGCCCTGTGTAGAGTCCACCCTGTAAGGAACTAAAAACCGCTAATGACAGCTAGCCCTAACTTACTAGCTATTTGAGTGACCCAGCGTCGAAGCAGATGCTCCAACCCCAGTCAACCCTTAGGGTAACAGCAGTGCTGGCCATTATCTGTTTACAACTCATGAGAAACCCTGAGCCAAAACCACGCTTCTCAACTGCTCCTGAATTCTTGACTTTTAGGAACTGTGAAATATTCTGCTAATTATAGTTTTTAAGTCACTAAATTTTCAGGTAATTTGAAATTCAGCATAGATAACTAATAGAAATAAGAAGTAATATTTAAAATTAATAATGTTCACATATCATGATGTAATCCTTTTATTAAAACCAAGATTTGTACATATTGAGACATATTACTTCTCAGATTACCTAAAGATATACTTAAATATAGGCTTTTCCTGACAACAAATATGATGTAGCATTTCTAGGTTTATTAACATTTGCAAACATTATTCATTTGCATTTGCAAAAAAATAGGTTTTTTCAATCAAAGATTCTGAGGCCATGGCATTTTTCACTTATGTTCCCATTACATTTGCATATTTAATTTACAGTATATTGCATTGATTGGCAATCCCATTACTCTTGGCATTGTAAAAATTGACCTATCAAACAATAGGCAGTATTTAATGGAATTTCTATGAATGCCTTTGTTTCAGATTAATGAACTGCTAAGTTATTTATATATAGGTAAATGAATGAAGGAAATTTTAAAAAAATTAAAAGGCAACCAAAAAAAAAAAAAAAAAAAGAATTGACACATCTTTGTAATAAAAAATAGTGGTAACTTGACACTTCCTACAATGTACTACTAATGAACTTTTCATGGGAGTTCATAAAAATAGTGCTTATTTTCTCTGTATTCAGCTTGACTTACAAAATTAAAATAACATAAACTTGGTTTCTCTCTTAATTATATTAAAGTTTTTAATTTATTTTATTACTCCCTACATTTTAAAAAATAATACAAATATAAACTAAATTTTCAATTTGCATTTCATTTTTCACTAGGGTATCTAATTAATATTTTTTAAAGAAAGTAGAAAATTTATGTTTTCTTTAACAGAAATATATTTCTAATATCATAAATATTAAAAGTTATATTTATGAACATTGAATGTAAGATTTATTTTTTGCTCTAATAAAATGAAGTTAAAATGAAATTAATTTTTGCTTGGCTTCATTGCTAAGAGGAAAATGCACATTAAAACCATAAAGAAAGACTATTTAAACCTACTTAGACTAAAACTAAATTGATAGAGAATTTTAAATATGAGTGAAGGTATGGACCATGGAATGCACTACACATTTATGATGGCAGTGGAGTAGATGTAATCAATTTGGAAAATGATTTTAAGTCATTTTGTAAAATAAAAGCAGCAATCTCACTCATGTCCTTAAGGAAATTTTTGCCCACGTCTATAAACATTGAGACGTTGCTCAAAGGTGTCATAGCAAGGTTTTATAATACAAAAATACTGGAAGAACTCGAAAGTCAATCAACTAGCAATAAAAAAATTAGTAATGGAATACTCATACAAAGAAATAGCAGTGAAATGTAAATGAATTTGAGGTGTGCAAGTCAATGGGACTAATTTTCAGGAGCATAATGTTAAGCGAAAGAACAAGTTGCAGCATATCACATACAGTACAATATCATGTATCTAACTTTCAAAAACCTACAAAGCTTGATAATGCATATTAGTTACAGGTATTAAGAAAAGTAATGATAAAGTGAAAATTGAGGGTGATTTTCTTTGGGTGTGAGGAATGGGTTTATATGGGGAGAAATAAAGCAGGAAATCTAATGCTGCTTGCATGTTCTATTTCATATGTTAGGTAATGTGTATATGGACATCCTCTCTACATTTTCATCTTATCTACTTATATAACCATTTCTATATAGATATATACAGATATTTAACATTTGTAATTTTTAATTAAAATGTATCACTATCAGGAAATTGAAGCAATGCCATTTTAGAATAAGAAATTTCGCCATACTAATTACTAACTGTTGACTATATCAGAATTGCCAATATATTTTGAAAAGTCATCCAATACAAAGAGCCATCAGAATGTGCAGAGATGTAAATATATGTATCTCTTTTTTTTTTTTTTTTTTTTAAAGATTTTATTTATTTATTCATTTATCCCCCCCTTGCTGCTTGTGCTCACTGGGTCAGCTAACCACGCCGTTCGGGCTGGCTTGCCTTCACCAGGAGGCCCCGGGAACCGAACCTGGGGCCTCCCATATGGTAAACGGGAGCCCTACTGATTGAGCCACAGCCGCTTCCCCTATATGTATCTCTTAAACCATGAATATTGGGTGAGAATTCTTTAAATGAAAACAGATGTTGAAAAGTGATTAAAAGAGGAAAACTCTCAGTTTAAATTATTTTGGTAAAACATAGGTGGACATCTTCTCACAATCCAAGTGGTAGCCCATGAAACAGGTATCAGATAAATCAATACAGTGGTAGGTTACATTTAATGACTGGTGTGAGTTGGCGTATATGGCTTCATATGACAAAAGCCCAGTTGCTGGAGAAGGAAAAGGAGGAAAAGGGAAAAAGAAGGAAAGAGGAAAAATAACCCAATATATCAATAAGGATAAACACAAATTCAATATATTGAAGGTTAACATATAATTTAATTATTATAAACTTTCCATGAATATAGAGTTAAAATTTAAATTTATAATCCTGTATCATTAATGTAAATTTTTTAGGAAATATAGAAAAAAAATTAAATATCAAAGAATAAAATAAATATTTATCACAGCAAAAGTTAAATTATGTAAGCTGAACTAAAGTCACCAAAATAAAGTAGATGCTGACTTTCTTTACCAGTACAGCATGAAACTATTTGTCCATGTATTAGTCAGCCAAAGTGGTGCTGATGTAAAATATCATCAATCTGTTGGCTTTTACAAAGGCTCTTTATTTGGGGGTAGAAGCTAATAGTTACCCAGATATAAAACATAAGTTACTTCCCACACCAAAGTCTGTTGCCACATGTTGGAGCAAGATGGCTGCCAAGTCTGCCAAGAGTTCAAGCTTCCTGGGGCTTGTTTGTCTCTGGGCTCAGCTGCCTGCTCTCTCCACAAGGCCAGCTGTAGACTATCAGGCGACTGGCTCTGTCTCTCTCTGGGACTCAATTCTCTTTGGGCTCAGCTACTCTGCTCCTCTATGTACTTACTTCCCAGACTCCAGCTCAAAACTCCAACCTCCCTTCTCAGCAATGAGATTTCTCTGTGAGTCCCCACCCACCAAGGGGGAGGGGACTCAATGTCCTACTGACATGGCCCAATCAAAGCCTTCATCATTATTTAATCAAATAAAAGTAAAACCTCTGAATCCAATACCCTCTAATATACCCAGAGGAAAAGACCAGTTTATAAACAAATCCAATATATATTTTTGGAATTCATCAATAATATCAAACTGCTACACTCCACCCTCTGAATTCCAAAAACACATTACAATATTCAAAAAACCTTATTTCAGTAACAATACTAAGTACAAAATCATATCATAAGTTTAAAGAAATACAGTTTGTCTTGAGGCAAATTCCTGTCTGCAGACTTCTGAAATTACAAGAGAATTTATCTGCTTCCAACACACAAATGGACAGACAAATGAAACACATTTTCATTATCATAAGTAGAATTTGGGAGGGAGACATGAGTCATGGGTCCTCTACAGTTCTATAAACCTGCAGGACATATTTCATTAGAGGTAGGTATTAGGATACCATCTTGTCTCAGAGATGGTAATGGATTTCAATGCTTTTTATCTTTCTATTTAGATTCTTAAATTCTTGTGAAATTGGTAATAAAATACTCCTTAATAAAGAAAAAAAAAATTCAGAGAGTCATCCTTAAGATGATGTTTTCTTTTCCTTGGGGCCACATGGGGACTCACCCCTTACAGAGGCTTGCCTAATGGCCATTTTTTGATTCCACCCTCATCAAGCAGCAGGGTGTTGACCAAGAGTCTCACCCCCCAAGAGTGTTGGAATGATTGCCACACTTTACCCCATCTTTGGGTTAAAGGCTTAGCCTCCCTAGTACAGTGATGAAGACAACATCCTCCCTAACCTTTGGCATACAGGCCCAACACTCTCAGAGCAACAAGTTGGCGACCTGGCCTTCCCTAATCCATGTGGGACAGGCACACCCCTCTCAGACCTAGGGGGTTCTGACCTTAACTGTCCTAATCCTTGAGGATTGCCACCCTCTCTGAACCCTGGGGTGGCAAAACTCTCCCTGAACATTGGGTGGGAACATCCACCTTCTTCAGCTGCTGGGACAAACTCACCCTCTCTGTACACATGGGTGAGGTTCCTCTCTTGGGCCAAGGTGATGTCTTAATTCCAGATCTCAGCTTCCATGGGTTTCCTCTTAAAACTGTTTCTTCTTCAATATCTCTTTTCTGTGTCCCTTTTAGTCCAAGCTGACAGTGGTTTTGCTCATATAGCTCTCTCAAAAAGCTTGTTGTTTTAGCACGCAGGAAGCAGGGGTCCAAGCCATCAGACAGTATCTTTTTAAAAATTTTTTCCCCATTGTTCTTATTGCTGTCTCAGGTATGAGCAGAGAAGAGTGTGAATGTAATAAAGAGTTTAATCAGGACATTACCCTGTTTTAGGAGAACAAATCACGAGTACAAAGAGAACCACTATTAGGACTCATGTACAATAAACAATGAATCATTATTTTTCTGGTTAATATGCTATAGTAGTCATAGATCATAAAACACAACCATGCTTATCAGCAGTTATGAATATCTCTCCAAAACCTTGAAAAATAAATAGCATATGCTGGATTAGCCTTAGAATCTTATTGTTTTAAATGGGTGACAAATTTTTAAATATTAACTTAATAGTTATCCTAATTTGTATAGCATGGTTAAAATTGCAAAACCCTTCCAAATCTATGATATTATATTGTTGCTCAAATAAGCTTTCTGATTTGGCTATCACCACATTCTCTGGAAGGACAAAAGCCAAGGAACAGAGCACAAATTTTCCTGTAAACCCGATGGCTCTTCCCTGAGATATCCTTAAAGCAGTGAAGGACTGAGAGAAACAATCCTTTTGAGCTAGTCCAAAATAATCACGCATGATACATACTGCACTGTAGCCACCTTTATTAAGCCACATGGCCTACTGTTAAGCAAAAACACTTCAAAAGTGAATTTTGATGATGTTTAGAATAGTGGACAAAGGTCCAGCACATCAAGCCCCACCCCAAGAAAGCCTTGTGACTCCAGGCTGCTAACTCAGGGGCCCAGGAGCAGACTTTTTCTTCTACTAAATATGTCAGGAACACTAGATATAATCTCTAACATCTTCCCCAAGAACTTATGTTTCTATTTCAGGAAATAGTGAAAATTCCTTCATTGCTGATCAAACATTTGAGAGACTATATACTTTTTTCCTTTTTAAGTTATGCCTTGGAAATGTTACATTTTTCACTTTCTTTAACATCCAATATTTGTAGCAACTTATCCTCCACATCTCTCTCATCAAGCTATTTAGAGTAAAATGTGCCAGCTAGTATGAAAATACTGACATAAACATAAACAAACCAAAACCCAAAACCTACTTGGCTATCCATTCCCTTCCCATCACAAATATAATTATCTGAGAAAATTAGTTCTTTTTCTCTTAGTTTTGGGCTGCTGCCAGCTAAAAATAGTTGTGGAATCAAATTTGAACTAGAAATAAATTCCTAACCACCATAGTCCCTGAGACTGATAGTGTTTCTTTATTCCTTACTGGTTCCCAACAAGACATTTACTTCCATTATTCTCTGAATGGGATGGCCAATCTGAGCTCTATATCTCAAGCTGCGTTTTTCTAATTCCTGCTTTGGTTTAGTATTTCTTTTCAAATAATTCTAAGAAATCTTTGTTACCTAAAGTTGTGACGATTTGATCTATGTTTCCTCCTACAATTTTATGTTTAGCTTTATGTCTACCCATTTTGAGAAAACATTCAAGTATGTGCTAAGATCAAGGTTAAAATTTTCCCACATGGGTAGCTGTTGTACACTGTTATTTGTTAAAATAACTATCCTTTCTCATTGAATTACTTTGTCACTTGTGCTGAAAATCAGTTCACCATGGGTGCAGGCATGTATTTCTGGACTCTATTTAACTCACTTATCTATGTCTATCCTTATGCCACCACCACTGTTTTTGCTTACTGTAGCTTAACTTTAAATCTTGAAATCAAGTACTTTAATTCTTCCCTTATTGTCACATTTTCAAAACCATGTGGACTATTCCAGGTCCTTTTCATGGCCATATAAATTTTAGAACCACATGGTCAGTTTCTATAGAAAAATACAGCTGTAGTTTTGATTGGAATTGCACTGAATATATAGAATAATTGGGGGAGAGGGTTGAAGTCTCAGCTTCATGACCATGGAATAGCTCTCTTTATTTAGGTCTCTTTTAAATTTTTCTTATTGGTGTTTGAACTTTCCAATATACAGATCTTGTGTATATTTAATCAAATTTCTACTTAAATATTGCAGTTTTTATCTATTAATCTATATTAAAATTTCAATTTCTAAGTGTTTATTGATGAAACATACATCAGCAACCAGTTTAGAATATTCTATAATCCTGCTCAACCCATTTATTATTAATTCTGGCAACATTTTGGTGGATTAAATTATTTTATATGTATACAACCATATAATCTCTGAATAAAGACAGGTTTTTATTATCTTGCTTTATTGTAATAGCTAGTGTATTTATGTAGTGTTGGAAAAAAAAGTGGTACAAGTATAAAATCTGCCTTGTTCACAATATTTTAGGAAAATATTTTATTATTAACCTTTTTAAAAAATAAGGTATTATTATTTTTTAAAGATTTTATTTTATTTATTTATTCCCCCCCCCCCCTTATTGTTTGCATTCACTGTCTGCTCTCTGTTCGCCTTCTTTTTTAGGAGGCACAGGAAACGAAACCCAGGATCTTCCACGTGGGAGGGACACACTCAAACACTTGAGCCACTCCGCGCCCTGTTGTTGTGTCTTTCCTTGCTATGCGTTGTGTGTTTCCTTGTTGTGTCACTTTGTTGCATCATCTTGCTGTGTCAGCTCATTGTGCCAGCCTGTCACATCAGCTTGCTGTCTTTAGGAGGCACTGGGAACTGAACCTGAGACCTCCCATGTGGTAGGTGGGTGCCCAGTTGCTTGAGCCACATCTGCTTCCCTACTATTAAACTTTAAGTATGATGTCAGCTAAATATTTTCCATATATGCCCTATATTATGTTGAAAAAAATCACTTTTACTCATAGTTTGCTGGAAGTTTTTACTATGAATGGATACTGAATTTTGTCAAATGCTTTTTCTATGTATATAAAATGATCTGGTTTTGAACTGTTGATATGATGAATTATATTGCTTCATATTTTATTGTTAAAAACCTTATATTCCTGAAATAAATTACATTTTGTCAGAGTACACTACTGTATTTATTTACTACTAGATACAACTTGCTAATATTTTCTCAGGAATTTTGGCATCTGTGTTTATGAGGGATATGGTTTTGTCTGGTTTTGGCATCAGGGTAAAGCTGCCCTAATAAAATGAATTAGAATGTGTTCCTTCCTCCTATGTATTTTTAAAACATTTGTGCTTGATTGTTATTATTTATTTTGTAAATTTATGACAGAAAAACAATAAAGTCAATGTGCCTTGGAGTTTCCTTTGTAAGAAAGTTATTCGCTACAAACTCAGTTTATCTAATTGAAATGAGGACATTCTTATTTTCAACTTATTTTGTTACTGTTGGTGATTTGTATGGTTACAAGTAATTTTCAAATTTTTGCCTTAGTGTTTTCTTTTGGAGTGTAAAAGTATCTTATTATTTCAATGTTTCTAGTGTGTACAGTTGACTTTTATTTTGCTCTAGTTATTGGTAATTTCTCTCCTATTTTTACCTTGATCAAGCTAGCTAGAGTTTTATCATTTTCACTAACTTAAAATAATCCCTTTTGTTTTGATTTTCTCTATTCTTTATCTCTCTGCTACTTCACTGATTTTTATTCTTATTTATTCTTTATTTCTTCTAACTTATTTTGGGCTTATTTTATTTAAATTCCTGCTGCAATGCACATCTGATGAGTTTTCCATTGGTTCATGAACATTGTAAATGTTGGAGTTTGAGCAACTGGATTTGGTTGTCTCTCTTTAAGAAGAAATAGACTTTGTTTTAACAAACAGATAAATTACTTATTGATCAGTTTGTTCCCTTTCAGGCCTGTTTCTAAGTTTTTCTATGGAGGGTTGAGAGTAGCATTCACTTTAGTGATACTTCAGTCTTACTACTAAAATTTTACTATTGTTTGGTCTCTAATGTATGCCCTACTTGACCATTAAGGGCTCTCTCCTCTGCCTTGTTAGTGGTTAAATATCTTCCCCTCTTGTGTCAGCTCTGAGAATTGCTCGTCTTACAACTTCATTGTAGTTCTTTGCCTGGCCTTGTTGATTTTTTTTCTACAAGTGAGTGGACTAGTATTCAGCTAGACTGAGGAAGACCTTATTTAAAATTTTGGAGCTCTTTTTGTATTTCTCTACTTTTTCAAAATCTGTTCCTCAAATTCCAGCTATATCAGCCTCCCCAAATCACAATCTTTCTCCCCTCAACTCTTCAAGGCCTCTAGGCTAAGACCTTCCTTCTCTAGGCTCTTTAAGAATTTCCTTCTCTACTTCTTTGTCCAGAAAATTATCTCCAGATAGAAAATCAAGGTGACTCTTGAACTCACTTTGTTTGTTTCTCTTTTCTCATGGATCACAATCATACTCTGTTTCTTGTCCAGTGTCTGAAAACAATTGTTTCATATATTGTGTTCAATTTTGTAATTTTTAAGGGTGACATCAGGTTTGGTCTTTATTACTCCATCATGACTAGAAAAGTAATTTTCCTTAGTCTTTTTCTGATGTATTAAAACTGAGAAAAAATTAGATGTCTGTGTGTGTCTGTTAGTATTTAGATTTAGGCAAAGGATCATTGGTTACCAATTCATAGCAACAAATGTTTAAAAGAGCTAATTGTATTTCAGAAGGTAGATCTAATCAATTTTTGTTGCAAGAGAATCCAATGCAATATAGATGAAAGTTGAAAAATTTTTATTTATTAGTTTCTTGAAATGTGTCTTCATTGTGTCTAACAGGCTTTACATAAATCAGAAAATGAATCCTCAGCTAGAGTATTTCATGAACTTTTTCAATAAGAAAGTGAAAAAAAATCATAAAGAAAATTCTCAAATAAAAATTTAATATATTTGCAAGTACAGCAATATTTTAGCAGTACTACTTATGAAATTAAAAAACATATATATCAGGAAATATGCCTGGTACTTCTTGTGACAGACATGGGATATTAGATGTAGTGGTAAATTCTATATATGATTGAATGTTGAGCTGAATGATTAAGCTTAGAGTCAAAGAGTAAGCAGTCAATAAATACTACTTGACTAATTTATAGGTAAGGTTATAATATTAAATACACCCAATAGTAAAAGAAAAAAGGAAAACAGTAAAAGTAAAAGAAATAAGTGCATAACCATGTTATTTATAAATCTCCTAATCCCACACAGCCCACTTTATTTTTAGGAAAAAAAATAGATTTTGCTTATCTCCAAGACCAACAAACTCATTTCTTCAGGATATGTAGTAGGGAACACTGTGATATAGACCATCTCTGAAAATTTGTGTATTTCCTATAGTTTTGTAATGATAGATCCCAAGGAGAATACTGAATGATCTAACTTAGAATGTGAAACATAAGATGTGGATAATTGTAAGTTTTAAGTCTCTTGACTTCAGCATCTTAAAAGAATTAAAATGTGTAGTGAACGTTTTTTGTTAGCTTTTATACGCTTCCCTTTTTATCTTCATCTTTGTGGCACTAAAATATGTATGTGCTCAGTGTTTACCTTTTTGCAATCAAATACTATACTTCACATAATATTTTTCCCTCTTCCCTTCCAAAAAAGTATATTCTCTTTCCCATTCTTTTAAGAGACTATCTTTTTTTATTACAAGGCATCAACTAATTCATGTGATAAAATAATCCAGAATTAGTACTACAATAAGAAAATCCTATTATCTCTAACCTCTTTCTACAATAGGAAATGGGAAATATTCTTATTTAATAGTTAACTTCATTACAATGTCCTCATTTTTAACCTGCAGAGGAAAGCCCTCTAAAGTTAGGAAATTTATGCTAGTTAAGATTTTGTCATTACAACTCAGCAGATAACCTATTTAGTAGAAACAAAGCACTTGGAATCCTATAATCACTGCACTGGCACAGTTTGAGTAGGCAAATTTTTGGTTCTCTATACATCTTATAATGTTAGACAAAAGCAACTCATTTCTGCCATACAGACAGCCTACTTTAGAGGATGCTTTAACTTTTCTTTTGCTAAAACTCAACAGATTTCCAAAGGGGTCTCTAACCAAGAATATAATTTCTCACTTGTTATACTAATAACAGCATGTTCGACTTATGCGCATAGAGTTTGGCATGATCTATAAGAAATATTTCAAGGTATTGTGACCAAGAATATTTTCATATATAGACACAGAAGTCATCTTACTAGTTAGAGCTATGGATTTGGATACTGAAAAGGCAAAAGAGTTCAAAAGAGCAGAAATTAAACATACTTTAAGAAATTGTACCACTCATCTGTAATGTAGAAATTTTCAGGAAAGAAAAGTGGATTTATATTATTCCTTAAATCATAGGTCTTGGCTTTTTTGTTATTATTTTTCTAACTTTAAGGAACTTTATCACTCAAAGGTCTGGTAAGTTTCATTATGTCTTGACTGGTAAAATGCAGACAAATACAGGATTTCTTAACAGGACTAGTGTTACAGCAAGAGTAGAAAAATGAGTTGACCTACTGAATGTCCCTGAATGCCTATCAGAATTAAATGCCTGTCTGAGAACAATTCCAATCAATATCAATACCCTGGGAGCAGGCAGTTCTCACATTCTTGAATTTTTGGTCAGCCACAAACTTCATTTTTTAAAGTAAACTTTGTTTCAATTTCAAAAAATAAAAACAGACAAAAGGTAGCTTAACAAATTATGGAGCATTACTCTAACAAATTATGTCCAGGCACAATTTTCTCATTTAATCCTAAAAACAAATGTAATTTTTTCTCCAGTGTTCAGAAAGGTATGAAAATGAGCACAGATTGGTTAATGGCATGGCCAAGTTGTTAATAAAGAAAATGAGGAAAAAAATAATCATTTTCATATTTCATAAAACTAAGCCCTACATTATTTTTGTGGCCTTTAGCTTTGATATAATACCTTTTCTGCCTTTTCTACAAAAATATTACTATATTATTGCTACCTATCTTCTATAAGTTACATTATTTGTATTTTTCCCATGTATCGCCATATTCTTAACAACTTATAGTAGAACATTCTTGTATTTATATTATTAACCACAATCATCATCTACCACAAAAATCACTATGTTATACTAGATTGTCTTCTAGCTGTCTTTAATTAACATTAACCTCCCTAGACTACCTATTTCAGTCAGAATCACAATTAAATTAGCAATGTTTGTGATACTCATTATAAAGTGCTACCATCTATTACCACATATTTACAACTCACCTTATAAAACATTTTGTATGCATTCATTAACAGCTCTACCTTCTCAACATTCTGTCTCCTTCAAACCTCTATTTATTTAACTCCATAAGTTTACTCATCACATTTAGTTCATGTCAGTGAGACTATACAATGTTTGTCCTTTTGTGTCTGGTTTATTTCACTCAACATAATGTCCTCAAGGTCATTCAGGTGCTTCCCCAGTTAATTTCTTCTTACAACTTACTAGTACGCCATTGCATGTATATACCATATTTTAAAAATATAATTTTATTGAAGTATATCATTTATACATGAACATATACAAACAATAAGTGTACAGTAAAGGCTGTGAACTTATAATATAAACATGCATAACATCATACAGGGGTCCCACACATCACCCCTCCACCATCACCTTGCATTGTTGTGATACATTTGTTACAAACTATGCAAGAACATCATCAAAATATTACTACTAACTATAGTCCATATCTTACCTTTGGTGTATTTTTCCCCTAACCCAATCTATTTTAAAAGTATATTTTTATTACACAGGTTGTGAACTTAACAAAATAATCATGCACATGTGGAGAATTCCCAATTCTTGCATCAATGTGAAAGAAGTACTGTGTTGATAATGTGTGGGTATGGAAAAAGTGTGCCAAAGGTACGTTATGGACCATGGTTGATGGTGATAGTCTGATGACATTATCTAATAATCTGTAATAAATATCCCATATTTTGTTTATCCATTCATCAGTTAATGGGCACTTAGGTTGTTCCCATCTTTTAAAAATTGTGAATAACCTTGCTATGTACATTGGTGTATAAATATCTGTTTGTATCCTTGTTTTCAGTTATTCTTAATATTTTCCCAGTAGTAGGATTGCTAGATCATATGGCAGTTCTATACTTAGCTTCCCGAGGAACCACTAAACTGTCTTCCACAGATCTTACACCATTTTAAACTCCCACCAAGAGTGAAGGAGTGTTCCTATTTCTCCACATCCTCTCTAGCACTTGTTGTTTACTGTTGTTGTTTATATATATATATATATAAAACGGCAATTCTGTATGGCATGAAGCAATATCTCATTGGAGTTTTGATCTTCGTTTCCCTAATAGCTAGTGATGTTGAGTATCTTTTCATGTGTTTTTTGCCATTTGTATTTCCTTTTTGGAAAAAAAATTCTTTTCATGTCTTTTGTCCATTTTTAAATTGGGTTCTTGCCTTTTTGTCATTGAGTTGTGTGATCTTTTTATATAACATGAAAATTAAAGCTTTGTTGGATATGTGGTTTCTGAAGATTTCTCCCATTGAGTAGGCTGCTTTTTCACTTTCTTAACAAAATCATTTGAAAAAAAGTGTCTAATTTTAATGAAGACCTTTTTTACCTATATTTTCTTTCCTTGCTTTTGATTTAAGGCAAAACCTACTTACCACACGATCTTGAAGATGTTACCCTACATTTTCTTCTCGGAGCTTTATGGTTCCAGTGTTTATATTTAGGTCCTTGATCCATTTTGCGATAATTTTTGTATAAAGTGTGAAGTAGGGGTTCTCTTTCTTTCTTTAAGATATCGATATCCAGTTTTACCAGCACCATTTTTCGAGTAGGCTGTTCTGACCCAGCTAGTGAGTTTCACAGCCTTGTCAAAAGTCACTTGACCATAGATGTCAGGGTCTATTTCTGAAGTCTTGATTCAAATCCATTGGCCCATCTGCCTCTCTTTATGCCAGTGCTGTGCTGTTTTTTACCACTTTAGCTAAATAATATGGTTTAATCAGCCTCAAACTTCTGATTGTCAACTAAGTACAGGAGCTTAAATTTCAATCAAGGTCTGGAAGAATCTCAAAGTTGGGGCAGCTAAATCTTATTTAGAAAGACTTAATTTATATCAGGACTATAACACAGGTTTAAAATAGTAGGAAAAGATAAAAACCAGTTTTATATAAACCTCTGAAATAAATACCAATGTCAGGAAAATTAAAACATTGTATATTTTATTGTGTGGCACTAATACATATTCTTCCTAAAACAAATAAACTGACTTTCCAATAGCAATTCTTCAACCACACATGGAACTATGATAATGAAGGAAGCTCAAAGCAAACACACACACATACACACACACACAAACACAAAAATCCAGCAAACATATACTTGGCATATATAGTACTCCACTTTTATAAAGCATGTTATAACTGATAAGGATTTTTTTATGCCATACAATTTGATGTCAAATTAGAATCCTTCTTTGTGTATATCTGAGTGTAATGGCATTAAAAAAAAAGCCAAAAATCTCCTGAGAAGATGATATAGTCACTCTAGGAAGAATTTTTTGCTCTGGTCTTCACAAAGAAAATAATCTTGTCACAGCTCCTTAGAACTTTTTTTTTTTTTTTTTTAAGATTTTATTTATTTATTCATTTATCCCCCCCTTGCTGCTTGTGCTCACTGGGTCAGCTAACCACGCCGTGCGGGCGAGCTTGCCTTCACCAGGAGGCCCTGGGAACCGAACCCGGGGCCTCCCATATGGTAAACGGGAGCCCTACTGATTGAGCCACAGCCGCTTCCCTCCTTAGAGCTTTTAATAGGTTATCTATTACTAAACTTGGAATGAAAGAATAGTGTTTTAATGTTTTCCTTTACAATAAATAATTTATTTTGTAACATTTTGATTATAGTTGTACAAGGAAAACATGAAATAAATTTCTAAATTTTATGTCTCTATAGGCTTTACACTATTTCAATGTGTACTAATCATTAAACTTTGTTGCGCTTTGGTTTTCTCATAGGTAATGATGGAATGTTGAAGTGTAGAATTTCCTAAAGTACTTTTTGTATAGTTAATACATGAGGCTGTATTCTACTGGATTAAATCTATTGGATAGAGTATTATTCTGATCCCATATTTTCAAAACTGTCTTTGCTGCAAGTGAATTTTGTGTATGAGAAACTATTCAAACTTATTTCAAATGAATAATACAATCAGAAAATTTACTTTGTGTATAAAAAAGACTTTTTATCACTCCCATACTTTAATATGGCATGTATACTTAATATATTTTAGAACTACATCTTGGAATACATTATAGTAGTTTTAGGACCAAAATTGATTCCAAGCAACAAAATTAATTTTCAGCTAATATATTTCTGAAAGCAAGTCTTGAAAGTTCTTTATGTAGTGTTGCCAAGAAATATAATACCCATTTTTCTTTTTAAATTATAATAAGCTCACAGAATTCAAAATCATATAGATTCAAAGGGATACTCCACTTTCAACTCATTCTACTATCTTTATTTTCTCTTTAGAAGAGGAGAGCAGTATCTGTTTAAGAGAAGACAAAGAGAGAAAGAGAGGACAGAGAGAGAAAGAGAGAGACAGAGACAGAGACAGAGAGAGAAACTGCATTTCTATCCAATAGGACAAACAATTAATGGTACTGAAGGGATATTTCAGATTTCCTAAGTCCACAATATTTTAAGAAGTTATAAAAATCATGAACCTTTAAACATTTCACAATATAGCTTCAAAATATACAAACCAAAAATAATTAGAAATGCAAATAGAATTTGAAAATCTGTAAGTATTTTATGACTTTTTGAGCGCAGCCACATTCAAAAATCTGATGGCCCTTCTTGGATTTAAATTTATCAGCATAGTACAAGCCAAAAAAATAAAAAAATAAAAATGTTGAAGCACCCAAATGTCCATCAACAGATGATTGGATAAACAAATTATGATACATACATACAATGGAATATTACTCAGCTGTAAGAAAGAATGCAGTATTATCACATGGGATAACATGGATGAATCTTGAAGACCTTATGTCGAGTGAAGCAAGCCAGACACTGAAGGACAAATAATACATGACCTCACTGATATGAATTAAGCAAATTGAGCAGGCTCACAGACCTGGAGACTGGAAGATAGCTCCTGTTACGAGAGACAGAAAACAAGAAGAAGATTGTGAGTCAATGCCCATATGGGCAAAATCTATGATAAGGTGGAAAGGTGTAGTTGTGCAGTGGATGGACATAACAGTGGTGCAGTGATGCTATTGGGCTGTGTGGTGCTGCTTTGTGATGGGGGTAGGGTGGGAAGGGTGGGGTGGACTGTCCATGGAACTGGGGTGAGGGTTGGGGGAAGGAATAAGTGAACTCTGGGGATTTACAGGTATGTGGTTGAAACTACAATACTGTGAATGTTATTTTGAAGTATGGCAGGGGAGTGTTACTGGTTTAAGGTGTTGGATGTGGGGGGCATGCAAGACAGGTCATAGCTGAGACAGGCTTCTAGGGAATGTGTAGCATTCATCTTGTCATAGTGTGTTGTATCTGGGTATGGAAGCTCACATAATGAGCGAGAAGGTGTTGGACTTTCATCCTGGGGAGTCCTGCTATGATCTCAAATAGCGGGGTGGGAGTCTCTTGAGATCATAGGCAGTGCCTAATAGGGGAGGACAGGCCAGTATGTTAGTTTCTCAATGTTGTTGTAAGTAACTATAAATCTGGTCCTTCAATGAGATAATCTTGGTGGTTACTGGGGGTCCCGAGGAGAGAGGGAGGGAAAAATAGAATAAAGGGAAATGGAACTTTTTTGGGGCAATGGAATTGTTTTACATGATCCTGCAAGGATGGATACAGACCACGTCAAACTTCATCAAAATTTATAAAAATGTATGGTCCAAAATGTAAACCACAATATAAATCATTGACAATGGTTTCAATATTTATACATCAATTGTAAAAAAAGCACCATCCACATGTATAATGTTATTAATAAGGGAAAGGGGAAAAGGGAGAGAACTTTGGGTATATGGGAATCTTCTATATTCAGTATGTGACTTTTCTGTAACTAAAAGCTTCTTTCAAGACAAAATGAAAAAAAATAAGACATTGAGCAAATAAATGGGAGCAAATGTCACTGTACATACAAGACAACAGATCTTTCAGTGATTAAAGACATATGTTAAATTTTTTAAAAATTTTATGTTTTATATTTTTATATTATTTCAAACTTTAAAAAAATGTTTGTATTTTATTTGTTATTTTTAAAACCATCATTATTATATCATTTTCCTATTAATTGTATTTGTTTATTTTGTCGGCTTCAATTTTGAAGAAGTTTTGGATCACAGAAGTGTTACAAATGTGACAGAGGAGGATCATTTGTATGAGGTGTCAGAGATGGGGGATTCATGAAGGAGATTCACCTAGAGCATACCTATAAGTCATATGAATATGTTCAAGTGTTCATGGGGCATTGTCACAGTGGGTGGAGATCCACACAATAGCCAAAGAAATATCAAATTCCCATCCTGGAGAGCTCTGTCACGTTCTCTAAGGGGATAGCAAGAATCTCCTGAGTACAGGGCCAGTGACTACTGAAGGAGGATGGACCATTGATGGGCCCTTGATTGTGATGACTGTAGTTATGAACCTTTGCTTTTGAAATTGAAACAGTATAATATTATAGGGTGCCTAAGCATTACCTCCTGAAAGCCTCCTTGTTGCTCAGATGTGGCCTCTCTCCAAGCCAAAACTCAGCATATAAATAGATTACCTTCCCTCCAGCATGGGACATGACTCCTGGGGATGAGCTTCCCTGGCACGGAGAGATTACTACCAAGAACCAACTAGCAATGCAACTGGAAAAAGCCCTTGACCAAAAGGGGGAAAGGGTAAACACAAATGAGTTTATATGGCTAAGAGTCTTCAAAGTGAGTCAAGAAGTCATTTCAGAGGTTAGGCTTATGAATGTCTCAGCCATGACTCATTGGCTGCCAAAGTTAAATATTACCACAAATAGCAGGGCTCCTGAGGGCTCTGGAGACATCCAGACACTATAGGAAGGGCAGACAACTCAGGAGTTTAGCACCCTGCCAGTGGACTCTACTTTAGAATTATGCTCCCCAGTGTGATAGAATTGGACTCAATTGTGTTTTCCCTACATGTGGCTCTTCTGCCTTTCTATTTAAACCTATAGTTAGTGCTAGAGTTGATAGCTGTATGTACAAGAGACTTAAATCTTTGAGCTGTCCATGTGTCCGTTGGGCCCTGAATCTCAACAGACTTGCATCACCTACTCTCCAGTTCATGGTGCTCACCCAGGACTACTAACAAGGAGATGATGACTGACAATGACCATCTCAAGGAACAGAGAGAGTCCGCAAATGCAAGCAAGAAAGTCCCATCTATCTGCACCATAGGATCTAAGCCCCCTCTCTATTAGAGGTGGAGTAGGCATCACCATCACAGAATCATCAGGATTGGAAAATGGACGATGGACTAGAATAGACTGACAGTTGTTCTACTGTAGAATTGTTGTGATCCTAGCAATGGATGAACTCTTATCATGGTTGTGGAGGCAGCGCCCACTAGCGGTTCTGAGGGCAGGGAGAGGGGAAAAAAAGGTGTAATTTGAGGGTATTTTCGGGACTTGGGAATTACCCTAAATGACATTGCAATGACAGATATAGGCCATTTTATATGTTGTAATAACTTGCAAAAATGTGCAGGGGAGAGTGTAACCTACAATCATCACTTAGTGGCAATGCTCCAAGATGTGTTTATCAATTGTGGCAAATGCACCACACTAATGAAGGATGTTGTTGATGTGGGAAAATGTGGGAGGGCTAGGGAGCAGAGCATATGGGAATCCACTAAATTTTTTGTGTAATATTTATGTAATCTAAGTTTCTTTTCAAAAAAATGTAAAAATAATTTTTTTTAAGTAAAATGGAATCAAAGTATATTTCTCCAAGCATGTGCTGACTTTTGTGCTTACAAAATGGGAATAGGAAGCAGATAAATATCCTTATGAATGAAATAAAAGGATGGCTGCCTGGATTTCTTATTCATATGGACCAACAATTTCTGATTTAGGATTTAACTAATGAGAAGGGAAGCATCAGCTTCCTATCTACACCTGTACTGTAGAGAAAGTGTAGATAAGCTGATGATTGGTTTACTCGGTTCAGTTCTAATTTAAAATTTGTTAGTAGAAATTGTTCTAGATTTCAGACAGCAGTTTATACCTCAGTAATCATAAAAGACTTCATCTTGTCCTATAAATAAGGGTGGGGGGTGCTTCTTAACATTTGACATTTTAGCCAGAGGTCAGCCATATTTGAATTCATTAAATGCAATACATAGATGTAGAGCTCATTTAGTCAGAGCACTGGGGTTTAATTTTATCCTATTCTGAAGAAAAATTGTGAAGACCAAGAAAGCTTTTTAAGTATAAAAATTATTGACGGTTTGATGACAATAGGGATATTTTCACCAACTATTCTTAGTCTTATTCTATAGAATCCATTATTCTTTCATTTAACACATCATAAGTGAATGATCTGTGTGCCAACTAGGAGATTTTTCCTGCATAGTAAGCAAGTGTTACCTCACTGTTACATGGATTTTTGTGGCATGTTCCACAACTGAGTTACTAGGGATGAGAAGCAGTAATATGTTCTGTTGAAATCTGCTAGCAAATGCTCAAAAGACAACTTACTTTGACCATGAGAAAGAACATTTTGACCAATAAGTACAATGTTTTGATATCCTTTTTCCCACCAGCTCTCACAGCACCCTGCAGGAGAGTAATCCAGGGACATAAATATTTGTGCTACAAATATGCATATTTCATTTTAATTTGGGAGAGAATTAATATCCTTTGTATTTACAAATCGTGGGATGGGTTATACACTCTTCCTACAATCCTACTTTTTGAAGCTTCCTCTTAGGATAAAATTCATAACCCTTATTGAGCACGGGTTAAAGAATAAGAGGAAGCAATTCTACCCTGTCCCCAAATTTGAACACATTCAATAGAGACAATGTTTGCCCACTTTTTAATTGTACAAATCTTGTGGATCTGATCTATGTGAAAATATATATGAGGACTGAATCTGCTACGTAACTTATTTCCTTGTGGTCATACTTTTGATATCCATATGTATGCAATTAGTAAAGCATCATCACAAAATTTTGAATATTTCAGTGCAAACCAGGAGATAGAAAATCAGAGATAACTAGCATACCATTTATTTAGACCATTTTCATGGAAGATGTTCAATATCTACTTAATGTATGAGCAAACTCTTGTTAAATAAAGTCACTAAAGATTGGAATGGTGGGAAAATTAGTTTTAAAATATCCAGTCTGGCAATTCAAATTAAATAAAATCTTAAAAAACCCTTGGTATAATTTTAAAAAAAGATTGCTCCAGAAGTCTCTCTTTGAACATGAAAACATTATTTGATCAGGGATAGAAAAAAATGCTTTCTTCTGATAATTGTTTAAAATAATTTTGGCCCTGAAAATCAAGTCATATTTTGTTTATGGAAAATTATAATACATTTATATTTATGTCAAATTTTCATCTAGAGATTAAAAAGCAATTTGGAGTTAGAGTGTATGATTTAGAAACATGGAGGAGGGGAAATTGCCCACCTTCCTTCCATTAGCATTTATATTGAGAACCCAACAGAGTTTGACTAACACAAGGGTTGGACACCAATTCAAGTTTGTTGGTTTCTGTAGAGTCCTATGAGTGCATATCATGTTGTCTTAGAAACTCAAGGGTTTATAAACACAATAATCCCACATTTAGATTGTGAGAGCTGCTGTGGACACTTTCTTAGATTCCAAATCATGCAAACTATGTTAATATTCATATTACCATGGTAACAAGGACAGGTATCCAGTAAATAAGATGAAAAATATAAATAATTGGATTCTATGAAAGTAGCTCCATATCTAACTGCAAATATATTATTTTCTTTGTTGCTGTACTTCCTAGAGTCATAATGAAAGACAAATATAAATAACATCTATGTTCATAGGGTTATGTATATCCATACATTTCAATTATTTTCACAGGAATTTATTAAATTAAAAAAATATATTTAGTTATTCAGTAAATTACCTGTAAATTCAATGATTTGTATTTGTTTGATCATGTTTCTGGCTTAATTTACTCACCTCTCTAATATCAAGATTCATTAAAACACACTATCAAACAAGAAATATATAAATTACAAAATTAATGAATAATATTTTTTTCAAATTAACAAATGACACAAATAAACTGTGGTATTTTTACCAATATGTATTTATTTTATTCCTCTCCCTCTATTTATTATTTTAAATTCAAATTGTTTTGCTTTTGTTAAGATAAATTGGTATTTTTGATACAGAATCTGTGGTTCTCATAATAGTTCTATTAAAATTAATAAAACTTTTAGAAACTGAAAATGTTAACTTCATAGATCCTATGGCTATATTTAAATGTACATATATTTCTGTTGTGATGGAATTGCAAAAATTATGTAGCTGCTTATAAAATACAAATTATCACAATTAGTTAGTGGAAGCAAAATCCTACAAAATATATATTTTAGAAAAAATAAGTACTCTTATTATGTTTCACCTTAATTGCTTCTTCCCTTTACTAAACTATGGTTCACATATTTATTATATTAACATATCTGTTTTTAATATCTGTATTTTACTGTTTAAATATAGCATAATTTATGTGAATAATTGCCAATTGATGGAAATTTAAATTGTTTCCAAATAGTCTATTAACTAGTTAAAAACAATGGGCATCCATAGTCATATATTTTTTGTTTATATCTAACATTTCTCTGTGGACTGCCTTCTAAGAAACGTTTTTGCATCTCACACAAAAATTTCATATAGCCAATATGTATATTACCTTTGGCAATATTCACTTATGATCATTATGTTAATAGAAGAATTGAAGTATATTTTCTCCTACATTGGCAAAAATGCATCATGCTTGTATAAAACTTTATAATAAAATATACTAACACACAGATGTAGTATGCATATAAATAAACTACATATTTTACATATATATTGCACTCACAAAGATGTCCTTTTTGTATATATTAGTCCATGGGAAAAACTGCTTATTTTTCATATAACAAACTATTTTTAAAGAAGTTTTAGATTACAGAAAAGTTATATAAAAAATATAGGGGAGAAGGGACAACCAGTATGGTGGCCAAGTAAAGAGCTCTTAGAGTCAGTGCATGCTACAAGTCAGTTAGTAATTACCCAGCACTATCTAAAGCACCTGTTTGGGGGTTCCAGGAGACCAGAAGAGCATCCTACAACACCTTTGAAAGAATGGAAGGAGGAGACTGCCCATTTGCAGAGAAGATTCATGAGTAGAGCACTCCAAGCTGCAAAGGCCCATGCCTATATTTCACTGGCGGCAAAGCCGCCTTGGGAGATATTCTGTGGCTGGAATAGGAACCTCCATTTCCCAAAAATGGGGGAGGTAGAGACGGTTAGGCACCAACTTCAGCTACTGATCAGTAAATTCAGCTAACTAAAGTATAATCCTAAGAAGAGCTAAAGTTGAACCTGTCCAAGTGAGATAGAGACCAGTAGCCAACATTTTAACTCTGCCCCTGCCATGAGGGGAAGTGGGGCTGATTGAAAATTACAGTGACATTAGGGACTGGCTTCTTTCCACCCAGCTCAGACTGCAGCCCTAGCCTAAGCTCCAGCCCCACCTCTGGCAGGGAGGAAGCTGGGAGAACCTGCACCAACCTCTCTATGTAATAACTACAGATACTTCAGGCTTGCACAGACTGATTAGTTGGACACCTGGGCCTCCATCCCTGCACCCCAATAAAATAAGAGAAGAACTGTGTTTCTTCAGACTCTCTGGGCAGTTGCAGGTACTTTCAGTGCACACAAATTGGTTTGCTGAGTGTCTTCAATTCCATCTCTACCCCTCCAACCCCATAGGATAGGATGGGGCTGGGGTTTCTTCAAGGTCTCTGGGAAACTGCAGGTGCTTTCAGCCCACACAGACTGGATACTTGGGTACCTGTAACTCCATCACTGCCTCTCAATAGGATAAGAGGGGAGCTGTGTTTCTTAGCCTTTCTGGGTAACTGCAAGTGCTTTCAGCTCACACAGACTGAATAGTCAGACACCTATAGCTCTGTCCCTGCCTCCAAGTAAAGTAGAAGGGGAGCAGTGTTCCTTAGCCTTTCTGAGCAATGGCAGGCAATTTTGGCCCACATGGCCTGGACTGGTAGGTACCTGTGGATCCACCCCCACAGACCCCCCAATATGATAGGAGGGGGCTAGTATATCCTCAGCCTCTCCAGACAAGTGCAGGTACTCTTGGCCTACGGGAACTGACTGTTGGGCACCTGTGGATCCACCCCCACCACCTAATAGGATAGGAGAGGGCTGGTGTTTCCTTAGCCTCTCTGGGCAATGGCAGGCACTTTCGGCCTACACAGACTGATCTGTTGGGCATCAATTTTTCCGTTCCCACCCCCTAAAGGGCAGAAGTATCAGTACTCCTTCAGCCTCTCAGGGCAACTGCTGGTGAATTTGGCCCACATGAATTAGATTATTGGGCAGTTCAGAGGGTCCATCCCCACCCCTGGCAAGGAGGGGGAACACTGGTGCTACTTCAGTATACCTGGGCAACTGTGGTCATATTGGACCCACCTGACAAAGATTGTTGCCCACACCTGCAGCTCCATCCACACCCCAAGCAGGGTAGGAAGGGGTGTGAAGCTTCACCAGTCTCTCCGAGCAACTACAGATGGTCTTTGCCTGTATGACTTGGATTATTACATACCACCATGTCACTGTGACTCTGTCCCTAACCCTGGAGATGGAGAAAGCTTCACTGGTTCTTGAGTGTTTTGCTAAGGAAGAGGTAGAAACTCTAAATGCTATGCAAAGGCAGCCTTATTTAATCAAATGAGTTTGTGGTTATGAACTTTATTTATTCAAATGAGTTTGTGGTTATATTAAATGATTATAACAATTGAGCAATCATAAAAGAAAATAATCAAAGACATAAGAAAGAATGAAAGTATATACAACCACTCACCTAATCGGGGGAGACACAACATCTGATCTCTCATGAGGCCAGGAAGTCCCCCTTGCAGCCAATAAAAGTCCCAACTGGAAAAACGGTCCCGGGCAGAGTGTCCCCTCATGGGTGAGACTGTAACCAGCAACAAAAAGGAGCCTCACTTTTATAAGAAACCAAATCTGTGATCTCAGGGTGGTCATGCAACTCATGATTTGTCAGCTGCCTCTAGAATAACAATGCCTATCCCCAGGAGAGTGGCCAGCTCCCCTGAGGAGGGACACTGCACCCCAAAGTGCTCTATTCTATAAATGAGTCAGTAACTAAAAACTATAAGAACACATAGTTTCAGTGTTCAATATTTATCATCTTAGACAGTTGTTATGATTCTTTGGGAAAGACAGAAACTACAGAGCAGGGACCTATGTTGAGGAGCTCCTCTGTTTGTATTAAGCAAAGAAGAATGTAAGCATAAATTGTTCATAGGATTCAAATCTCTGGTCACTTATTAACTCAAAGCTACATTTTACAGGGGGTGTATAATTCTTAACCCATTGTGAATAATATTTTTTATAAAGATTACATATCATTGGGACAACACGGTCAGCTTCAGCTTCCACAGCTTACAGCACCAACTACATCTTCAGTTCCTACTATACAATCAGCAAGGAAGAAAGGGCAAGAAATCCTAAAACAAAGAGAGAAACTGCACTCAGAGTTAATATACATAGTTAGCCAGATTCCTAGACACCAACAAAAATTTATAATTCATACCAAGAAACAGGAAGATATGGCCCAGTTAAAGGAACAAGATAAGCCTCCAGATGACATAAAAGAGTTGAGACAACTAATCATAGATGTTCAAACAAACCTCCTTAATAAATTCAACGAGATAGCTAAAGAGATTAAAGATATTAAGAAGACACTGGGCAAACACAAAAAAGAATTAAAAGCATACATAGAAAAATAGCAGATCTTATGGGAAGGAAAGCCACAATAAATGAAATAAAAAATACACTGGAGTCATATAACAGCAGATTTGAGGAGGCAGAAGAAAGGATCAGTGAGTCTGAAGACATGGTTTCCAAAAGTGAACACACAAAAGAACAGATGAAAAAAAGAATGGAAAAAATTGAACAAGGTCTCAGGGAACTAAATGGTAACAAGAGATGTGCAAACATACATGTCATGGGTGTTCCAGAAGGAGAAGAGAAGGGAAAAGGGGGAGAAGAAATATTTGAAGAAATAATGGTAGAAAATTTCCCAACCCTATTGAAGGACATAGTAGAGAAGATGTATGTCACTATTACATGGTGGTGGGAATGTGGAGAAGCATGGAAAAAATACAATTGGTGTGACTTACGGGCTGTGGTTAACAGCAATACTGTAATATTCATGTATCTATGCCAAGGATCTACTGTGTTGATAATGGGGAAGTATGGAAAAAATTGTGCTAAATGTATGCTATGGACCATGGTTGATGGTAATAGTCTGATGATATTATCTCATAATCTGTAACAAATGTTCCACCATGGTGTGGTGTGTTGATGAAAGGGTGTTGCATGGGAATTCTACATGTGTGCATGATTGTTTTGTAAATTCACAAGTTCTGTAATTAAAGTATATTTTAAAAAATATTAATAGTGTGGGTTGGGGAAAAATACACAAAATGTAAGATATAGACTATAGTTAGTAGTAAGATTTTGATAATATTCTTTCATAATTTGTAAGAAATGTCTCACAACAATGCAAGGTGTTGGTGGAGGGTTGATGTATGGGACCCCTTTATGATGTTATGCATGATTGTTTTGTAAGCTTGAATGATATACTTCAATAAAATATATATATTTTATTGAATATATATATATATATAGGGGAAAAATAAGTAAAAAATTAAAAGACAAAATAAATATATAGGGGATTCCCATACCATATACCCCACCTCCTTCCAATCTCACATTTTCCTCTAACAGTATCTTACATTAGTGTGGTACAATTTTTACAATTGATGAATAAATATTGAAACATTGCTAATAACCAAGGTTTGTAGTTTACATTATGGTTTACATTTCACAGTGAACAATTTTATAGGTTTTGACAAAATGTATAATGGCCTGTATCTATCATTGCACTATCATGCAGAACAATTCCAATGCCCTAAAAATGCCCTGTGTTCCACCTATTCTTCCCTCCCCTCAGAACCTCTGGTAACCACTATCTTTTATGTCAATGTTACAAGTCCTTCTGTTACTACAATAATAATAAGTGTACTTTGTTCTATTGTTGCATTTCCTACTTACGTTTGTTCATTCCTCAATCTTGAGGATTTTGGGATGATGATGCCTGCTCTTCTTCAGATTGAGAGGGGGCTTAGATATAATGGAACAGATGGAATGAACGGTTTTGTTTGCTGTTGTGGTTACTCTGTTATTTTTTTTTAGTTGCCCACCATCATCATTTGTTAGTTGTTTTTGCAGTTGGGCAGTTTGATGTAATTATGAATTCCAAAAATATAATTGGATCATGCTTGTAAACCTATCTGTTAATCTGGGCATGATTAAGTTATGATTAGGGCATTGACTGGGCCATGTCAGTAAGGCATTGAGCCCCACCCCTTGGTGGGTGGGGAATCGAATATGAGGCAAGGCAAAGAACAGAGGAAGCAGTTTTTAAGAAGCAGTTTTTGAGAAGCAGTTTTGATATTGGAGAGAAGGCCCCAGGAGAAGAGAAGTGAGCCGGTCACCTGATAGTCTGCAGTTGACCTTGTGGAGGAACCAGAAGAGCTAAGCCCAGAGAGAAATGCAGCTCTGGGAAGAGAGGAACCCAAGAAGCCTGAACCCTGGCAAACATCACCAGCTGTCTTGCTCCAACATGTGGCAATGGACTTTGGTGAGAGAAGAAACTTAACGCTTTATAGCCTGGTATCTGTGGACTTCTACCCCAAATAAATACCCTTTATAAAGACCAACCCATTTTTGGTATTTCATGTTAGCACCCCTTTGGCTGACTAATACAGTTGTCCTGGGTGAGTCTGATGTACTCAACTCTAGTAAGATTCAGTGCTTATCTGGCATATGAACAGACCAAAAATTTAAGTCTCTGGGACATATCTTAAATGGGTAGAGTGATTCAAATAAAAGGGGTAGAAGAATCATATGTAGGGAAATATAAATTAGTTTAACTCTGTTACACTGGGGAAATAGGTTATCATATATTCCAAGATAAGGTCCACTGACCGGGTGTTGATTTCAAGGAGTTGTATGCCTTTCATATAGTGTCCAGATATCTCTAAAGCCCTCAGGAACAACCTGGTTTGAGGCTTTGCTTACTGTGGGAGTTAGTGAAATCCTCTTGAAACATGCATAAACATAACCTCTACAATGTCCTCCTGACTCACTTTGAAATCGCTTCACCACAAATACTCATTTGTATTTAATATTTTCCCCTTTTGGTCAAGGTCTTTTTCCAAAATACATCATTGGTTGGCACTTGATATTAATCTCTAGGTGACAGGAAGCCTCATCCCCATGAGTCATGTGCCATGCTTGGGGAGGGGGATAGTGAGTTTATTTACTTAGTTTGTTTTAGAGAGAGGCCACATTTGAGTAACCAGGAGCTTTTCAGGAGGCAACTTTTAGGCAATAGATATTATCCAAGCTAAGTATCAATTTTACAAGAATAAAGTTCATAAGTTTAAGCATTAATATTGAGGGATTGATGTATTGGTCTGTTATCTATTATTAGGAACTGCATCAGAATGTATATACTTTGGGGAGAAATGAGTCTTGCTGACATCTCGGTTTTGAACATCTGCTAGCCTCAAACCTATGAGCCAATAAATTCCTGTTGTTGAAGCCAACCATTTTTGTAGTATTTGTTACAGCAGCTTGGTAAACTAAAACAAGGAACAAAATCATGAGTGAACTAAATATACCTTTTGATAGTTACCAATAAATTTCTGCCTCCTTTTGCCAAGTATTTGAATATTTATGTGATTGGTTTCCTGAGCCCTTCTTAGGTCTATTTTTCTTCATCTGTCCACTAGTCAAATGTTTCCAAGAATTAATTCACCTTTTGTTCTAAAGCTTACTAGAATTATGTCAGAATAAATGCATAATCAGGTCATTAATTAAATAGTCTTTTAAAATATTCATACCTTTTTCATACACTGGACACCTATTTAGGGGTTGTTAATTTAAACTATACAAACAGTC
Organism: Tolypeutes matacus; assembly: GCA_026826555.1. NCBI lineage: Eukaryota > Metazoa > Chordata > Mammalia > Cingulata > Chlamyphoridae > Tolypeutes > Tolypeutes matacus. The sequence continues at coordinate 2,134,122 of JAKSZT010054524.1, read as the reverse complement.
ATCTGAAGAGTGTAATTTAAGGGGTGTAAAGAAGTACATTCACTTTAAAAACATCCTCCCGTTGGCCTCTCATAATGTTCAAAATAATCATATGAGGGACTATTTTTGGGTAAGGTGCAAAAGAAGTAACATGATAATAACTGCCGTAGTGTTTGGGGCCAAAGAAGATCTAAAGGCATCTCTCAAGTATGTGATGTAGAGTCTTTGGTTTTGAACTTCTGCTAGTCTCCAACCATAAGCCAAAAAAATTCTTGTTGTTGAAGCCAGTCCTTTGTGTAGTAAAATCATCAGTTAATGAAGTTACTTGATAAAACACAAATATGCCACCTCAGAAGGTAAAGTAATAACTGCCTTAGTGTTTGGGATCCAAAAGAAACCTAAAAGTATCTCGTAAGTATGTAGCATTCCTAATAATTAGGACCAAAGACTTGACCCAATTTTAGTTCCAATGGACTTAAAATTATCTTACATTCACTTTCATGAGCAACACAATATGGGTAATATCCTATCACCTACCTTATACTATTTTTTTTTTTTGCCTTTAAAAACACTAGCATCTGTTTTTTGTGTTTTTTTTTTCCTCAGTTAAATTCAGAACCTCTTTGAAGAAAAAATAAGAAAATTATCTTTTTGTTTTTCTTGATTTTAATATATTTTTAATAAAACACTAGTCATTAAAGAACTTAAATTAACTTGAGAAATATATATATATAAATGTAGACAATTTCACTGTACATTTCAGGTTCCAAAAATATCATCTGGTGCTACCATATGTTGATAGATTCTGGCTACAGACCTCAGACAAAACAGTTTATCATGAAATTTATTATTATTTTTTGTTAGTCACAACAAAGTGAGCTTGTAGCAGTGTACCACTGGCACGGTAAGACCTAGGAGGAAGATAGAGGAAACACCTGGAACACACCCAACTAATTTATACTATAGAGCTTTTAGTCTCAGTAAATTTGCTGAAGGGAAAGTGATAGAGTAGTTCTCTTAAAGTTCAAGGTGGAATTGGGTACTTCTAGCTCCCAGTCTCCTGTGGCTGTAACGTTGTTTTTGCCTCTAGCTTCTCCATAGATCACCTCTGACCATCTTGTAACTGCCTTTCATCCTTTTCAGACACTGGCATGGTTGTCTAAAAAATGAAGTATGGAAATATGCCTGTCATTGTATATCCAAGCAGTATTAAAATAATGACAATATTTAGTTTGATCAAATTACAAAATTTTTTAAAAAGCTTATGCTCAATTTACTGGAATTAACACTCTGAACAGGAAAAATCTTAAACCATAGTATCACTCATCATTATTGTATAAGAACTTTAGTCATTGTCTCTTACAGGTCATCTGGCTAACCATTAGCCACTGGAGTGTATCTCTCCCAGAATCCTCCAAAATCCCTGCTTTCTTGATTTCCCCAAAGGACAAATAAATTTATTTAATATATAAATGATTTTATACCTGTGTTAATCTACCCTTCCTAACAGACCAATTCATGGTTTCCCCTTTGAAAGATAAAAGACTTAATCGCTCATTTTTCCCAAAGATATGTAGAAAGAAACTGTGTGTATGATATTGACATCATGATTTGAGCAGTTTTTATTAAGGTATACTTGGCACAAAATGAACTACATATATTGAAAGTCAACAATTCTTTTTAAAGACAATTTAAATGTTAAATCTTAATAAGGATATAAGTAGACATGTATATCTGGAATTATTTAACTGAAAACGTGTATGTATGTGTCAGATGTCAACAATGTGCTGATTATATTATTTTTATTTGAAATAAGATTGTATGTGATCCACTTAAATTATGCCATGGTATAGCATTTGCTTATGTAACATTGGCCTTTAATGAGTATCTTTTATACTTTAACAGGGAAAATCCTTCAATGTTATAGAAGATATGCTTCCAACTTTACCATGAAAAAATTCAATTAGGATTTTTGTTACAGAACAATAAAGAAAATGTTCTGCATTGTAGTCCCTTAGTACAAAATTATGATGATAAAATTGTGCCTTAAAAGTTAAATGTCATCATGTTGATTACCTGGATTTATTTCTGAGATAAAGCAAATTTGCCTCATTTTGACTTGAATAATGAAAATATTCCATTCTAAGTTTGTAAAATCTCAATGACTATGGATAAATCCTAAGCAGGTCTCTTTGACTTAAGAATAACCCTAAGAAACATGAAGGCTGTCTAAACATTACTTTAATAAGCACTGAAAGGATTTGCTACTTAAAATATCGTTAGAGAAAAGGGTAAAAGAGAACATCTACTTCCTTAACAAAGAAAGTCACATATTATCCCTGAGTGTGATTGAACTTCACAGTTTATAAATATACAATCATCTTTTAAAGACATGAACATTTTTTCAAGTTTTTGAGATTTTTCATAGAAAATATTTTCCTAAAACCAAAATACTGCTTTAATTGGTGGATGTGGGGGAAAATGCATTATGAAATTAAAAGCATTCATAATTGAATTATATTTCAGGAATACTTTACCTTCTAAAACTAATTTTATTTTACTTGGGCCATTTAAAGTTAAATGATTTAAGGTTAGAATGTTTATACAGTTTTAGAAATGTTTATGTATAAACAGACACAGAAAATAGAAATTAAGAAGAAAACAATGTCACCAATGTGGCTTTTCAGTTCAGAAATAACAACATGATTTATTTTACATTTAGTATATATTTTTATATATCATTTTGCAAATGTTTGTATGTATTGTGAGAATTTTAATTTTTACCCATAATAAAAAAAAAAAAACAACAAACAATGAGTGCATATCTGTCTATTTATCTTTCTATCTGCCTACCTATTTCCTTTTTAGTTCTAGTACTAAACATAGATGAACATAAGTGTATGAATGAATGACTGAATGAATAGCATTATGACTCAATGATAATGATTTTAATTAAATAAACTGAAACTAATCTCTATATCACTATGAATACAGAAAACCTAGGTAATACTTTCCTTCTAATGTTTAATATGATGTTTAATAACTCTTTTATATCTTGAAAAGTTTCATTTTTATGCCCAAATGATTTTATGTTTTCATAAAATTGAAAATGTTAGTGATAACTTATTCTTACTATATTATATTTTCTTGTGCAGGCTATTTTTAAATTGAAGGCTAATGAGAAAAATATTTTAAAATATTATATAGAATCTGAAATACAAAACACAGGCAGAAACTTATTGAAATGTCATAGAAAAATGTTAAATAGAAAAACAATGTCTAAGCATAAGATAAATTACTTCTGAACAAGCTCAGCCTAATGCTTTACGCACTAATATCTTAATTAAATAAACCCCTTCTCTATAAAAGGAGATAGATAGTGGATAAAATATTTAAAATATACATTTCTTCTATTAAAAATTATCTACTTGTAACATTGGGAGACATATATTGTTAATTATTAATGAACTACAATTATGTTACAATTTCATAGACTAGTCTAATACATTCTAAGGTAATACAATGTTCAAAGTGAGTAGAACTATACTTTGAAAGCTGTACTTTGAATGACAAACATGATTTTTAAAAGTCTAAAGTGATGACTATTTCACATTTGTGTGGGCTTGTATTAGTTTTGTAGGGAAGAAAATAAAAATAAGAAAAGAAAAGTAGAAAGAAGGAAAGTATATCAGAGAGAAAAGATAGGCTGCTAAGACAGAAATCACACAATGAGTTGGTTTAACAACAAGAATTATTGGCTTTCTGTTTCAGAGGCAAAAAGGTTTAATTCTGGGGTGGGTAACATTCCAGCTGTTGGAAATCCTTGGATTTCTATCACATGGATATGTCCTCTTCTATTTCTTCTGAGTTCCTACTGGCTTCCAGCTTCTGGTCTCTCCTTGTTTCTTTTTTCATAAGGCCTCCTGTAATAGGATTTAGACCCATCCTGAATCATTTGACCACACCTTAACTAAAATGACATCTTCAAGAGCACCTGTTTCCAATAGGTTCACACCCACAGGCATATGGGTTAAAATTAGTAATACGTTTTTTTCTGGGGTTCATAACCTAATCTGCCACAACATGTTAAATTAATAATTATATCAGACACTGCTTGAATGTGCATGTAATATATTCATGTTCTTATAAAAGTCTTACATTATGTACAGATTCATTATTAAAGGAAATGAGTAGCTTTTAGAAAGATATAAAAATGTTGTTCTTAGCTCTTAGAATAAACAAGAAACAATAAAATGCTTACATGCTGGCATTTTTCATTAAAATGTGAAGGTGATTCTAATTTAATAAATATTTGAGCAATGACAATGGCATTGTAAATATCTGGTGTAGTATTGTAAATATTATATCCATAATACTAATTAAACTACAAAAATATTTGGGAATAAATATAACAATTGTTTCTAGTTAACAGTAGATTTTTTGACAGAAATATTCATGTATTCATAATAAATTACCAAATATACAAATTGGATTGGAGCTGTGCTTTTTACCACATAAAGGTCAAAGAACCCTTCTGAAGACTTGTGGTTCCAAGTAGCCAAATGAATAAGGACTGTGTATTTACCAGACTGAATTATATGCATATCATCAGTAAGTCTGGAATGTCGGCTGTAGTAATGAGTATACCCAAACAACATCAATATTTCATTTCCTAATAGTAATGTATAGCATAAGACAGGTTGTAATGTGTTTGCAGAAGCATTCAGGCAAAGAAATCAGATGTGAAGGCTTGTTTTGCAGAGCAGGATACACTGATTATGCTCAAAGATTGTGTGTCATCTCTTTTTGAGACTATAAATCTATGTGGAAAAATTGAAGACCAAATTTTGATTAGACATTACTGGAATTAATAAAGCTGCAAAATACATAGTTTTCATAAAAATCTTTGGGAAAAATGTCTATTTTCCCTCATTAAAAATGGACATGGTATTTCCTTTCTAATATTCTTTAGTATGTTGTAAGTCTTATTTTAAAACATTTTAAATAATATAAAATTAAGTTTTTAAAAAAATCAACATGCCTTTAGGAAATTTGGATATAATTATATTATATATAAAACACATTTACTTAGAAATTAATACACAATAGGTTAGGTTATTTTATAACATGTGGGTAGATATTATTCTCACTATTTTTGAAATGAGGGCTTAAAAGTGGAGCACCTTACTCAACATTATAGAAGTAAGAATGTTGGAGGAATAGAATTTGCACTATTTACATCAATTATGCAGAAACAGACTTAGGTTTGATTACCCCAAGCCCAGTGAATTTTGTTCTTTTCCATACCTCAGTTTACTTCAATGTAAATATTAGGATATTCTTTGACATTAAAAAATTAAGCAAGTATATCCTAATCTATGCAAATACATAGTTTTCTCATATGCAAAATAAATGTTAGAATAAATTATCTTCAAGTTATTTGCCAGCTCAAAATGCTTGATTCTGTCATCATTACTGTAGGGAAACAGGCACTCTCATAAATTTCTTGCAGAAATGAAAATTAGTAAATCCCTTATGGAGAAGAATTTGGCAATATATAACAAAAAAACATGTGGCTGTCCTATGACCCCCAAATCCTACTTCTAGGAGTTTATGCTAGAGATACATCTCAAATAAAATGAAAATACATATACTTAAACTTATAAGTTGCATCATCGCTTGTAGTTGAGAAATATTTGAAACAGTCTACATCCCTATACATAGAAGAGTGTTTAATAAACAGACATATCCACAGAATGGTTACATAGCTGTAAAATGGAATGAAAAATATCTCTATGAACCAATATAGAATGATTTCCAAGAAAATGGAAAAGAATATATACATGCAAAAGAGATAATACATTTTGTGTAAAAAAGAGAAAGGGAGTAAAATACAAATGTATCTTCTAATTTATGCATAAAAAGATAAAGAGAAACAGGAGGGGTAAACCAGAAACCAACATGATTAGTTACTTACAGGAAGATGAGTAGATCCAGAATGGAGAAGATAGAAGGAATAAGGGTTGGGAATCAAACTTCTGTGACGGTATCTTTTTTTTTTTTTTTTTTTTTTACCGGGAGGTCCCAGGGATCGAACCCGGGTCCCTCCATATGGGAGACGGACGCCCAACAAGTTGAGCCACATCAGACCCCCTATGACGGTATCTTTTTATATGGTTCTGACTTTTGAAATCATGTTAATGTTTCACCTACTCAAAAAAATATAAGGAAATAATCAACAAGGATATAGAAAACATACCAAAATAAATATGTGCAGAAACATGTGGACTCGAATGCATTTTAAAAGAATAGTATAGCTACATTTAAAGTGAAAAGAAAAACTAAAAGTTTTTGGGAAATATGCTATCAAGCTAAATACGAATAGAACTGTAAATTAATACTGTACTTCATTTAATGAGTTTATTTTCCTGGATGTATTTGTTAGAATTTCTCCAAGTACTTTCTATATATTCTAGGAGTTAGCAGTTAGGTAAATATATCATGAATAGTGATGTCCAGATTTGTCACTCTCAGAGAAAGGAGCTACAAATACTAAAATATGGAAGGGCACCATGAACCCTCTTGGGTTGGATTGGATTGGAGGTATTGATATGAACTCATTGTTTTAAATATAGACAGTTACATCAAACATAGCTAGATAGAAATAGAAGATATATTAACAGATCTATACATATACATTCATGTCTTTCATAGCTCTGTGTTCTGAGAGGGCCTAGAAGCAATGACTCCTAGTAGCACTGAGCAGTTAGTGCCCAGATTTTATTTCTAAACATAATTCTCCACTCACAAGAAATGCCTGGTGCTAGGGCTAATGACGGATAGTATAGGATCAGTGTAGAACATATTTTTGGCCAGCAAATCTGGAAGTACTTAAGGAATTATGGAGATATTCCAAAAGGACATGGAGTTAACCTGAAATGCACAATGGGCAAATTGAGATAATTTATTTATCAAATAAATAATGTTCATAAAGAATTATAACATATAACATAAAAATTCATGAGCCTACATTAACATAAATAAATTAATAAGTACACAAATAAATGATGAGAAATCTTTTTTTTTTTCTGTTTCTTTAAAAATTTTGTCTCTTTTATTTTGTTTTGGATAGTGTTTTTTTTTTTTTTTTTTTTTTACTTTATTTTTAAAGAAGGTTTAAGTTTACACTTACAGAAAAAATTACTCAGATAGAATAGAGAATTCCCATATAATCCCCCCACAAAGGTTCACATAGTTTTCCCTATTACTGGCATCTTAGATTAATGTGGTACATTTGTTAAAGTTTATTGACCAATATTGAAACATTGCTACTAACCAAAGTTTGTAGTTTACATTATGGTTTACACTTTGAGCTGTACAGTTCCATAGTCTTGACAAATGCATAATGTCATGTGTCCATCATTGCAATATCATACAGAAGAATCTCACCATCCCAAATGTGTCCTGTCTTCTACTCATTCATTCCTCACCCTTCCTTCTGAAACTCTGGCAATGCTTATCTTTATATCAATGTTACAATTTTTTCTGTTAACACAAGGTAATAACTATGATAACTATAAATCTACTTTGGTCTGTGGTTATACTTCCCCCTTATAATTGATCATTCTTAGTCTTGTGGGATTTGGGATGATGACCATGCTGACTGGTTCAGACTGAGAAGGGGCTTAGCTGTTATGAGGCAGATGGAAGAAATTGTTTTGCTGCAGTTGTAGGTACTTCTTGTTTTTTGGAATTGGAATTGTCCATTATCATCATTCTGTTGGATGTCCAGGGTGAGCCTGAAGAACTGAAGTGTAGGAATATGAAAAATTCAAAGATCTAAGTCTCTAAGAAATATGCTTAACAAATACATTGAAAACTATAGGTTCAAATAAAAGTAGCAGAATCATAATGAAGGAAATTATAAATGAGTACAGCTATGTTATATTGGGGAAGTAGATTATCATACATTCCCAAATAGGGCATGCCAAAGGGATGCTGATTTCATGAGGCTATGTGGCTTGCTTTACATGTCCAGATGTCCCTAAAGCCCTTAGGAGCACTTTTGTTTGAGGCTTTGTTTACTGTAATAGTTAATGAAATCTATATGAGAACTGCAGAAGTGTAACCTCCAGAATTACCTCTTGACTCACTTTGAAATTTCTTAGCCACAAAACCTCTCTTTATTTAATATTTCCCCCTTTTGGTCAAGGTCTTAGTCCTAATGCATTGCTGGTTTGTGCTTGGTGATAATCCCTTGGTGCCAGGGAAGCTCATCCCTGGGAGTCAGGTCCCATATTAGGGGGAAAGTAATGAGTTTATTTGCTGAGTTTGACTTAGAGAGAGTCCACATTTGAGTAACAAAGAGGTTTTCAGGACATAACTCTTAAGCATTAGTTATTATTAGGCTATTTAATTTTTATAGTAATAAGGTTCATATGTAAGGGAATTAAGATCAAGGACTTGGCATTTAGGCTTGTTTTTTTTTTCCCCTTAAGCATGGCTTATATATTCCAGACATTTTTGCCATTTTATTTGAGAAAGCTGCAGGGATTCCCCAGGATGTAAGTTTAATATTTTATTAGCTGCCTGTGGAATTCTATCTATTGGAAAACATACCTATGACAATACAAACATATCCATATCCCATAGAAGTATGTGTTAGGTGCATTTCCCCCCATATATCACCCCACTATCAACCCCCTGCACTGCAGATATGACTTTTGCCTGTTTTATCCTCTAGATTTCCTTCTTGCCTCATGAACAAGCCAAAATGCCCCCTTTCAACCACATTCACATTCACATTTCAGTACTGTTAATTTCACTCATATCGTTGTGCAGTCACCTCCATCTGTTTCCAAACTTACAATCAACCAAATTATAAAATCTGTACAGATTAAGCATCAGCTCACCAATCTCTACTCCCCTTCTATCTCCTAGTATCCTATTTTCCAGACTCTACCTCTATGTGATTGCTCACTATCCTTAGTTCATATCAGCGAGCCCAGAGATCACACGATATTTTCCCTTTTGGCTAATTTCACTTGACGTAAGATCCCCCAGGTTCATCCATGTTGTCCCATGCGTCAAAATTTCATTTTTCTTAGAGCTGAATATATATATATATATATATATGTGTTTGTGTCCCTGCTTTCAATTCTACTGGGTGTATACTTAGTAGTGGGATTGCTAGATCTTATGGCAATTCTATACTTAGTTTCCAGAGGAACCACCAAACTGTCTTTCACAGTAGCTGCACCATTCCGAATGAGTGTTCCTTTTTCTCCACATCCTCTCCAGCACTTGTAGTTTTCTGCTTTTTATAATAGCAGCCAGCCTAGTATGTATGAAATGATATCTCATTGTAGTTTTGATTGTATTTTCCTAATAGCTTTTGCCGTTGAGCATCTTTTCATGTGCTTTCTTAGCCATCTGTATTTCAACTTTGTAAAATTTTCTGTTCAAATCTCTTGCCCATTTTTTAAAAAGGGTTGTTTGTCATTTTATTATTGAGTTGTAGGATTTCTTTATATATGCTGGCTATTAGACCCTTATCAGATATGTGGTTTCCAAATATTTTCTCCCATTGAGTAGGCTGCCTTTTCACTTTCTTGACAAATTCCTTTGAAACACAAGCATTTTTAATTTTTAGAAGTTCCAATTTATCTATTTACAAAGCTCTTTCTTACAATATAAAGATAACTATAAATTTAGAATGAATGTCAGAATTACAAAAATTATTATTACATTTCTCCAATTCAAACATAAAACTAACAATTGACGAAAGCAAGAATTGTCAGTAAATGCAAAAATTAGTGTGTGCAAGTTTTGGGAGTAAATGCATATTTGCAATAGTCTTAAAACATATTACACAGTTACTTTATTGACTAGTGGGAAAAGAAATAATTTAATATTATAGAAACATGAGGGACATCGACCTAAAGGAATGCTTAAAGTTAGAGCAACAGTGATGGGATCAATCAACATGATGTGCTTCTTGAGAGAATAAAACAACATCACTTCTTGGCTATTCTAATTAAAAATTTAATAGTTGTCAAATCATAAGTTTTCATAATAAAGACCAATATTGATGGATATTTTATGAAATAATCATCCCCAAATTTCAATATCATGAAAGACAAAGAGAGGCCAAGGAGTTACTACAGATTAAAGAAGAGCAAAGAGACATGACAACTGAATATAACAAGTTATCTAGGTTTTCTTCTGATATAAGGAAACTGAGAAAAAACACCCGAATAAGGGCTGTATCTTGGATTAAAGTATTGTGTCAATGCTAATTTACTGGCTTTGTTAATTGTATGGTAATATGAGAATGTACTCTTTTTCTAAGACGTGCACATGAGTAGCAAAATGCTTTCTGAGGAATCTATTCCTCACATAGCTTAGTACTATTTTTGCAACTTTTCAGTAAATTTGAAATGAGTTTAAATAAAATATTTGAAAAGACATTTTCTATTGTAATATTATGTACCTTGATAATGCTGCCTATGAGATTTCTTTCACATCTTGCTAAGTAAGTCAATCCACCCAATTATATATGTAGAATAATCCTACATATTATTAGAAAATTCATAACTTTTGTACAAATATTTATAGCATACCACTTTCCATCTCTTGCTGACACAATAATTTGTGAGCAATTAAACAGATACCTTTTAATCATTTGATATCACAGAGGCTAATGATTTGAGTCTATGGCCAGAGAATTGAGAACAAATTGTAACGATACCACTTCTTAGCTGTGTATCCATTGGCAAATTATTAAACCTATTTTTGTCTTCATTCTCAACTGTTAAAATGTGAATCTTAATATTATGTAACTCATAGAACCACACAATATCACAAGCATGATATTGCAAGGTAAAATGAGACAATGAACATACTGTACATATCACAATGGCTTCCACACCAAGCAGTAAACACACGTGTTAGGCAGAATTCTAAGATGGTCCCAAGATTCCCACCCCCAGGAATGCCCTTACTATCAAAATCCCTCCCCTTGAGGTTGGGCAGGATCTGTGAATATGATATGATGTCATTCCCTTGAATAGTTTACATTATATGAAAAAGGTAAAGGGAATTTGAAGATATAATTAAGGTTCCAAATCAATTGGTTTTGAGTTAATTTTAAAAACTGGATTATTCTAAGTGCCCCTGGCCTAAACTTAAAGAGAGTCTGGGCCATTTTTGAAAAGATAGTTCTGATGGCTTTGAAGATATAAACTGCCATGATGTGCAAGGAGCACAAAGGGTCATGTAGCAAGAAACTACAGGGGTCTTTGGGAAATGAGAGTGGCCCTTAGCTGAGAGCTAGCAAGAAAATGGGCAACTGCCTTAGTGCTACAACCATGAAGAATTGAATTCTGCCAACAATCACATGAGTTTGGAAAACGAGCCTGACCTCCAGAAAGGAACATTGCCAGGCCAACAACTTGATTGCAGCATTGGAAGATCCTGAGCAGAGGACCTAAGTTAAGCTCTGCCCAGGCTCCTGATAGGCAGAAATTGTGAGATTGTATATATGTGTCATTTTAATTAACTAAGATTGTGTTGATTTATTATGCAGCAGAGGAAAATTATATGTTTTTGGTATCATTATTATTATATCAGCTCTCTTCCAGGGTACTGAAACACTTGACTGACCTTGACATATAATGTTATTCATGACCATCCTAAAATATATTTAGCATTTACAGTTTCAATGTTTTGTAATATGTAAAAATATGCTGTATTATATATTTAAAAAATTTATTTCACAGTTCTTCCATTCTACTATTAATTAGATTTCACAATTTTAAATATAAAAAACTGCCAAAAAGCCACACTTTAGTTGTGAACACATTTATTATTGCAGATAGCAAAAAACAAACAAACAAACAAACAAACAAACAAACAAACAACAAACACAACTATTTTTCTGGAAAATATCCTATATGCCTTCGGTGTTTTGAAGCAGTTTGTACTCCAGAAAAGCATGTTCTTGGCTTTAATCCTTTCCTGTAGGTGTGAACCCATTGTAAGTAAGACCTTTTGATGTGGCTACTTCAGTTAATGCATGGCCCACCTAAAATGAATGGGTCTTAATTCTATAACTAGAGTCCTTTACAAGAGAATGAAATTCAGACACAAAGAGAGAAAGCAACAGAAGCAAGAAGCTGAAGGCAAAGAAACTTGGTAGAGAAGAGAGAAACCAGCAGATACCATGATGCACCTTGCTATGTGGCAGAGGAGTCAATGATCGCTGGCAGCCAGCTTCAGAAAGAAATTATTGCCTTGATGATGCCTTGATTTGAACATTCTCTTGGCCTCAAATTATAAACTAATAAATTCTCATTGTTTAACTCAAGCCATTTCATGGTATCCGCATTAAGCAGCCCAAGAAACTAATATAATACCATTATTTAGATACTTAATAAGTTTTCTCCCTTTATTTTCATGTTGTTTTATACCATAATTTAATTGTGGATGTCTATTTAAGCAGTACATCACTCTGAAACAAAAATCTTTTGTTATTTTTTGTATTTCTAATAGACTTTATTTTTTAGAACAGTTTTAGCTTTACAGAAAAATTGAGAAAACAAAACTGAGTTTCCCTCTACCTTACAGTCAGTTGTGCCTATTATTGACATCTTAAATGAATACGATACATTTGTTACAATTAATGAACCAATATTAATATGTTATTATTAATGTATAAAGTCCATACATTATTCTTATTTCCTAAGTTCTTACCTAATGCCCTTTTTCTGTTCTACTAACTCATCCAGGGTACCACATTACATTTAGTAGTCATGTCTTTTTAGGTACCTATTGACCTTAGCAGTTTATGACCTTGAAAATTTTGAAGAGTACTTATAAGATATTTTGTAGACGGATCCTCAAGTGGGACTTATCTGATGTTTTTCTAATGATTAAAATGGGGTGATGTTGCTATATATGTGTACTGAAATGAGACAATTAAGTAAATGGATGGCAAATGGTAGAAGCCAGGTTTCTCATTGCTGGAGTAGGAATTTACAGATGAGCAAGGAGAGGAAGCTAGAATGATTCCTGCAGTGTGGATTAGAGAGTTGGAGACACAAGTATGCACTCATGTTTACTTTACTATGGATATATATGGTTACAATGGTTACATATACAAATATTTACAGATATGTGTACATACATGGATTAGTATTAATACATACATATTTTTTTGTTCAGTTAGCTGAGAGGACCTAAAAAACAAACAAACAAAACAAAAAACAAAAAGGCATTCTGGTGGCAACAAGCATGCTTAGCTCCCAAATCTTGTTTTCTAATACCTTTACCCAATAAGAGGCACCAAGAATAATTATTGAAATATCTGATTCTAGGCTTAGGGCAGGGAACATGAGAACAGCATACCATAGTGCCAAAAAGCAAGGAAGTTCTCAAAAAAAAAATGATAGGGGAGGGAGGTATGTTAAAGTAGCACAGGGTCCAAGTGAAAGAGCACCCAATGGCCAAACCTGAAGCAAAGTAAGCAACAAAATAAAGCAGTATTGGATTATAACCCAAAGTTTAAAATAAATATTCTTGAACCCATAGTGATTGTATTAGTCAGGATTCTCTAGGGAAACAGAACCGACAGGAGATATCTGTAAATAGTGTACGATTTTATAAAATTGTCTTATGCCACCATAGGGATACACATGTCCAAATTCAATAGGGTAGGCTGAAATCCAGGGGCTTTGACGAAGGTCCTTGATGAGTTCCCCAGGAGACACTGGCTGTCAGAAGTAGAGATGGGAATTCTCTCCAAATGCTGAAATTGCATCTCTTTATAACCCCTTCAACTGATTGGATGAGACCTCATTCATTGTTGACAGCAATCTCCTCAATTGATTGTAGATGTAAACTGCCATCTATGCAACCAACTCACTGATGATTAAAGTCCATGAAATGCCCTTGTATTACAATTAGCCCAGTGCTTGCTTGACCAAAAACTGGGCACCATTGCCATTACCTAGCTGAGTTGACACATTACCCTAAATATCACAGTACACCCTCTGTCAACTTGGCAGAAATACACATCACCTTAAACCATATTTATTCCCCAAATTGAAGCAATATCAGATATATAGATATATAAATAGATAGATAGATAGATAGATAGATAGATAGATAGATAGATAGATAGATAGATGCCTAACAATATTCAACTGTCCTGTGTACAACAGAAACATTCTAAATCCCTCCAGAATAGGGTGCAAGTCCTTGGATAACACTCAATCTTAAACTTGACATCCTTAAATATTATGAAATGAAACTAACACAACTTATGTCATACGATGAGGGGAAAGGTTAAGGAAGAAAACAAAGATATTCGTTTTATGTTCATATACAAACATATTCAAAATAAACAAGGAAGAAATATTCATGACCGTATCAGTTCTCATTTCAATAACTGTATTTATCATGACCTTCTTCCACTATACATTCCATGTTCCCTGTACCTTCAGTAAGACCTCCTCTGGCCATGGTTCTTTGCTTGGTGTGGTGTCCCAAAGTTTCGTTTCGGAAGAATCTGGGTCATTGCTAATCCTGCCTGGATTGGGTTGTTGGAATTTTCTATTGACTTTAATCACAGGGCATGGTAGTAATAAGAGACACTCTAGGGGAACTACTATATTCCTGGCAAACTCTTGTTTACCTCCATTGTGTAGGGGCAGTCCTATTTCCCCTTTATAGTCAGGATCCATCACCCCAGCCAGTACAGTAATTCCAGCCAGTACAGTAATTCCCTTGTTTGTGATTCAGAGGCATAAAAAGTTCAAAGTGGCCAGGTAGCAGTCTTAACTTCCAGTTCAATGGAATCCTTGTCATGTTCCCTTATGGAAAACTCTCCTCCATTTATAACTAACATCATGGACCAGAAAGGCTTAAGGCTGCAGGAACAAGAAGCAAGAATTTTCTAAGGGGATCACTAGGATAATAATGAGTGGTGCCACATCCATTTCCACCCCTTGATTCCTGGACCCATGAACCCTGGCTGTGAGAGAAAAGTCACCTTAGAGTGGATGCTGATTGAGAGCATACACAACCTCCTAGAGAACATTGCCCAGCCTAGTTGGTGCCATAATTGAGTCTTTAAAAGGCTATTCCACTGTTCTATCAATCCAGCTAGATCAGGGTGGCAGGAAACATGGCAAGACCAGTGAATTCAATGAGCATTGTGCCTATTCCTGCACATTATTTGCTGTCAATTGGTTCCTTGATCAGAAGCACTGCTGTGTGGAATACCATGGTGGTGGATAATGCAATTGGTAAGTCCACATATGGTTTTGGAGGAAGTGCTGTGCACTGAGAAGGAAAATCCATATCCAGAGTGTGTGTCTATTCCAATTAAAACAAATTGCCTCCCCTTCCATGATGGAAGAGGATCAATGTAATTAAACTGCCATGAAGTAGCAGGCTGATCACTTCAGGCAATGCTGCAATATTGGGGGCTGAGCATGAGTCTCTGTTACTGGCAATGGCTTTAGCCAAGTCAGCCTTGGTAAAGGGAAATCCGCATTGCTGAGCCCATGCATAACCTCCCATGGCCACATTGTTCATGAGCCCATTGGGCAATGACAGTAGTGGCAAGGGAAAGAGGTTGTGTGCTAGCCACAGAGTGGATCATCTTTTCCACTTGATTATTAAAGTTTTCCTCTGCTGAAGTCACCCTCTGGTAAACATTCACAGGGGACACAAATATTTTCATATTTTTTGCCCACTCAAAAACATCTATCCACTTAGTTCTTCCCCAGATCTCTTTGTCACCAATTTTCTAATCACATTCTTTCCAAGTCCCTGACTATTCAGCCAAACCATTGTCAATAGCCCATGAATCAATGTACAAATGCACCTTTGACCATTTCTCCTTCCAAGCAAAATGAATAAGCAGTTGCACTGCTTGAAGTATTACCCATTGGCAGGAATTGCCCTCACCACTGTCCTTCAGAGATGTCCCAGAAAGGGACTGCAATGCTGCAGCTGTCCACTTTCAGGTGGTACCTGCATATCATGCAGAACCATCTGTAAACCAGACCTGAGTTTCTCTTCCTTAGTCAACTGATTGTAAGGAACTCTGCAAGACTCCATAGCAGTGGGCTGAGAAAGAGAAAGTAATATGGCAAGAGTTGTGGCCATGGGCAATTGGATTATGTCCTTATCCAACTTGTGCCATCAGGAATAACTTGAGCGTTATCTCGAATATACTACTTCCACTTTATGAGGGAGTGCTGCATTGTATGCCCAACTTTATGGTTTAGTGGGTCAGACATGATAGGCAACTCAGGTCTCATGGTAACGTGGTGGCCCATGGTTAAGCATTCAGTCTCTACTAAAGCCCAGGAGCAGTCCAAAAGTTGTTTCTCAAAAGAAGAGTAGTTTTCTGCAAAGATGGCAGGGCTTTGCTTCAAAATCCTAAGGGTCTGCATTGTAATTCTCCCACAGAGTCCTGCCAAAAGAGCTGGATGACATCTCTATTTGCCACTGATACTTCCATCACCATTGGATCTGATGGATCAGATGGCTCAAGTGGCAGTGTAGCTTGCACATCAGCCTAGACCTGCCACGGAGCCTTCTCTTCTTCCAGTCCCCATTCAAAACTAGCAGCTTTTCTGATCACTCAGTAAATGGGCAAGAGTAGCCCAGCCAAATGAGGAATATGTTGTCTCCAAAATCCAAAGAGACAAAATAAGCATTGTGATGGTTAGGCTGATGTGTCAACTTGGCCAGGTAATTGTGTCCAAGTGTTAGGTTCAGCATGCACTGGGTTATTGTAATACAAGAGCATTTATGGATTTTGATCACCAGTGAGTTTACTGCATGGATGGCTGATTACATCTGCATCAATCAGGGAGCTTGCATCAGCAATGGGTGATGCTTTTATCCAATCAGTTGAATGCCTGAAAAGGGGAAGCGATTTCAACATTCAGAGATAATTTCTCAGGTCATCTTTGGACAGCCAACTTCTCCCAGAAACTCATCAAGGACCTTTCATCAGACTTTCATCGGAGCCTCTGGCTTGCAGCCTGCCTGTGGAACCTGGACTTGTGTATCCCCTTGGTTGCATGAAAGACTCTTATAAAATCTTATATTATTGACAGATAACTCCTATTGATTCTGTTTCCCAGGAGAACCCTGAATAATACAAGCATTGTGACTCTTTTTTGGTCATAGAAAGGGTCAGATGCAACAGCTTATCCTTCACTCTAGAAGGAATATCTCAACAGGTCCCATTAACACTGAACATCTAGAAATTTCACCAAGGTGGAAGGCTGTATTTTTGCTGGATTTATCTCCTATCCTTTCTCATGCAAACACCTTACCAATAAGTCTAGAGTCATTGCTACTTCCTGCTCACTAGGTCCAATCAACATGATAACATCAATATAATGGACCAGTGTGATGTCTTGTGGGAGGGAGAGATAATGAAATTCCCTGTAGACAATATTATGATATAGGGCTGGAGAGTGGATATACCACTGAGGCAGGGCAGTGAGGGTATATTGTTGGCCTTGCCACCTAAAAGCAAACTGTTTCTGGTGGTCGTTACAAACAACAATTGATAAAAAGCATTTTACAGATAAATAGCTTCATACCAGGTTCCAGGGTATGTGTGGATTTGCTCAAGCAATGATATCACATTTGAAACAGAAGCTGCAATTGGAAACACCACCTGGTTAAGTTTATGATAACTTTTGTCATCCTTCAAGATTCATCTGTTTTCGGCACAGGCCAAATAGTAATGTTGAATGGGGATGTGTTAGGACTCATCACCCCTGCATCCTTTCAAGTCCTTTATGATGGCACTGATCTCTACAATCCTTCCAGGAATCTGGAATTGCTTTTGATTTAATATTTTACTAGTTAGGGGCAATTCTAGTGGCTTCCACTTGGCCTTTCCTACCATAATAGCCCTCACTCCACAAGTCAGGGATCCAATGTAGGGATTCTGCCAGTTACTGAATATATCTATTCCAATTATGCATTCCGGAACTGGGGAAATAACCACCAAATGTGTCTGGAGACCCACTAGTCCCACCATGAGACAGACCAGAGCTAAAACTCCATCAGTCACCTGATCTCCATAAACCCCAACTCTGACTTGGGGACCACAGTGATGTTTTGGGTCTTCTAGAATTAATGTCACTTCTGAGCCAGTGTCTAAAAATTCCCAAAATGTTTGATCATTTCCTTTTCCCCAATGCACAGTTACCCTGGTAAAAGCCAAGGGTCTCTTTGGAGAAAGTTGGGAGGAAGATTAACAGTATAAATTTTTGGCAGTGTAACAGGATCTTTCCCCAAGAGGAAGGATCAAGAGCCTCATTCAAGAGGCTCAGGGTCTATAAACTCTCTCAAGTCTGGTAATTGTTTAACAGTCTGTGACACTTATTTTCTCTAATTCAAGTTAGGGTTTTGTTCACTTGACCTAGAAATCTTCTGCTTATATAGATCAAGTAGGAATTTAGTAGCCTCCCCATCTGTTTTACTTATAGGTACCCCATGATCTATTAGCTAATTCCATAGGTCTTAGTGACTCTCTTTTGATTGCTCCTTTGATTCAGCTTTTCATTGTGGTAGCCACACCTACCTTGTCTTTGGAGTCCAATTGCTGCCAGCCCATGATCTGATCATTCCCATATTGTTTAAGGAGTCTAGTTCCATGACAGCAGTTCCCAGAGTAATATTTATGGTTAAGAGCAACCACAAAGCTCTTCAGGGGAGATGGAGTTTGTTTCACATATTTTTTTCCTCACAGTCCTGGTAATAGATGGGTCTTCTGGACATTCCTGGGCAGGTTTTAAATGGTGAAGCCATTCTAGAATTCCAGTCTCTCTAAGCATCTATAGTACACCAGGGTAAATAGGGCATCTCGACCTCAGTAATTTGTAAGCCATCTTTTGGTCCATATTTCAGTCAGCTACCTGAACAAACTGTTAGAGCCCTTTCTACCCCTTGAGCTACTACATTGAATCAATAATCTCTGCTTGGTGGCCAATATCAATAAATTCAGCCTGATCCTACTTTATATTCCTTTCCCCATTATCACATACCTTTAATTTTCACTCCCACACATATTCCCCTGATTTATATTTACATAAATTGGAAAACTCATGTAGTTCTTTTAGGTTATACATAATTCTTCATGGGTCTCACTTTCTACTTCATCTTTGGGTTTTTGTGCGTGTGTTTGATTTTAGTATAGTTATAGATCTGGAAGAGAAGAGGATTGGTGGGAGTGGGTAAGGGGAAAAATTAGAAGTGTTTGCAAGTTAATTAGCTCAGGGAGTTCCCTTACAGTTACATGTGGTAAGACAGGTTAATCTCTTCATGCATGGTTGGATGGCAGACTCCTCAAGACAGGGTGGAGTTTGGGTGATAGTTTCTTCAGGGCAGGGAGGAGGTAGAGACTTGGGGCAGACTGGAGGTTGGATAGTGCAGGCTTGATGTTGGGTGGTTCCTTCTTGAGGGCGGGAGGATATCTGGACTCCTAGAGGCAGGCTGGATCCCATACCACCCAAACATGCCATTGGGTGGTCTCCACAAGGCAGAACATCACAGGCTTATATAGCAAAGTCTCAGCAGATTTTAGTGTTTCAATATACACACTGATATCATCGTCAACCCATATGTCTCCGTCACAATCCGCAGGGTTCCACTCCTTTCTAATCAAAACTCTTACTTTAACAGCAGCACCCTCCAAGGTTGAGATTCAAGTTTCTGTTGTAACTCTGCTACTCATACAATGAGATTTTGAGTCTGGATTTCAGAGATCTCCAGTATGCAGCTGCAAAAAATGCTATTTTCTTTCAGAGCACACATAGAAACTTTCACATCATTCATGTGATGATCAAGTGGCAAATTTGAAACTTGTAGCTCATTCCTTTCTTTTGTAACTGTTATCCAGCATACTTAGGATTAGCCAACCAATGTCACTTTTAACTCCACAAAACTCTGTTAAGGTTTTCAAAACACTCTCACCCAAATTTTTGCCTCTTATTAGCATGGGAGTAGTTGTATCCGGTGGTTACATTTTGCATATCTCTATTACCAACTCAAGCTATGGCATGTCATTGGCTTGTTTATTATTGGAAATAGAAGAATTAGTGCCCTTGAATCCAAATGGAGTAGAGAGCCTTTGCAACAATCCCAGAACCAATTCAGAAATCTTATTTTTAACATTCTGTTTCCCAAAGCCACTCCTGGTACAAAGCTTTATTAGTCAGGTTTCTCAAGGGAAACAGAACTGACAGGAGATATCTGTAAATTGGCAGGAGATACTGTAAATAATATGAGATTTTTATAAAATTCTCTCACATGATCATGGAGATGCACAAGTCCAAATTCCATAGGGCAGGCTGCAGACGAGGGGCTCCAATGAATGTCCTTGATGAGTTCCCCCAGGAGATGCTGGCTGTCTGAAGTAGAGATGGGAATTCTCTCTGAATGCTGAAATCACTTCTCCTTTTGTGGCCTTCAATTGATGATGTAGCAGATTGATATTGTTTATGAATTCCAAAAAGAGTTATTGGATTATGTTTGTAAACTGGTCTGTTTCTTTGGGCATATTAGATTGTATTATCTTCAGAGGTTTCACTTTTACTTGATTAAATTATGATTAGGGCTTTGATTGGGTCACATCAGTAGGACATCAGTTCTCATCCCTTTGGTAGGTGAATACTCAGAGAAAATGACAAGGCAGAGAACTTAGTTGGAGATTTGAACTGGAGCCCAGGGAAGTAAATGCATTAAGAAGCAGATATATGAGGAAAGAGAGAAGGCTTTATTATACATGGCAGAGGCCCCAGGAAGAGCGATGAGCCATTTGTCTGACAGTTTACAGCTGGCCTTGTGGAGAGAGCAGAGAAGCTGAGCTTAGAGAGAAATGAGCCCTGGGAGAGAGATAAGACTTGTCCCAGTCTTCAGCTGAGATTGGAAGAACATGGGACCACAGAACCTTGGGAGGAGGAGTGAAGGGATCTGTCCTGCAAAGTCTTGCAGGTGTCTGTCCTGCAGGTCCTGCAACAGCACAGTGAAATTACTCTGAACACGAAGGTTGAGAGATGTCAGGGGGAGAATAGCTGAAAAAGCCCTACTTCCAAGTTGATCCCCAGCACCTGTTTTATTCAGGATTTTTTCACAGTAAAGGTCAGGGTGAGCAGGCAGGTATCACCTATGTGAGGGGTGTAAATAATCTCATAAGAATTCCAGGCTGATAATGGGGAAACAGAATTACAGAAACATTTAGTGATATACTTAGGAGATAAGGTGGGAGATAAGGGAGATAAGATAAGCAGGAAAGTTCCTGCTTAAGGGGCAGGAACTGATAGTGGTGAATTCTCTGTGTGGGCAGAGAAACAGGCCTCCAAGCTATTTCTTAGATGTAAAGACCAGAGGGATCCCACAGAGGAGGAAGACTGAACCCTTGCAGACATCACCTGTCATCTTGTGTCAACAGATGGCAATAGACTCTGAGAGAGAAAGTACCTCTTATGGTACCTTGAGCTGGACTCTTTAGGGCCTTTTGACAGTAAGTTTCAACCCCAAATAAACACCCTTTATAAAAACCATCCAATTTCTTGTATTTTGTATCAGCACCACTTTGGCTGATTAATACAGAATTTGGTACCAGGAGTTGGATGTATTTCTTTAAATTGATTGTGATATGAGAATTTGGTACTGGAGAGTGGGGAAGTGCTTTTGCAACTAGCAAAATGCAGGAACAGTTTTATAAATGGGTAAGGAGTATTTTTTGGAGGAAGTATGAAATGCTTGATGAAAAACATCTAGATTGCTTTGAAGAGATTGTTGATAGGAATATGACTCTAAAGAGGCTTTTTATGAGGCCTTAGAAGTAAATGCTAAAACTATTATTGGAAATTGGAGGAGAGGCAAACCATGTTTTAAAGTTGCAGAGAACTTAGCAAGATTAACTCCTGATGTTTTATGGAAGACAGAATTTGTAAATGGTGAGCCTGGGTATTTATCTGAAGAACTTTCCAAAGTAAACTCAGAGAATGCAGCTTGGCTTCTCCTTGCAGGTTATAGTAAAATGCTAGATGACATAGATAAGCTGAGAATTGAACTGTTGTGCACAAAGAAACAAGAAACTGATTCTGGAAATTCCAAGTCTCTGGAAATCAAGCCCCCAAATGATAGTGCCCCATTTAAGGATTTAACTAAACTTAAAACTTGTAAATCAGGATTGAAAATAGTTATCTAAGAAAGACTTGTGGAAAGTCTTAGTGTCTGATGGCTTGGACCCCTGCTTCCCACATGCTAAACCAACAAATTTTTGTTGAGAGAGCTGTATGAACAAAATCGCTGTCAGCCTGGAATAAAAAGGACATGGAAGGGAGAGATTGAAGGGGAAAGAGATTTAAGAGGAAAACCATGGAAGCTGAGATCTGGTATTAAGACGTCTTCTTGGGCCAAGAGAAGAACCCCACCCATGTGTACAGAGAAGGTTAGTTTGCTGTGGCAGTTGAAGAGGGTGGATGTTCCTGCCTCATATTCAGGGATAGTTTTGCTGCCCCAGGGTACAGAGAGGGTGGAGCACATTCCCCAAGGATTGGAGAGGTTAAGGTTGCCACCCCATAGATCTGAGAGGGGTAGGTCTGTATACCAAAGGCTAGGGAGGATGTTGTCTTCACTTCACTGTACTAATGGAATTAAGACTCTAACCCAAAGATAGAGTAAAGTGTGGCAATCATCCCTACACACTTGGAGGGTGAGTTCTGGAGCTTGGTTGCCACCCAGATGCTTGATTAGGGTGGAAAAAAGAAAATGGCTTTTGGCAAGCCTGTGGAAATGCTGAGTCCTCATGAGGCCCCAGGGAGGAGAAACCATCATCTTAAGAATGAGTCTCAGAATTTGACATCTAATGAAGTAAGCCTTGCAGATTTATGGAACTGTTCTGGACCAATAACTCATGTTTCCCTCCCAGTTGCTCCTTATGGTAATGAAAATGTTTATTCTTTGTCCATTTGTGTATTGGAAGAAGATAAATTGTTTTGTAAGTTTCAGAGGTCTACAGCCAGATGGGACTTTGCTTAAGACAAACTGTATATCTATAAACTGACTGTGATGTGATTTTGAACTTAGCATTGCTACTGAAATAAGGTTTATAAAATATTGTAATGTCTTTTTTGAGTTCAGAGGGTGGAGTAAAGCAGTTTGATATTGTTTTTTAATTCCGAAATGAGATATTGGATTATATTTGTAAACTGGTCTGTTCCTCTGGGCATATTTGATTGTATTATCTTCAGAGGTTTCACTTTTACTTGATTAAATTATGATTAGGGCTTTGATTGGGTCGCATCAATAGGACATTCTGTTCCCACCTCCTTGGTAGGTGGGGACTCACAGCAAAAGCGACAAGGCAGAGAGAGGAGTTAGTTGGAGATTTGAGCTGGAGCCCCACGAAGTAAATACACACAGAAGCAGATACATGAGGAAAGAGAAGGCTCCATTAGATTTGGTAGAGGCCCCAGGAAGAGAGAAGAGCCATTCATGTGATAGTTACAGCTGGCCTTGTGGAGAAAGCAGAGCAGCTGAGCCTGGAGAGAAATGAGCCCCGGGAGAGAGACAAGACTTATCCCAACCTACAGCTGATATTGGAAGAAACCAGGACCATTGAGCCTTAAGAGGAAGAGGAAGCCTAAACCCTTGCAAATGTCGCAGCCGTCTTGCTCCAACATGTGGCAACATATTTTGGTGTGGGAAGCAACTTACGCTTTATGGCCTGGTAACTGTAAGTTTCTACCCCAAATAAATATCCTTTTTAAAAGCCAGCAGATTGCTGGTACTTTGCATCAGCATCCTTTTGGCTGACTAATACAGATGAGATGTCACTCATTGCTGACAGCAAGCTCCTTAGTTGATTGTAGATGTTACCAACCATCTATGCAATCAATTCACTGATGATTAAAGTCTAGGAAAAGCTGTGGTATTACAATTAGCCCAGTGTTTGCTTGACCAAACAACTGGGCACCATTACCTGGCCAAGTTGACATATTAGTCTAACCATCACAATGATGTGAATAATGATCAAATAAACTAATAAATAGAGCTGAACAGACAAATTTCCCATGCAGATCTACTCCAAATAATTTTTTAAAAACTTCATCCTCAAGAATGGAAACACAGCACCAACTCCTTAGATGTGTGTTGTACATAATGACTTCTTTCCAGACAGTACTGTATGAAAGGGGGCAGGGGATTAACTTTTCAGTGGAGAAAACGAACAAACACTCTCTCAGTGAGTTGATGAAAACCAACAACTACAGTCTGAAATCCCTTGAGTAAATTAATTACTTATCCTGCCAACTTTGTATAACATCTGAGTGTGGTGTCAATTTAGTTGAAGCCCTCAGTCAGGATATGAAACAGGGTATTAGAACTAAGAATAGATTCCTGAGAAGCAATTAGAAAGTGGCTGATTTTTAAAATTCTGTCTTTCTAGACACATCACCGCACTTTTTCTTAAAATAAAACATAATTTACGGAATTAGAAACATCTGATTTAAAATAATAATTTAGTTACTTAAATACATAAAAATCTATGAAAATTAGTCAAATGCAAATGGAAGGGTCTAAATGTAACTTGCTTCCTGGTAACATGTATATTTATATTATCATTTTAATGCTATTTAAAGCCATTATTTAGTAGATTGCCTTGTGTGTATAGGTATTTAATAAATAATTTGTTACTTAGTTAATTATGATTTCATGCAGCAGAAAGAATGCTGTAAAGTGGTTCTTCATTTTGGCATATTATTTTCTGCCCTTTAAAAAATGGAGATTTATGTATAGGACAGTTGCATAATTTTAAATGATATTTCTGTTGATGAAAACCCAGTTGGTCTTTCAGAAGAAAATAAAGGAAAAGAAATCTTCTATACCAATTAAAAATCAAGAGATAAGTATTTTAATAAGTCTCTTGGGAGACTTGTCTTTTGTTTTTATGATAAATAGATGATTATAAGGACAAATTATATGAGGGGCAATAATTTCCCAGTAATGTGATCATTAAAAGACCTCCCAACTGCAATATATCAATATTAATTGGGGACAGTTGATCATTTTAGTGACATGCTCATCATTATCCATATTTCAATACTACATGAATACCTGAATGTTCTTAATGAAGTGTTTTTTTTTTTAAGATTTTCATTGGAATGATTTTAATCCTGTTGTTTATTTTAAAACTAGGAAAAAGTAAAAGAAAAGAATTAAGCATGGCTAATTAGGACTATTTGGGGAAAATGAACCAAATATTAACTTCATTAACTTTTAGTTATTTCTAGATGTAGAAAGAGTTTAGCATTTACTATAATTGTGCTGTATATGTCAAATTGCATTATGTAAGCAAAATAAAATAACAGCCACTGTGTTGGTTCTAAATCATTGATCCAAGTTTTTGGAAATAATTTTTTATTTTAAATAAATATTCAAAATGTCAATTAATGTACTCCCCAAATAATCCTCCAAGAATCTTGCATTTCCTAATTAGTATTGCCTTTTGCTTACATAATTTTATACCTGTGTTTTCATATTCCCCAATCTGTGAAATACAAGCTACTACCTTTCCTATATTTGAAGCAATGCCAAAGCAAAACAAGTTTGTTCACTTCTAATTTTTTATATAATTAATTGTATATTTCATAATTTTTTTATGCTATCACAATCACATTCTATTATTAAACATACCAATATGTGGAGAAAATGTATTTACCATAAATTTTTCCTAAAATTAATTAGTGTTCTTTTTAATAATACACTTTTCAATATTGAATATTTTCAGTATAAATAAAATTTTAGGCAGTATATTATGCTTCCTTCCTCTTATCATGACAACAATTTTTTTTCTTTCTTTTTTTTTTTTTTTGTATTTTCAAAGCCCATATGCCCTCCATTGGCTTCTTTTGCACCTGTGTATTCTGATTCTTCTACTCTTCTGACCAATGCAACTTTTTCTAATTTGAAATATTTTTTCTTCTTATTTGAAATCTTTATCAAGAGTCTGGAAGATTTGTTTGTTACTCATTTTCTCCTCTAATTTCTGTATTACTTTCTCAGTAATCTTATTTCCATATTCTTCAACTCATGAATCTGAAAAGTGTGGTTCCTCTGTTCTTAGCTTCTGTCACTGGTTTAAGTGTTCCAGTTCTATTATTTCATTTAATTTTCACAAAACCTATGACTAGTGCTTTTATTATTCTCAAATTTCGAATAAGCAAACAGAGGCACAGGGAAATTAAGCAACTTGCTAAAGGTCACATGACTAAATGGTGGGGCCAGGATTTTAAACAGCAGTACTCCAGTGACTCTACTACAGGGATATCTTCTGCACTGTAAACTTAACAAATCTGATATTTTCCAAGGAAATATGTTTTCTGCTAGTTAGCTACCTCTTCCCTTACACTAGAAGGATAATTTCTCTCTTCCTTCGTTATTGGCTATTCATTAAATTCTATCATTTCTCACTCACACATGACTTTCACATCTGACCTCTCCATCCCCACCACCACTGCCTTAATTTTGAAACTTATCCTTTATTTTAGCTATTACAGCAGAATCCTATCCTTATCATCAATCTCTTCTCTTAACCCATTTCCAATTAACAGATCATCATTCTGCCTGCCTTATCTTCCTAGAAGACAAAATTGGCCATGCCACTATGTCTCTGTTTAAACCATGTCATTCAAACCATGGCATTTTAGATAATATTTTTATGCCTTTAATTGGTATCATAGCTAGTAGGAGGTATGGCTAGGCCTATATTAGTCCCAATGGTGTGTTAAGAAACAGAACTCAAACAAATGTATCTGTGGCACAAAAAGCAAAATTATATGTGGGAATTAGGTAGAATCTTTATTGCTCACAGGGCAGAACCCCAGCCTAAGTTTCCTGAGACACAGAAGATTCCTCATTCCATACAATTTTCATTGGTAATTTCCAAATTCTAGTAGCCAACTTGAAAAGTAAAGGAAACAATAAAAGGTGCCTCATGGACTCACTTCTTCCCTTGACCTCGCATGACTTGATTATTTGTTATTAAACAAACTGAGAGCAACAAAATCAACACTTGAGACTACATTCTCAATTCTCATCTGCCTTTGACTCTAGTCCAGCCTTTTTGTTAGCCCAACACAGATTTTAACAACCTTAACCCACTTGCTTTTCAAGGTTATCTCCACCATGTCCCTAACACATCTTACATAAAGTTATCTATTTTCTTGGGACATTATAGATGCTTTATTCCTCCACCAGAAATAGTCAATTCTTGGAAAAACTCGATCTCATCTTTTAAGACCTACCAAAAATATTGTCTCTTCAATTAATCTGCTTCCAACCCTTTCCCCCTCCTCCGCAGTCTATTAATCTATTCTCTGTATGTTGTTTCTCAGGGTTTATTACACCCTATTGTAATTTAACTGCCCATTCCTCCCACTTCCTTCCTTGAAAATGAGAACCTTAAAAACATAGATACACTCTACATGTTATATCCTGTTTCCATTTATGCCTTATATATCTATATTCCACATTCTGTAACTGTTATCACTTACTCTGTTAAGGGCTTTTTGTTCTTCCTTCTTCAAAATGCCTTATATGACACTTGCCACACTTTTTTTATGTTAGACATGTTCTTATCTTGATCTCTGCATACTTTGCTTTCC
This sequence comes from Tolypeutes matacus, assembly GCA_026826555.1. Classification (NCBI taxonomy): domain Eukaryota; kingdom Metazoa; phylum Chordata; class Mammalia; order Cingulata; family Chlamyphoridae; genus Tolypeutes; species Tolypeutes matacus. The sequence goes on along the minus strand of JAKSZT010054524.1, from coordinate 2,106,427 downwards.
ACACCATTAAACTAGCAAGTACTTTGAAGATCTGTATTTTGTCTTACTGATTTTTATAGCCTCTGGAGCCCTTTAACACATTGCTAGGTATTTGATAGTCTCGGAATAATTGTCCATAAACAATGTTTCTTAAACTGACCAAAAACAATTAACAGATTGTTGATGATCTCCAGAATTTACTTTCTGTAAACCTTTATTATAAACTGTTCTATCACCAAAAAGAACTCTATTATTTCCCCTGATGAACCCTATATTACAAGAACCTACATTTTAAGTATATTCAGTTTGTTTTTAATTAATCAGACATATATAACTGTGATGGTTAGGCTAATATGTCAACTTGGCAAGGTAATTGTGCCTAGTTTGGTGAAGCAAGCACTGGGCTAATTGTAACACAATGACATTTATGGACTTTAGTTACCAGTGAGTTTACTGCATAGATAGATGATTACATCTACATCAGCCAGGAAGATTACTGTCAGCAATGAATTATGCTTTATACAATCAGTTGAATGCCTTATAAGATGTGATTTCAGCATTCAGAGAGAATTTCCTAGCTCATCTTTGGACAGCCAGCATCTCCCAGAAACTCATCAAGGACCTTCATTGGACTTTCATCAGAGTCCCTGGTTTGCAGCCTGCCTGCGGAACCTGGACTTGGGCATCCCCACTGTCACGTGAAAGACACTTATAAAATCTCGTACTTACTGACAGATGTTTCCTGTTGATTCTGTTTCCCTAGATAACCCTGACTAATAAAATAACTGACCATTAGAATTTGTCATTAGCAAAATATAACTGTTACCACACTAATTGGAATAATTCCTATTGAGAAGCAAAGCAAAGAAAGAATGAAGCATTTAGTTGTTATATCTCTTCTTTGTCAAGGTAAAAGCATAATTTTCATTAGGCACCTGATTAGTTTTAAGTAGAACCTCTCCAACAACCTTCTGGTCTACAAGGGTGCTGAGATTAGGAGAGGGCACTGAAAAAAAAAAAAAAAAAAACCAACAAAAAACAGGTTTTTCAATGGTCATATTTTAAAATTACCCTATTTCCCAAGAATAGTGATAGATTGTTTTTGTCCTATTTCTACTGTCTTTAGAGGCCTTTGCTAAATTGTGTTACTTTAACCAACAGATTATTTTCTTTTTTTACAAAGGGTTTTATGGGAGGAGTTAAAAGAGAAGATAAAATGCAAAACTCTTTTCATCAATTGTAGCAAACTCATGTAAGATGATATTAATGGGGGAAATGTGAGGAGGGAGGGGGTGGGGTATATGGGAAGCCCTCAATATTAATGCATGTAACTAAGAACCTTATTCTTGTAAAAATTGAAATGTAGCCTAGTAATAACTATTGCCTAAGATTTACCTACTGAAAATCTTCTTGTTACTCAAATGTGGCCTCTCTCTAAGCCAAACTCAGCAGATAGATGTACTACCTTCCCCCTAGCATTTGACATGATTCCTGTGGATGAGCTTCCCTGGAACTGAGAGATTAATATCAAGCACCAACCAGTGATACAACTGGAAAAAGACCTTGATCAAAAGGGGAAAACATCTATTTCCTTTAAGATTGATATCAACTAGGAGGAAATTGAAAAATTACTAAAAGGGGAAGAAAAACCCTGACCACGGGTAAGGGGTGCAGAGGTCTTTCCATTAGTGTTAATGAAATGGAACACTGTAGGATTGAAAGTTAACATTATCATGCTGGTAATAAATTTGAAACTCCTACACTAATTTTTTAAAATAAAATTCATGCTTTATAACAGTTTTAGGTTTACAGAAAAATTGAGAAGAAAATACAGAGATTCTTATCTACTCCAAACCCAATTTCCCGTATTATTAACCACTTAACATGTTGTTAATAATAACATATTATTAACATAAGTATGGTGCATTTATTAAAATTGGTGAACCAATACTGATAGATTGCTATTGATGTATAAAATCTATGGTTTATTCAAATTCGTTTTTTTTTTTTTTTTAACCTAAAGATCTTTTTCCTGTTCCAGGATCCCATCCAAGAAGTGCCTAAGGAGATATGAAAATTAAATGTAACCTTTTATCCTGTGACCTTGCTATACTCACTTCTTACTTACAGATTTTTAAAATCAATTCTTCTGATATTTTCTGCATAGACAATCATATCTACACTGCACACAATTTTAGAATTTTTCCTCCCAATCTGGATCATTTTTTAGTTTCTTTGTTTGTCTTCTTGTACTAGCTAGAAATTCCGGTGTGATGTTGAATAGGACTAGTGAGAGAGGACATCATTACTTGTAGGACCATCCTTCCTAATCTGAATTAGAAGGTAACTAGTTTCTCATTGTTAAGTTTTATTATAGGTAATTTTTTCTCAACTGGAGGAAGTTCTCCTCAATTCTCAGTTTGCTGAGATTTTTTTTTTTTAATCATGAATGTGCCATGGGTTTTTCCAAATGATTTTTCTATACTAATGATAAATTCATGAATTTTTCTTCTTTCACCTTTTACTGTGGTAGATCGCATTGACTGATTTTGATTTTTTTAAATGTTAAACCAGCCTTGCATACTGGAATAATTCCCACTAGTCATGTTGTATTATCCTGTTTTAAACTTATTGGATTTGATTTGATTTGCGAATATTTTTAGATATTTGCATTTATGTTTATGAGGGATACTTGTCTATGCTTTTTTTTCCCCATAAAGTCTTTGTTTTCAAAGTTAGGGGAATGCTGGTAGCATAGAATTAGTCAGGGAATGTTTCCTCTGCTTCTATATTTTGTAAGACATTGTGGAGTAGTTATTTCAGTTAGTTCCTAAATTTTGTTATAATTCATTGATGAAATTATCTGGGCCTTTTGTTTTCTTTTATGGAAGGTTATTAATCATTGATTTAATTTTTAATTGTTTTTATCTCATTTAGATTATCTATTTCTCATTAATTTCTTTTTAAAATTTTCTTTATTTATAAAGAAGCTTTCAATTACATAAAAGTTACACCGAGTATATAGGGGACTAGCACACGCCCCAACCCCTGCACTCCCTCCACTGACACTTTCCTGGTTAACAACATCTTTCATTAGTGTGATACACTGATGAGCAAATATTGAAGCATTGCTACTAACCATGGTCTATAGTTTATATTTTGGTTTACACTTTGAACCACAAAATTTTATAGGTTTTTACAAAATGTATAATGGCTTGTATTCATCATTGCAATATCATGCAGAACAATTCCAATGCCCCAAATATGCCCCATGTTACAACTATTCCTCTCTCTTCCTCCCCTCAGGACTTCTGAGGCCCATTAAATTTATATCAATGTTACAAATTCTTCCATTACTAGAATTATAATAAGTCTACTTTAGTCCATAGTTATATTTCCCCATTATATTTGTTCATTCCTCAATCTTGAGGGTTTTGGGATGATTATGCCCATTCTGCTTTCTATTGAAAGGGTCTTGGATCCCATGGGGCAGATGGATGGAACTGTCTTGCTTGGAGTTATAGATACCCTCTGCTTTTTTGGGATGGGCTGGTCCATCCTCTTCATTTTGTTTGTTGTTCTAGGTGAGCCCGATGAACTGGAGAGTAGGTGTTGTCTGCAACTCTGATGAGATTCAGGGCTAAACCAGCATATGAACAGATCAAAAATTTAAGCCTTTGGGACATATATTTAATGGGTATAGTACTAATTACAGTTTCAAATAAAAGGGGCAGAATAGCCATGTATAGGAAAATTATAACTCTGATACATTGGGTTGATAGGTTATCATGTATTCCAAGGTAAGTCCAACTGAAAGGGTGCCGATTCCCTGGGATTGTCTGCCCTGCCTATAGTGTCCAGATGTTTCTAGACTCTTCGGTAGCACCCCTACGTGAGGCATTGTTTACTGTGGCAGTCAGTGAGATCCTCCTGAGACATGCATAAGCATAACTTCTGGAAAGACCTTCATTCCAGAACTTCTCGTAACTTACTTTGCAATAGGTGTGGGAGGTGGGCAACATGGGAATCCCAGGGGGTTCTGTGTAATATTTGCACTAATTTAATCACCTCTTAAAATAGATTTATATATATATAAATAACATTTTTGTAAGCAAATGCACATATATGCATATATATTTATATATCATTTTACAAATAGTGGTATGTATTGTGAAAATTTTGATTTTTACCCACAATAAAAAATAAATTAATTAAAAAAAAAAGTAACAATAAGCAAAAAAACAAATAAACAAACAAAAAAAAACTCATTTGGTGCTAGGGAGGCCTATCCCCAGAAGTCATGTCTTATGCCGAGGGGAAGACAATGAGCTTATATGCTGAGTTTGGTTGAGAGAGAGGCCATATTTGACCAACAGGGAGGGTTTCAGTAAGTCCCTCTTAGGCAATATATATTACTAGGCTGTTTCAATTTTACAGGAATAAGGTTCATAAGTAGAAACATTAATATCAAGGGCCTGGCATATTGGTCTGTTCTCTTTCGCTAGACACTGCCTGTGGACTCTAGAGATTCTTGACACTGTATTAGAGAATGTAACAGGACTCCCCAGAATGGGAATTTAATATTTTGCTATATATTGTGTGAGTGTCCACCCACTGAGATAACACCCCATGACGGCACGAACACATTCATATTCTATAGAGGCGTGGCCCAGGCACATTCTTCCCCACATATCCCCATAAAATTGACACCCTGCACCAGTGTCCTCCCCTGCCACAGTTGTAACTTTTCTTTAATCCTAAACCTCCCTCCAAAAAAGCCCTTTTATTTTGGCATTGGGCCTTTCTTTGCCATAGGATCTGTTATCTTTAATGTATATTGACAATATCTTCAGTATGGATCCCAGTCTTTTTTTTTTTTTTCACTTTATTTTCAAAGAAGCTTTAGGTTACAGAAAAGTTATATCTCAAATATAGAGGATTCTCTTATACCTCACCCCTACCCCATCTCACATTTTCCCTTATTAATGATATCTTACATGAGTAGGATGCATTTGTTACAACTGATGAACAAATACCGAAGCATTGCTACTAACCACGGTCAATGGTTTACATTATGGTTGACACTTTGCACAGTATAATTTTATAGGTTTTTACAAAATGTGTAACAGCCTCTACCCGTCATTGCAAAATTGTGCAGAACAATTCCAATGCCCTAAAAATGCCCTATGTTCCAAATATTCTTCCATTCCCCCTCCCCTGGAACCTTTGTTAACCACTAAATTTCAATTTTTCAAGAATAAGGGTCATAGTTGTATGTGTTAATATTGAGGGCTCTGTTTTGTTTATTAGCACTGCCTATGTACTTGAGAGATTCTTGCCCTCTGTTTGAGAACATAAATAGTCCTTTAGTGTGAGATTTTAGCAAGTTGCCTGTGTTTGATATAGTTCTTGATGCTTAAAATTCCTCTCGTGTCCTTTTTCCCCTCTCCTTGTTAATTTTGGGATTCTCTAAGCACTCTTCCATTATAAAGAAATTCTATACCTTGCACATCTTTCAGCTGTAATCCACGGTAACTATAGATGTATTAGTCAGCCAAAGGGGTGCTAATGTGAAATACCAAAAATGGGTTGGTTTTTATAAAGAGTATTTATTTGGGGTAGAAGTCTACAGATACCAGGCCATAAAGTGTTAAGTTTCTTCTCTCACCACAGTCCATTGCCACGTGTTAGAGCAAGACAGCTGCTGGTGTTTGCCAGGGCTCAGGCTTCTGGGGTTCCTCTCTTCCCGGGGCTGCGTTTCTCTCCGGGCTTAGCTCCCGTTTCCTCCACAAGGTCAGTTGTAGATGATCAGGTGAACAGCTTGCTTCTCTTCTCCTGGGACCTTCTTTCCAACATCAAAACTGCTTTTCAAAAGACTGCTTTAACTGCCCTTTGCCTTGCCTTTTATATTCAATTCCCCACCCACCAAGGGGTGGGGCTCAATGCCCTAATCCTAACCTAATCATGCCCAGATTAACAGATCCGTTTATAAGCATGATCCAATTATATTTTTGGAATTCATAATTACATCAAACTGCCACAATAGGGAAGTCTTTTTGGTTAGAGAACACATTTCTATTATCTTATTGAAGCTCACTGTTTTAGTGGGTCTGTGTTTCTGAGCTGTGATCTTCACAAATGATTCTCCCTCACTCCTTCCGAGGTTAGAGGCTGCTGGGGTAAGGAGAGGGAGAACTGCCTTTCCTTCAGGTGGTATAAGGCCTTGAGGTGCAGGCCTTTGTTATGGAGAATGCTTTGAGTGTATTTCACTAAGGTTACTCTGCCTCTGACCCTGCCAGAGCCATGAGGGAATCTTTTTTAGATTTTAATTTTGAGAAACTGGTAGGGCTCCTGAAGTTAAAACCATGAAAATATGGGTGGCCTCCTAAGACTGTAGCCCCCTAAGAGTTTCTCACTCTCTCATACTAGTGTACTATCAGCTTCCAACAATTCTTCAAAATGATCTCATAAGCATCCCACCCAGTTCATGGCTCCAGTGGCTTCTGGTTCAAGGAAGCATATCTTCACTCATTTGGCTCCCCTGTAGAAGTCATTTATTAGAGTAGTCATTGAAATGATTTATTTTTTAAATATAGGAATCGTGGATTGCAAGTCTGATGTTTCATTTTATATGACCAATGTATAAATGCATAAACATAAATAAAATAAAAGAGTATTGCTACTTCCAAGTAGTGGAGCTGTAATAATTGTGAGCATGACTTGACCCATAAATATTTGCATTATTTAAGAAAAAAAATCAGCATGCATGTTACACTCAAAACTAATTTGGGTTCATACATGGAATTGAAAAGATTACATTAACCATTAACATTCATATCTTTTAATGTGTTATCAACAAAAAACTTCTTTAAGATTTAAGAAAAAATAAAAGTATGCATTATTTTTATATTACAGTTAAAAGCCCTTTCCATTTTCAGTGGTGTATTAATTTCCTATTTCTGTATAACAAATTATCACAAATGTAGCAACTTAAAATACACAAACTTATTATCTCACAGTGTCCATGTATCAGGGGCCTGGACATGGGTAATCGAAGTTTCTCAAGGCTGCAATCTAGGCATCAGCTGGGCTATGTTCCTTGCAGTTTGGGCTGCTATTTAAAGCTCATACGGTTGTTGGTATAATTCAGTTCCTGTCAGTTGTATGACTGAGGCCCCCATTGTTCTGCTGGCTAGTGCCGTCAGTCCCTAGAGGTTACCCACAGTTCCTTGCCATGCCACTCCTTCCATAAGCCAGTTCACACTCTGAATCTCTTCTTCAGGAAGGGCCCAGTCTCTTCTTAGTTCTCCCCTCATCAGGGCAGGCCCACACAGGATTATCTCCCAGTACATTAATTTAAAGTCAATTGATTTGTGACCATAATTATATCTACATAATTCCTCTGCCAAATGATATAACATAGTCATGGGAGAGATATCCCATCATATTCACAAGTTCTTCCCACTTTCCAGGGAAGAAGATTATCCAAGGTATATATACTATGGGTGGAAATCTTAGGGGTCATTTTAGAATACTGCCTACTATAATACTATAAATGGATTAGCACTACAGATTCTTATTTTTTCTTTTAACTTTTTTTTTTCTATTTTAAAAGCAAGCATAAAGTAATTAATGGCAATTGAACAGCTTCCTCTTATAATTCCATTTTTATAATGATATGTATTTTCTTAAAGGTGTAGAACACTGTTTAATAGATGTTTATTTTGGTTTTCAAATTCAATGTTTAAGCAGCAATTTGTACTTAGAATAAGCCTGATAATCTGTATAAAAAAAATTATATCTGGCACAAAGAAACGTGTTCAATTTTCTTCCCTAATGCTTCCCTATGTCGATTGTTGTTTTCAGATATACCTAAGAAATCAGTGCTTGATAAATCTTGAAGCAAAGAATCTACTCCTTATAATCATACCCTTTCAGGAATTTCATTTACTCACTAACAGATACCTTTTCCTGATGTGGTCCTAGATTTTCCCTCACACATATAAATTTTCCCAACAATAAGATAGATATTTTACCACGTGCTAATAGAAAGTCATTGATAAAGTAATGTGCAAACCAAAGTCATAGATTCTGAATTGAACATATTAGGAACTAGCCAAAATATTGCATTAAATTTGCCATCACTTAAGTATTTGTACTAAGTTACATATTTTCAATTCCCCCAGAAACCATATTCCCCTACTATAAGCTGCTCTGTCATTTCCACACCTTTTAAAAATGAAATAAATGCTATACTGTTTAGAGCAAACGTCAGCAAACTCTTTCTATCAGGACCCAGATAGAAATCATTTGTGGGCCACACATGATTTCTGTTGCACAGTCCTCTTTTTATTTATCATTATTTATTTATTTTTTAATTTTATTTTTATTTTTATTTTTATTTTTTTATCTTTTTAAATTTTTTTTAATTTTTATTTTTTGGTGCTCTTTTTAAAAAGAAAATTTGTAACCATTTAAAAATATACCCTTAGGGTGCAGGCTATACAATAACAGGAACTGTTCCTCACTTACCTTCTACCAATAGTTTGCTTATTCCTGGTTAATGTAATAGGATTATAAAATAAACAACTTTTCCCAAGTCTATGAGGATTCCCATTGGTAAAATGAAATTCCATTGGTAAAGTGAAATGCAGCAGTGGCTTCCAATCTTTTTGCCTTCCTTTTCTATCTTATTTTATTTCAGTTTATTTTACTTTTTGTTCAGATCTGATTCTGCACTGGAGTTAGCATAATTTACTACATAACACATCCAACTCCGATCCCTTCCTATTAAAAAAATTAAAAATTGCCAAAAAGGTTTTCTTTGGACTGTGAATAGAGGTACATTATATTGAGGATAGTCTTGAAACAATTTATTTACTAAAAAAATTATACTATATATTTAAAACAATTTATAGGTTATTTTGGTAGGCAGAATTTTAAGATGGTCCCATGACTTGCATTTCCTGCTGATACTCCTGGAATTATGTTACATTCTATAGCAAAAGGGAAATTATCCAGATGGGCCTAATCTATTCACAAGAGCCCTTTTAAAGTACAGTTTCCTCAGTCTGGTAGCAAAAGAGGATTTTAGAAAGATTCGATGTGAGAGAGATATTCCATTACTTGCTTTGAAAATGGCAAGAAGCTGAGAGCAACCTATAGGAGCTGAGAGTGACCCTCAGCTGGCAATCAACAAGAAAAGAGGGACCTTAGCCCCACAACCACGAGGAACTAGATTCTGCCAAAAACATAACTGCATTTGGAAGCAATTCTTCCAGTCTTTCATGTTGATTTCAGCTTTGCCCAGCCCTGAGCAGAAAACCCTGCCAAGCCTGATCAGGTTTCTCACCTATGAACTGTGACATGTTACATGGGTGTTGTTTTAAACTGGTAAATTTTGTGGTAATTGTTTGAAAACAATAGAAAATGAATACAGTTATCATTACTATCAAACCACCTGAAATAGCACTATAACAGTGCCCTGACCTTGATCCAGCGTGATCAACCCACAACCAATCATAACCCACCCCATGTTATACTGAACCATACTCTACATAGCACAGTATTTCATCCATAAATATTTTAGTATATATGTTGAAAAGAGAATAACTTTATTTAAAAAATAATCTCAATACAATTTTCACAGCAAATACTCATAATAATTCCTAATAGGAATTATCCACAGTTATAATTGCAATTACCTCATAAACATTACATATTTGTTTTTTTGGGCACTTGTATTTTTTGAATCAGGATCCAAGTATGGCCAGAATGTACAGACTTCTTCTGTATCTCTTGCTTAATTTTCTTGTATATTTGTTTTCATGGGCTTTCCCACAGTCTAGATTTTGCTGGTTATATCTTATGATGTAGGGTTCTTCTGTCCTCTATATTCCTGTAACTTGATATTTGCATCTAGAGTCTTGACCAAACTCAAGTTTGATAGTTTTTCCAAGATTAGTTCTTATGTGGCTCCTAGTTCTTCTATCAAGGGTAACATAATATCTGGTTTCATTATTATTAAATCTTATGCCAACATATTTAATATATATTTAATTCTTGTTTATTGTAGAGAAAATTTTAAAAAATACTCGGGCCATATGCTTTTTCTTACTTCATTTCCCAAATCTATTGCACAAAGATTTCCTTATCAATGAAAACACATCACTAAAATCAATTTGCATGGCCAGAATGGAATTGGGGACAAGGTAAATGGTGGAAAAAAAAAAAAAAAAAAAAAAAAACCAACAAGATAGAAAACTAGTACTTTTGCTACTGCTGTTGCTCTGGGTGATAAATTTCTTTGCCCTTTGTTTCCCATCTAGGAGTGTTGTGTCTTCTACTAGCTTCCATGACTGTGGCAAGCTAACTTGTAGTTTGCAGTATAGTAAAATCTGAGATTCTTCGGTCTTTGACAGTTTGTCTCTGTTCCTAAAGTTGCCACTTAGAGCTTTGATCAAAGGCATAGAAACTCCTGTCTCCTCAGCTTTGAAAGACTGAGAAAGTTATTTCAATTCTTTAGAGGTTTTAACTTATCCATTTAGCTTTCTATCACCTGAAGTTTAAAAATCTGGCAAAATTTTGATGGTTAAAATGTGTGATTGAGATGGGCACCTTACCCCTTGTAGGACTTTGTCTTCTGAGAATTGAGGGTTTATTGAAAATTTCATTCTAAATTTTAGATATTTCTAGTCTACCACTCCAGTGTCCTTTGCCACCCTGGAACTCAGAAATTGTCATGTGGAGAAAAACATCTGTGTGTTTATGGCTTCTGCAGATTCAATCATTCATTCTTGCCTGCATGATGTGAAAATGTCACTGATTTCTCTTTCCTCCTATATAGCCCTTTTTCCTATAACAAATTCCAAAACCCAACCCATATCCAAAATCATCTAATTAATAAAATGACCCTGGTTGTCATGCCATTAAGAAAGGCTCATCTTTAATGATTCTATTTCTTCAAGTATTTATTGTTTACAGAGCTCTCTGTCATCTTAAAAAATGCAGGCTCCTCCACCCATTTTTCTGTTGTTGTCTACTTGTTACAGTAGGATCTTTGGCCTGTTGGGATCTACTGCCTAATATTCAGATTTAGATCTCTTTGATTATTTTCATTTTATGTCTCACCTATGCTTACTACAGGGCAATGAGAATAGAGCCAATAAGCTGTTTAATGAGAAGTAAAAATGGAAAAAAACTAGCATTTGCATTTGAGATGTAGAAAATCAGTTTTACTCCAATGACCCTTGCACCTATGTGATGGCTAAGTTCATGTTTCAACTTGGCCAGATGATGGTATCCAGTTGTTTGGTTAAGCAAGCACTGGCTTAATTGTTACTGTGAGGGCATTTTGTGGGTTTAAATCATTATTAAGTTGATTACATCTATGGATGATTAAACCAGGGGTTCTTAATCTTTTTTGTTCCACAGACCCCTTTACCAGACAGGTGAAAACCACAGACCCCTTCTCAGAATGTAGTGACAAATAGTTTTATGACACTCAACTACCCTCAGGTCTAACAACTACCGTAATTTTGGAGTATGAATGAATGCGAGTGATTTTTTGAGATATGCAACAACTATAATGTGATATGAAATGAATACTACTGTAATTTACTGCATACATTCATAAGTGAAGGAAATGCTAGATTATAGTTAGAGGTTAGAGAAAATAAATATAATAAGTTGATTTTTTTTCAATTCAAGCTGATGGACTCTGAAATCTTTCCACAGACCCCTTGGGGATCTGTGTACCCCTGGTTAAGAACCCTGGATTAAACCTACCATCAACAAAGGATGCCTTCAACAATGAAAGACATCTCATTAAATCAGTTGAAAGCCATCAAAGAAGTGATGATCTCAGCAGTAAGCTGGGAGATTTTTCATCTCTACTTCAGCCAGCTTCTTCTGAATTCTTTGAAAACCTTCACTGGAGTTCCCAGCTTGCAGCCTGCCCTACAGAATTTGGACTTGTCCATACCCACAGTTGTGTGACTCAATTCCTACAATAAGTCTCATTATATCTCCTGTCAGTTCTGTTTCCCTAGAGAACTCCAAATAATACAATAATACAACCTATATCTTTATGCTCATGCACAAGTCTATTTTTTCCTTGGGATAAATTTCAGAAGTAAAATTTTTGGATTAAACAGTTTAAGTTTAGTCTTTGATATCCATTCCTATTTTATCCTCACCCAGCAAGTATGTACTAATTTATATGTCCAATAGCAATAAATCATTTAACCAATACTTTTTGTTTCCTATTATATTGCAGGCACTTTCCTGGAATATCCTGAGAGTATATATATTCATAATTTATTGGTCACCAAACCACAGGAAGCCATGACAGAGTCTTAGCAGAGTATTGTAAACCACCCTGACATTCTGACCTTTAATCTAGATGCATCACCTGGTCAGGTTTTCTTCTTGGAAATTGGATGTGTATGTGGTCAACACTTGAGAAACGGATTCTACTCATGGCATTGTACAGAATTGCTAGTTTTTCCTTGGTATCTATTCACACCATTTTATTGAGTACCAGAAGGCTGATTTTTATCTGAAAACATAGTCACTGGGCTTAACAATTATGTTTGTCTACCTTTCTAGCTAAAGTAGATTTAGAAGTATGTGTATGACATTTCCAGACAATGTCCCTAAAAAGAATGCCCTTTTTTGCTCCATCCTTCTTCCTTGGTAAGTGAACTACAGAGTAATGGACTACAGAATAAGGCCTACAGCTTTAGTTCAGAGGCAGTACATTCTGAAAGAATATCAGAGAAATAACAGCGCCCCATTGAGGCACAGAATTGCTTAACCAGCTCTAGGCTGATACATACCAAAATTCCTTGATGGGAGTGAGAAACTTGTGCTTTATTAAGAAACTATATGTAAATATATTTATTTCCATCACAGCCAAACATAAAATCATCTGATATTCAGGACTTTGCTTTTTGTGTTGTACTTCTTTTGGGTGAAGATAAGTTGAAGTGCAGAATCTATCCTGAGATGAGACAAGAGCCAGTCCAAACTGTCTCAGTCATCTATGTGCTCAAGAAATTCAAATTAACAAACAAAAAAACAATAACAACAGCAAAAAATAAAAACATCATCAGATTTACAATGATTATTTAAAGGTTTAATTCTTTCATGCGACACATCATATTTTTAATGCTATAAATGTCCCCTTGTTGTTAATGTAGTTTAGCTTCAATTCTATATGCTGAAATATCTTAAGGTAATTTATTTTTAGATTGCAAAAATATATTTTCAAAGCCTTTAATTTTCTGAAATGTTTTCATTGCCTTCAAATGTGAACTATAATTGATTGAAACTGGAAATAATAGATAACAGTTAATTACCTGTTAGGCATTGTTCTAAGCACTTTACATACATTAACTCATTCTCATAAGCTCCCCAAGAGCCTCATTTTACAGATGAGAAAACTAAAGAATTGAAAAATAATTTGATTTGCCCAACATCACATAGCTTCTAAATGACAAGGATGGAATTTGAACCCATTGTATATGCTCCAGGAGCCACATTCTTAATCACTATGCTATATATTTTCTTCTTAAATTTATCAAACCAAAGAAGTCTGAGAAAGTTTTTTACATATTTTTTTTGTGTAGCCTGGTATTTTGTTTCATGCCTGCTCCTCAGATTTCTTTCTATATCTATTTCAAAAAATGATGCATTGGGACCCCTTATAATTCTTACAAGTCATATAATCTTGTAGTATAATAAGGGTGCTATAGTGTTTCCTATGTTTCATTTTGGATCCTATAGCAGATCATTTTCAAATATTTTCTTTTACTTTGACACATCCAGATATTTTTTTCAGTTTCTGATTCGACAATATTTGTATTGATAAATATTTATTCTTAAATAAGAACTAAATAGATGATGGTTTACTCTTCTAGGCTCCTTAAAGCGGATACTATGAAATGGATTGGCTTGAAACAATGGGAATTCTTTAATTTATAGCTCAAGGTGATGCTTTCTTTCTGAAGATTGGCTGCTGTTGATCCTTGACTTCTCTGCAAGGCACATGGCAATATCTTCTAGTCTCTCCTTTCTCTTCCATGTTTTATTGCTTTCAGCTTCTTGCTTCTGTGGCTTTCTCTCTCTCTCTCTGTATTCATCCCACTTATAAAGGACTCCAAAAAAGAGAATTAAGACCCATCCTGAATGAGGTGGGTCACGCATTAATTGAAGTATCCTTGTCAAAAGATCCTACTTACAATGGGTTCACATCCATTCACCAGTCCACAAGACATCAATCCAGTCCACAAGAATGGAATAAATTTAATATCCTGTCTTCTAAGGTAGATACAGTTCCAAATCACCAGAGATAACAAGCTTTTTTTTTTTTTTCAAAATCTTGACTAGACCATTCTATGTCTCCATTAGATCCACATAAATGTTGGCATATGTGACTTATTGGTTTTACAACTTGAAAGCAGAGCCCCTATTCCAAGTCCCCATTTATAGTTGTTTTTTTTTTTTAAGTTTTTCTTCAGGGGCATTTTTTCATCCACATTTCTGCCTTTTAAATTTCTGCAGTCAATAACAGACAATTTTTTTTCTTTTTTAGTTCATCCAGTAAAAATAATTTATTTGGGAATTTCTCAGAGCTTGCTGAGAAATGGGAGAGAAAGATGGAAATACACACAAAGATTTGGTGTGGGCTCCTCTAGGCAGAGACAGCAAGCTCTGCCTGGTATGGTTACCTTTTAAACTGTTAATTATTCCTCTCCCTTGCTAATGATAAGGGAATGGGCCCCAGCTGTTATTGGTTACCTCACCAATGGTAGGGGCCAATGGTGAGGATGGTTTGGGATATCCAGGGCCAAGGGGAGGTCCCAGAAAGAGAAACTGGGACCTCCATATTAAACTCAAGGACTCAGGAAGGTCTTGAATCCATGTTGTCTGTTGGCTATGTTGTCTGTCAGCCTTGTTGTGGCTCATCTTTTCCTCATTTCCTTGGCTAACTTGGCTAACCTGCCTTAAATCCCTCCTTCAGAGAGTTTATGCCCTTATTTTTAATGGGGTGCTGAGGGGCAATGATCATTCTTCTGTAGCTACTTCCTGCTGGTTAGGGCAGTAGTCCCTGTCAAACAGGTTTCAAATCTCTCCGGCTATTCCATTGAGGTTGAGGGAAGAAGGGTCCAACACTGTGGCTAGAACTGACTGAAATCCTCGTGTGCCTAATATCTTGTTTTGGAAGACTGATTCTGGAAGAAATAAACTTAGTTAGATTTTGCAGATACATGGACCCATTAAAAAGAATAAAAGAGATGGTGGTAAGTGAGCCCCAAATGGGGGCCAACTATGACATACTGGATCATGACAGTGAGAAAGGCCAGATGCCTTCAAAGGCTGCATCCCCCTGAAGTTGATGGGCTTCATCTTGCAAGTTTCAAATGCTGTTTAGGACTATTCTGGAGTGATTTATATAGAAACAACATTTTTCCTTGAGAAATAGGCATGTGCCCCCTGTGCTGCTGTTAGCATGTTTAGGGCTCTGCGAGTTTGCAGTACCACAGCAACAAGAGGGTTTGCTGTTTTAGAATTTCTAAGGCACAGCTAGTGTCCTCTTTGCTGTCAGTTAGCTCTAGGGAGAGATTGTAATAGACAATGGGGTTTGGTATAAATTGCCAATCCCAGTCTTCCATGGTGGTGGTTATATTTAAGACAGCTAAGAGGGAGACAAGAAGAGGCATTTCCCTTTTAGTTATTGTATAGGGGAAAACTACAGGAAATGAAAACAGCCAACATCTCTTAAGGGGTGTTTGACTTGCCTTCTCCCTAGCAATGGGCATTTGGGCTAGAGTTAGAGGGAATAGTTGGCTTTGACACAGACACTACTTAGCTTTGTTTCTTGAAAAGTTATTTCGGGCCATCCAATGACTGGCACTCACACATCCCGTCGGGTGCTTTTGGTGAGTTGGCTTTTCCCTGGGCAGCTGACTTCACTCGAGATAAGTGCAATCAGCTGGCAATTCCTTTAACTTTAATAGCTGTGGGAATGATCAGAGCCACAGAGTAAAGTCTCTTCTATTTTGGCTCTAATTGAAAGTGAGGCCTGTTCTCCTGCCAGGTTTCGATCAAAGCCTGTTTTCCAGGTCCTGGGTGAGGAAAGGTTACCCAGAGATCATCTAGAAGGGGCTAAGCTGAAGTGGGTCTTAGCCACCTTTTTAGCTGTTTCCCTTTTGGTGGGAAAATGCTTAGCCCTGGCAGGATGGCATGTAGATTTGCGAGTCCTCCCCAGGGTATGAGTGGGACAGGTTCTGTAATAAGGGTTAGGAGGGAGACGTAGGTTAAGTATGTTCATTAACTACATAGAAAATGAAACTTACCAGGACTTTTTGCTTTGTTTTGTTTTTGTTGCTTTTTCTTTAAAAAAAATAATTTATTGAAGTATATCATTCATACATAAACTATAAGTGTTCAGTAAACATTGTGAACTTATAAAACAAACATGCATAACATCATACAGGGCTCCCACACATCACCGCCCCCCCCAACACCCTGCATTGTTGTGAAACATTTGTTAATAAATCATGAAAGTGCATTGTCAAAGTATTACTATTAACTATAGTCCGTATCTTCCTCCCCTATACATTTTTAAAAAGGATTTATTTATTTATTTAGTTATTTATTTATTTATTTATTTACTTTTATCCATTTTTATCCCCCCTCCCCTTTTTTTGCTGTTTCTGTGTCCATTTGCTGGGCAATTCTCTGTGTCCATTTCCTGCCCTCTCTTCTCATCCTTCTCCTCCTGTCTTCACTGGGATTCAATCCTTGGGATCTCTGATGTGGGAGAGAGGTGTCCTACCTCCTACGCCACCTTAGTTCCTGGTTTTTTGGTGCATCTCATCTTGGCTCTCCCTTGTGTCACTCTCCTGTTACATCATCATCATCTTGCTGCTTGGCTAGCGGGTCCTGGCGGCGCACCCGCACACTGGTGGCCCACGTGACTTCTATATTTTTCTTTTTTTCATTTTTACCAGGGACTGAACTGAGGTCCCTCCATATGGGAGACTGACGTCCAACCACCCGAGCCACATCGGTCCCCCTGGTATATCTCTTAAGGTTGACCAAAGATACCCAAAGTTACAGTCTTTTCCCATACGGGATGGTCATATAATAAATCAGGCTTAGTTTATCACTAGTATTCTAAAAACCAGACCTAGGGAGAAAAACTTGGTCTGGGGATACATGCATGGTTTCTAATATAGCGAATGTTTAGCCTACCCTAATTATCACAAAATCGGACAGCGAGAATATTCACACATACCAGGACTTTTAACATGTTCAACATCTCTCTGCATATGATCTAGAATAGAAAAGATATCACCATAATCATCAGGCATATAGGCACAGTACTTAATACTAATCAACGCCCTAGCCACTGTACAAGTTTCACTTTGAGCTGGAGTTAAAGAGATCTAAGCTCCAGGTTTGCAATACCATACATGATATCTCTCCATGGGAGTAGGTCATAATGCCAATTGTGTTTAACTTCTACTTACATTGCTCTGGTAATTATTGCTCCATTGTACATTTGGCCATATTGAGCCATTGCTGGCTGCTGCAGAAGTTTGAAATTGTATCGTACTCACCATCCACTTCAGGAGCATAACCAGAGATGTAGTAGATACCTTTACAGTTTTAGGAGTCAGTGACCAGCTAGCCAATAACTCAAATGGAGAGGCAAAATGCAGTGTATTGAATGCCTGGTTTGAATGTACAAGAGAACTTGACAAAACTGAAATCTATCTCTTTTGATTCTTATACACTTTCTAAACACTTCCAACGCAGTTTATAACATATCTAATGAACTTAACTATTTTAGTACTTTTTACTTACACCTTTACCATGATGACATTAATTAACAGGTATTTTATTTTAGCAGCACAGGAAAAATTACTTTTTCAATTATTTTATGAAAACTGAAGATTCCCAATGAAATTAAGGTTATCTTTCCTTACCATCACTTTAACATGGAGTTGAGGCGGCCTCTGACAGGTTTTGCAGTTATGAAGTTACTTTTTGCTATTAATATCAATTTAGGTTTTTAATAAATGGCTTCCTGGAACTAGCTATTTAAATGCTTCAGTTTAGAAGATGCTTTTGCAAACTTCTTATAATTAACCATAACTATATAAAGTAGTTACCTTACAATAAAATAAGCTTATTAAATTACAGTTAGCAACCAATGAAATTTACCTTAGCCATTTAAGAGTGGTCAGATTTACATTTCCTTCTTTAGCTTAATTTTATTAAACATGAACTTACAACTTTCATCATTTTAAAGATTTAATACATATAATGTTAATTAATTTACTTAGTTTTTTATAAACCAGAAAGATAACACCCAAACTAAATAAAATTGAAACCATTATATTTTATGCAAAGAATGTTTTTTTTTTCCTTCCTTTACAGGAGGCTAAAAGCTTTTTTATTTAATAAAATGCTAAAACTGAATAATCTTTAAAGTGTACTGACTGCTAGGTTTCAGAATATATTACAATTGTTTAATTTGTTTTAATCATAATTTAGAAAAGATTTTTCTATAGCTTTCAAGGACTTTTACTTACTGAAATTTGGCAATAGAATTATTAACCATTCTTATGTTAAGGTTGTTAAAAGGTTCACATTGGAGAATTACAGGACAAACTATGATTCTTAATTCCCCAGCCTAGAAGAGTTTTAATCTGTTACAACTAACCCCTCCCTCAGAGCTCTTGCAAAGAGAAGGCCCTGGGGACTGGGTAGATGAAAGAGCTCAGGAAAATCTTTTTCCCTTTCTCACTAGTTCCTATAGTCAGATTTCTATATGACTCTTCCATCCTGCTTAGCCTAATTTGGGCTCCAGGAATATTCATTCACATATATAATTGCATATTTAATTTTTAACAATTTGGATAGAGCTCTTTTAACAATTTTTATTTGTTAACTTGATATTACCACCCTGATGTAGGAAGATATACACTGAGCAAATAGGCAGACACCAATAGAGTTTGACACAGAAACACAACTTACTAAAATTATTTAAGACTCATTCTTTTACAAAATAACTTTAACTCTAAAATAACATTTAAAAGATTTCTTCGAAGGCTATTTCAAATTAATCTAATTTGCACTGTGACAATGCAGTTTTGCATAAGAATTTTGTTCTTTAATTATTGGCTTATAACCAAAATGTTCCCAAAGGTTTAAAATACAATTTACAACATTTTTCTTTCATTTAAAGCTTTGCTTTATTTCCATTTTGACTTTGGCAGACCTTAGATGAAAAATACTAATTCCAGTATACACTCACTGAGGTCATTGAAACCTCAGGGAAACTGGTTTCTCTCATGAATTGCTGCTTTTAGGAATTTTAGCACTAGGGGCAGGAGGCCTACCTCTCTCATCATCAGAGATAACAGGATTCTGGAGGCCTCTGGACTGGAAGAGTGGGAATTCAACCCAAGCATCAAGAATTCCACCATGCAGCAATTTAGTCTACACTTGGAGCTATGAGAGAAAGCAGAGTCACTAACATCAGTGCAAGGACAGGAGACAGGGGTGTCTCAAGTTTGCTTTCCCCTGAGCCATAGGGGACAGAAGCTGTCATGAAATAACCATAAGCAAAGGCAAGGGGTGATGCTAGACCTTAAGTAACCATAAAGAAAGGCAAACTCAGTTTATAATTATCATCACAATAGCTGAAATCTAAGAGTGAGGCTCAGCTAGTCACAAAATAACCATAATCAAAGGTAAGCTTAGTTTAAGATTACCATTACACTAGCTGAC
Organism: Tolypeutes matacus; assembly: GCA_026826555.1. Classification (NCBI taxonomy): domain Eukaryota; kingdom Metazoa; phylum Chordata; class Mammalia; order Cingulata; family Chlamyphoridae; genus Tolypeutes; species Tolypeutes matacus. The sequence continues at coordinate 2,086,639 of JAKSZT010054524.1, read as the reverse complement.
ATCTAGGCTACATTCACCCAGTTATAATAATTTCAGATATTATCCTGCTGTTTTATAATGTAAAGGCATCTATATAATGATCTTAACTCTTAGTTTCTAGTAAGTTTCCACTTAACAATTTGAGCACTTCTGTTCATTAAGCAACTAAAACAATTTTATAAGTAACAACTTTGCTAAGTTTTTCTGCTTTCCCCCCAGTTGAATTAATTCCACTTGTGATTTCTTTTATACATCAAATTCAATTACAATATGGTATTGACATTTAAAGACTTATTTTTGGGTTACCTTTCACTGTTATCCAATTTGTAATAGGCAAACCCTAAATCTGATTTACAACTTTTTAGGCACTAGCAGACTAACAAAGTTAAAGCAAGCACAGGTTAGAATAGGAGAGAGAATTTTACGCACTCAGCTTAGCCTGGGGACAGACTTGTCTTTAGAATGACCAGGATTCAAAGCTCCCAGTGTTACTGGATTTTGTCTAGGTTTTTTGACTATGCTGTAGAAATGAATTTCAAGTGCATGTCAGGTTAGTTAGACCAGTAATTTATTAAGGTAGGGAGGGAGAAGAAATGGGAGAAAATAAAAGATCATGGGTCCTAAAGAAAGGAAGGGGCTGAAGAGTGATAAAGAGGACTGGTTTATAGACTACAATTTCCAATTATACATTATAAATGCCCAGGTTTTACTTGCGTGTTGATCTATGCAGGGAGGACATGGTGAGAGCAGGGCACAGAAGCCAAGAGGGGCTTGGGATAGTTATTCGACCTTTGCACCTGCTTTTTAAACCATTAATTATTCCACCCCTTTGCTAATGGTGTGGGAGGAGTCCCATCTGTTTGCTGTTTTGATTGATTACCCCACCCATCAATCCCTTGTGTGGGCCCAATGATAATGTCTCTGGAGAATATCCAGAGCTTCTCCTGACTTCCAGAGGGAATCTCATTCTGGGTGGCAGAAATCTAGTGAGGGTTTTTCCACAGCCATCTTGGGGGTATTGAGGTCCACGTGGACTTCTTGCCAGGTTCCAGATCCATCTATTGATTCCCTATACGAAGCCTGCTTCACCAGTGTCTGTCCGTGGCAGAAACTTTGTGCAGGACCCTCCAGCTTCCTTCCTTCAGGAAAATTCCTAGAAAACTGCTAGGTACGGAGCTAAGGGGACGAGAGAAGCCCTGTGCCAATGAGACATGAATTGGGCTGCTCTGGGGGAGTATCCTATTGTGTTTGGGCTAGCCATCTGCTCTCTGTGTTTTCTTTTTTTTTTTTTTTTTGTAAATGGGTATGATAATTCTTGTAGCATTTTATTTTATTTTTTTATTTGTAAAATGACATAAATATATATGCATATATGTGCATTTGCTTACAAAAATGTTATTTATATATATATATAAATATATTTTAAGAGGTGCTTAGATTACCTAAAATATTACATGGAATCTACTGGGATTCCCATGTTCCCCACCACCCACACCTCCCACCACATCCCACACAAACATCTCCCACAAGTGTGGCCCATCACCCTCAATGGACTTACACATCCTGGGGCCTTGCCACCAACCATAGACCACAGTTCACATCGTAGACCACACTCTCTCCCACACAGTTCTGAGTGGTGTGTGCTGATTTAAAATGGCCTACATCCATTGCCACAACCGTACTCAGGACAACCTCCAAATCCCAAAGAAGCCCCTGTATTTCAACTGCTTGTCCCCTCCCTGCCCCAAAAGTGTCAAGTGGCCACTGGCTCCACCTCATTGTTATAATTTCTTCCTTTGCTAGGATCACCATATGTGTACAACAGAATACCATCAAGTCTACTCTAGTCCATAGTTCTTCCCCCAATCCTGAGGGGACTGGGATGGTGATGTCCACTCCACCTCCAAGTGAGAGAGGGCTTATATCCCATGGATATGGTGGGTAGGATGATCCTGCCTGCAGATGCAGGCCCTCTCCATTCCCTGGGCTGGCCGTTACCCATCATTGTCTCCTCGCCGGGTGACTTGGATGAGCCCATTGAGCTGTAGGGTAGGAGTTGCAGCTCCACTGAGATTCCAGGCACACCTGGCACATAGGTAGGCCAGAGGCTCCAGTCTCTGGAAGTATACCTAAAAACTCCAGCATCACATATAGGTTTGAATAGAAGGGACTGATGAACCATGTGCAGGGAGGACTTATTTGAGCCCAGTTCTGTCACTCTCAGGAGCACAGATTCCAAAATAGAGCCCACTGATAAGGCATCAGTCTCTGGGGCTATCCCCTCTTATATAGGACCTGGGTGTCTCCAGAGCTCTCCGGAGCCCCTCTGTGTGGGGTGATAGGCCCTTTGACGTTCTATGAGCTCCTACTGAGGTGTGCATAAGAGTTGCCTCTGGGATGACCTCCCAACTCTCTTTGAAGTCTCTTAGCCACTTGAACTCATTTGTCTTTACCTTTTCCCCCTTTTATTCAAGGTCTTTTTCCAATTGTGTTGCCAGTTGACACTTGGTATTAATCCCTCGTTGCCAGGGAGGCTCATCCCCGGGAGTCATGTCCCACGTTGGGGGGAAGGTAATGCATTCATATGCTGAGTTTGGCTTAGAGAGAGGCCACATTTGAGCAACAAGGAGCCTCTCAGGTGGCAACCTTTAGGTACCCCACAACAGCAAGCTAAGTTTCAGTTACAAGAGCAAAGACTCACAAGGGCAGTCATCAATAAAAAGAACTCATCAGTGGCTCATCCTCTTTTGACAGACACTGTCCCTGCACTCAGAGAACTATCGCTGCTCTCTTGGAGACTGTGGCAGAGCTCTCCAGGCTAGGAATTCAGATTCCCTCATTTATTGTGTGATTGTCTATCCATCGTGACCATGCCCCTTCTTTTGATCTTTTGAACAATTTTGTATATCTTTCATGTATATTCGGATGAACTAACTCCCATGAATCCCCCCTCCCAGACAACCCCCACCAATAATCCCCTGCAGAACCCATTGTAACCCTTCTGTGATCCAAATCCTCCATGAACATGTTGTCCATAAAATAATCAAATACACTTAATAGGAAAAAGAAACAACAATGATAAGCTAACATGCAAGAGACAAACATAAGGAAACTCAGGAAAAAAACAAAAAACAAAAAACAAAAAAAACCCAAATAAACAAAAAATCAAAACCAAGCAAAATATAATTAGCGGATTGGGGTATTCAAAAAAATGGGGAAAAAAGCAAAAGAAATGCCTTTAAAAAAAAGGTATATATATATTCTTTTTTTCCTTTTATCACTTATGGAAATATGTGAAAAAAAATGGAATGATTCACGAATTTGCGTGTCATCCTTGTGCAGAGGCCATGCTAATCTTCTCTGTATCATTCCGATTTTAGTATATGGGCTGCTGAAGTGAGCACTCTGTGTGTTCTTAAGTGTCTGTTTGTCTTCTCTTTAGGCGGCACAGGGAACCAATCCTGGGACCTTCTGGAGTGGGAAAGAGGTGCTCAATCTCTTTTACCACCTTGGATACCTGGTCTGCTGCATCTCTTACTGTCTCTCCTCTGTGTCTCTTTTTGTTGCATCATCTTGCTGCACCAGCACTCCATGTGGGCCAGCTCACCATGAAGGCCAGCTTGCCTTTCACCAGGAGGCCCCAGGAATCGAACCCTGAACCTCCTGTATGGTAGATGGGAGCCCAATTGCTGGAGCCAAATCTGTTTCCCCAGATAGGCCTTAATTAAAACTAATCAGTCTCCAGCAGGGGTCAGAGAGCACCACTCACTTATTTTTCTCCAGGCAATGGCTTGCCGAAGGAAGCCAGAGAAGCTTCGGATTTTTCTAGGTTCTTGGCTATGTTGCATAAATGAATTTAAGAACAAGCCAGTTTAGTTAGTTCAGTAAAAAGAATTTATTTGGGAAATGGGGGAAAGGACAGAGATTGCTGAGAAATGGGAGAGAAAGATGCAAATACACAGGGAGATATTGTGTGGGCTTCTCTAGGCAGAGAGAGCCAATAACATACTAATAATAGCATGTATATTTTGTTTGTTTTTGTTTTTCTTTCATTTGGCATGTATATTTTTACAAAAAAAATTTTGATATTACTAACAACATGTATACACTTTTATTGGAAGAAATACCAACTCCCTGCTCAGTTAGCTCCCAATTGTCTCTATCTAGATGAATGATGATAGAGAAGAAGAAAAGGGAAGTGAATATGTGGGCTACTAATTTGCCTGTCTACTATTATTCATCAAATGTACCAAGTGCACTGTTCTCAAGATTTGTACATATTAGACAAGACAAATAAGATAATTGCTCTTAAGGTAATATTCATGAAAGGTTATCATGTGAATAGGAGTTCGAAAAGAGTTTTATCAAATGAAATACATAAATAAATATGTAAAATTCAAATTATAATAGGTGCTATAAAGTTTTAAAAAAATTGTGGCAGGCCAAAGTTAATTTCTGTGATGAGTTAACTAATGAGTTATGCATTGCATGATTGAAGAGATCAGAAAAAGACAGTCATGAGGTTGCCTTTCTGGGCACAGAGAACAGCACATGAAAGATCCTTAAGGCAAGAATGAGGTTAGAATATTTGAGAACCCAACACAAGACTTAATGTATTAATAGTTGGGATATAATGAGTGAGGTGGGAGTACTTTGGTCAAATTTTTTATAAGAATTTCACAGAAACCAGATTATATAGATCTCAAAAGACTATAGCAAAAAAAAAAAAAAAAAAAAAAAGACTATAGCAGGATTGTGGATTGATTCTCAGCCTTGGAGGAAGATTTTGGGGGATTTCAGCAAGGGAAAGATAAGAGTGGAAGCAGTTGTTTTAAAGACACTATTGATTCTGAATATTAGTAAATTCTTATTTCCAGCCCTATCCTCTCTCCTGAATTTGAGATTTACAAATCCAAACATTTAATCAAAGTGTTGACTTAGTATATATACTTGGATATATATTAAGCATTTCAAACTTAAGATGTCCCAAATACTTGACCATCCTCATGTTTACCTATTCCTCCCCAAAATTTTGTTTCTTGACATTTTCTCCATCACATTTTAAATATGTTTACAAAAACTGATGATTTCTTCCCTCCCCTTCTAATATTACTCCCAAAGAGGCCAATATCCATCTAATCAAGACAATTGCAAAAGCCTCCTGAATTGTCTTCTGTTTCCATCCTTGTAGTCATAGTGATCTTTTCAAAACATACATCATATCAGGTCAATCCTTGTTTAATACTTTCCAATGTTTCCCTTTGTATTCAGACAAAATGTCCTACCATAGCCAACACAGTCCTAACTGATCTAGTTTCTCATGCTTCTCTGATTGACCACCCCTTAGTCCCCCATTCCATCACTCTTCTCTAGCCACATTCACCCTCTTGTTCCATCTTAAGGTGTTGCACTGTTAGTTCTCTGCCAGGAAGGAATTCCTCCTCTGGTCCAGGTATCTTCTTGGCTCATTTCCTTACTTCTAATAGCTCTGGTCAAAGTTCACTGAATCTGTAAAATTTTACCTTTTCCTTTTTTTTTTTTTTTTGAGGTCTTCTTCCTTGCTTTCATCAACATGTTCTATTTCATTTCTTGGCTTTATTTTTCTTCATAGCTCTTCATATGCATTAAAATATGCATTTCTCTGTTTAATATCTCCCTCCAATACAGTATAAACTCTACGAAATCAGGAACATTATTTTGTTCACTTCCGTATCCCATGACCTAAGGCTCTACATGAAACAAAGTACTGAATATGTATTTATTGAATGAACTGCATGATTACCTTAAAAAATTGAACCTGCTTGCTATGAGAAGAGCACATCATGGCTAAGGCATTAAGAGTGATTAGAAATTTCTTTATGAAGATATTACATCAGTCTTGAAAAGAAATAAAGATTTGGAGATATTTAAGATATATTTGGAAAATTCTTCCTGGAATGGAGGGAAAGAGGAAATATATATAACCTCTGAGTCCACGGTAGTCGAATTTACCAACAGATATATGTTGACATTTTGGTGGGGGTGGAATCAAGAGTTCAGCAGGTTTGCCATTTTATTTCAGATTATCTGTTACATGTTACATAGGGCAATTGGATATTTGAATTTGGATCTCAGTAAAATGGCTAAGATATTTGGAAGCTGTGGTACATTGAATAATTTTGACACATTCTTCACTTCCTCTCTGCCATGTGACCCATTTAATAGGTGAATTAAATATTACTAACAGGTTATTTTGGATTTGGTCAGTATTCCTTGCTGTGACCCAACACTAGGGAAGATACATAAGAAGATACCTGCCTGGCTGAGTTTGTTCTCAGACTCTTCTGTCTACTACCAGACAACCATGGCTTGCATAGCTTTCAGTTCAAAGAGAATGAAGAGGCAAATAGAGGAAGCTTGAACAACAACAATAAAATGTGCTATTCGCAGATTTATTCCTTGTGACTTGCTCACTTATTTCAAGAAATCCTTGTCTCTATCTTGTTTCCATGCAGTAATAACACAGAATAAAATAATTGCAAGTTTGAAAATATTCAAATATTAGAAAAATTTAAATATAATTTATGAGTGTGCATATTTGATGTTTCATTATCATTCTTTTAAAAAATAGAATGATTCACAAAATATTCTGATAGTTTATTTGGTGATGCTTTGTCATAGCCATAACATCAATAAGAACAAAATGTCAGAATATTTAGTGTTTAATTTTACATGTTATTTTGTGCAAGACATAACTTACCTATTTGAGGATTGAAATAAAATTTTGGAAACCCGATTCCTTGAATGCTTAGAAATCAGTTGAACTTCTAGGTTATTGTAATGTCAATACAGCTAATCCCACAACCCATAATAAAGAGGGAACTGTACCTCATTTCTATAATAAAATTCAAACTTAACTGATCCCAGTAGAACTGTAGCTAACTGCAGACTCAAGGGAGAAATAAATGTTTATTGGGTGTTGGCATTGCTTTTTATGCAGAATTATTGCCATTGACATCCAACAAATGTAAGAGTAATTGACTTTTAAATAGTAATGTGGAAGTCTGAGTTTATTTTATGAATCTCAAAAAGAGAATGATTATGTTTTTGAATTAATCTGTTCCTGGGGTTGTGATACCCCTTGATTGCATTAAATTCAGTTGAGGGTCCTTTGATTAGATTACTTGATGAGGTCATTTTACAGCTTTTGAATAGACTATATCAGTGGGGCAAGACTCATGTTGGGACTCCACCCTCTTGCTAGGTCTGATATAAACAGAGACATAGGCACTGAGGAAGGAAGCCACCATTTATGACCCTGCATTCTGAGAAAAAATTAGAGAATCACTTCCTGGGCCCATGGAGGAGCTCAAGATGAGAGAATCCCCAAAGAGGCTCAAAGAGCTGAGATCTAGGGAGAGATGGAGCCGTATTCCCAATTGCTTGCAGATGAACTCATGAAGAATGTGAAGAAGCCATGACTGATAGATGAAGCCCAGAAAGACACAAGCCCTATGCCTGGTTTCCCTCAGCTGAGCTTAAAACTCTGAAGAGATTGGGAGCCATCTTGCTTCAACATGTGGCAGCTGACTTTGTGAGAAAGCATCTTTGATGGTGCCTTGGTTTGGTCTTTTCATGGTCTTAGAACTGTAAGCTTTTACCCCAAATAAATCCCCTTTTTAGAAGCCAACCCATTTATGGTACTTTACATAGGCAGCCCTTTGGCAAACTAAAACAGGTTGTTATAATCAATGAGTAGGATAAGGTCTTCCAGGCAAAAAGGCAAAAGAAGAATAGAGTATAATACTTACACTGGGGCACTCAAGTATTTTGAGATTATATTAATAGAAGAGGGGCAGAAAAAGAGACTGGGATACATTAAGGACAATAAACTGTGTCATTTGTTGCTGAGAGGGAAAATAACTTAATACTAAAGAATTATCTATTATATCTAGTAATATGAAATACAGAGTAAAACCACAGAAGATATCCAAAATGATGGCTTTTCCATTCTCCGGATAATATAGCTCCTTTGTCTTTGAGTATTTTGATCAAGTAGAAAGAAAATATCACCCTGTCCTTTCTCAAGTTACACCACTTATGAAGTACAACAAAGGCATGTGCTATACCAAGGTTTGTGCAGTTGTTTTTACCTTTTCCCAGTTTATCACCATCTAACTTTAATTATAAGTACTCAAAATTTTATTACATTTATGGAATCAGCTTTTACTAAGCAAAATTTTCGTAGTCAAAATTTTTACATACCCATAGAACTTATTTTTCTCCATGTCTCCATGATGTTTTTACCAAGAAATAGGGAGATATTTGACTTATAGTGTAGTTTTCAATTTAACCTCTCTCATTTGGCAAATGTCCCATTTTTCAGGATAAGAAGAATTACTCATTTAACAATTAAACATATTTGAAAATTATGTATTTATAAAGAAGTATTCTATATCCTTGAAGTGCATTAATTCAATAAAAGTCATTACAAAGGATTTTTTTTCTAAGCAACTATTTAATTTCCACAATTAGAGTCACACACTTTTTAATCAAAATTTTCCAGTGTCAGGTTTCTTATGTATGAATTGATTACCTTATTTCTTTATAATTATATTTATTTTTGTCTTTTCCCCAGTGTACTTCTCTTAAGCTGTTTCCATTCCTGCTTTCTTTCCATCTATTTTCCTCTTTCCTTCCCTGTCTCTCCTTCCCTTCTCTCTCTTATTACACACACACACACACACACACAGTCTTTCTCAAACACACTTCTATACATGTCATTTGGCAAAGTAAAGATGAAAGGTAATTTTTAGACTCTTGTGAAGTGTCAATGAATATTTTATAACACAGCATGAAGTTTAGACACAAAACTAATCACTGATAAGGAATTAGTGTTCTTTAAAAAAAATACTGTGGGAAACTTTTAACAAAAAGCAGTGGAGGGCTCTGTTTTTTCTTTCATTGTGGTGAAATAAGAGGAAAAAAATCACATTACCCAGCAAGCCTCCTTGATTTTATCAAGCATGAAAGTAATTTTCTTCTGGACTTTATTGTACCTTGGAGCAGTAGAAAGGGGGATTTATGAGATATTTTCTGCCATAGGAAAGTACAATTTCTTTAACTCCAGTTGAATATATTCTCATCCTTTTTATGCTTTGAATTTTAAAATATTTTACTTCAGAAAGCATTGTCAGTCCAGATTCATATCAGATAGCTAATCTTTCACATAAAGGAAAATAAGGGAAAATTGAATAATTTAGTAGGGTTGTTTTTCTCTAATGCTTTTGAAGTGACATATCCAAACATAAATATATTACTAAAATCCCAGTGTTTACACAGGAGGGAAGATAAAGAGAATCATAATAATTGATACCACTAGAATTTTTCATTTTCTTGATCATAAGGAAATGAAAGCTCCCTCCAAGTGGTTTAACAGATAATTTCAATGCCATCCCCCCTCCACCACTTTATTTTTTTTTCCCTTTCAAAGGAAGTATATGTTTTATTTTTAAAATATTTTATTGAAGTATATCATTCTTACACAAACATACATAAACAATAAATGTATAGTAAAGTTGTGAACTTACAAAACAAACATGCATATCATCATACAGAGCTCCCATACCATCATACAGGGCTCCCATACATCATCCCACCACCAACACCTTGCATTGTTGTGAAATATTTGTTACAAACTATGAAAGAGCACCATCAAAATATTACTACTAACTATGGCCAATATCTTACATTTGGTGTACTTTCCCCAAACCTATCCAATTATTACATCCTGTATTAATGTTATATGTTTCTTATAGTTCTTGGGATAATGTTCTCATATTTGATCTGTTTGCCACAGCTGATCTTCCACCACAGGATTCACTGTTATACAGTCCCATGCTTTGTACAATCCATTCAAAGTATATACTCAGTGGCTCTCACTTTTATCACAGAGTTTTGCTGTCATCACCACAGTTAATTTTAGTACGTTTACAATACAGCAAAAAGAAAAATCCTCAATGCCCTAACACCCCCTTTGTTAAGTGCTTTAGACTTGAAATAATATCTTCTTTGTCACTGCTGCAAAAAATATTACAATATTACCGTTAACTATCATCCATAAGTTACATTATTTATAATTTTCCATGTATCACCATGGGTAATTACACTGTGTAAAAGAAGAACATTTTTATATTTATACTATTAATCACAATCTTCATCCACTACCAAAATTACTATGTCATAAAGTCCTTAGATTATTCTCTAGATTCCTTTCAATTGACATTTATTTCTACAGACTGCCCCTTTCAGCCACCATCCCATTTATAAATCGGCAGTGTTAGTTATACTCACTAAATATGTTACTATCAACTCTATTCATTTCCATACCTTTACAATAAACCTTATTAAAAATTCTAAATACATTAAGCATCAGCTCCCATTCGCAACTCACATTCTGTCTCCTAGTAATCTGTAATCTAGAGTTAACCTCCATGCGTTTACTCAATGTATTTAGTTCATTTTAGTGAGACCATACAATATTTGTCCTTTTGTGTGTGGCTTATTTCACTCAAAAATAATGTCCTAAAGGTTCAGCCATGTTATCATATGCATCCTGATTTCATTTCTTCTTAACAGCTATATAGTATTCTATTGTATGTATATTCCACATTTCATTTATCTATTCATTGGTTGATGGACTCTTTTCATATTTTAGCAATTGAATAATTGAATAATGCTGCTATGAACATCGGTGTGCAAATGTCGGTTTATGTCCTTGCTTTCAGTTCTTCTGAATATATTCCTTTTAATGAGATAACTGGATCATATGGCAACTCTATATTCAGCTTCTTGAGGTGCCACCAAACTGTCTTCTACAGAGGCTGCATATTCTACATACTGACCAACAGTGAAAGAGTGTTCTTATTTCTCCACATCCTCTCTGGCACTTGTAGTTTTGTTTCTTCCTCCTTCCCTCCCTCCCTCCCTCCCCCTCTCTCTCTCATTCTCTCTCTCTCTTCCTTCCTTCCTTCCTTCCCTCCCTCCCTCCTTCCTTTCTCTCTCTCTCTCTCTCTTTCTTTCTTTCTTTCTAATAATGGCCATTCAATGAGGTGTGAAATGGTATCTCATTTTAGTTTTGATCTATATTTTCCTAATAGCTAGTGATATTGAACATTTTTTCATGTGTATGTGTTTTTTTTTTTGTTTTTTTTTTTTTTTAGCCATTTGTATTTCCTCTTTGGAAAAATAACAACTGAAGTCTTTTGGCCATTTTTTAATTTGGGTTAGTTGTCTTTTTATCATTGAATTGCATAGTCTCTTCATAGTACATGAATACCAAGCCCTTATCGGATATGTGATTTCCAAATATTTTGTCCCACTGAGTTGGATACATTTTTTTACTTTCTTGACAAAGTCTTTTGAAGAATAAAAGTGTTTAATTTTGAGGAGGTCCCATTTATCTAATTTTTATTGTGTTGCTTGTGCTTTGGGTATAAGACTTAAGAAACTACAATCTATCATAAGATCTCAAATATGTTTTCCTACATTTTCTTCTGGGAGTTTTATGGTTATAGCTTTTATATTTAGGTCCTTGATCCATTTTGAATTAATTTTTATATAAGGTATGAAATTGGCATCCTCTTTCTTTTTTTGGACCTGGCTACCTAAGTTCTCCCAGAACCATTTGTTGAATAGACTGTTCTGGCACAGCTGGGTGGGCTTGCCAGCCTTGTGAAAATCATATAACAATACATGTGAGGGTCTATTTCTGAGCTCTCAATTCAGGTGCATTGGTCAATCTGTCTCTCTTGAGGTTAGTACCATGCTGTTTTTAACACTGTAACTAAGTGATATGATTTAAAATCAGGATGTTAGAATCCTTCAATTTCTTTCTTCTTTTTTTAAAGACATTTTTGGCTATTCGGGGCCTCTTACAATTTCAAATAAATTTGATAATTGTTTTTCTATTTCTGCAAAAAAAAAAAAAAAAACGGTTAGGATTTTTATTGGGATTGTATTGAATCTGTAAATCATTTTAGATGGAATTGAAATCTTAATAATATTTAGTCTTCCAATCATTAACATGGAATGTCTATCCATTTATTTAGGTCTTTGGTTTCTTTTAGCAGTGTTTTGCAGTTTTCTGAATGCAGGATTTTTATGTCCTTAGTTAAGTTTATTCCTAAATATTTGATTCTTTTAGTCATTATTATAAGTGGGTGTTTTTTTCTGAATTCTTTCTCAGATTGCTCATCAGTACTGTATAGAAACACTGTTGATTTTTGTGTATTAAACCTGTATCCCACCACTCTCTTGAATTTGTCTATAAGTTCTTGTAGCTTCATTGTGGATTTTTCAATATTTTCTAGATATAGGATCATATCATCAGTGAATAGCAAATGTGTTACTTCTTCCTTTCCTATTTGGGTGACTTTTATTTCTTTTTCTTGCCTAATTGCTTTTGCTAAAACTTCTAGCACAATATTGAAAACAGTGGTGACACTGGATATCCTTGTCTTGCTCCTGCTCTCACCAGAAAACCTTTCAATCTTTCACTGTTGACTACAATGTTAGTTGTATGTTTTTCCTATATGCACCTTACCATGCTGAGAAAGCTTCCTTCTATTCCTATATTTATCAAGAAAGAATTCTGTATTTTGTCAAATGCCTATTCTGCCTCAATCAAGGGGATCATGTGATTTTTCTTCTTCAATTTATTAATGTGATTTAATTACACTAATTGATTTTCTTGTGTTGAACCACCATTGCATAACTGGGATAAATCCCGGTTAATTGCACTGAATAATTTTTTAAATGTTCTTTTGGGTGTGCTTTTCAAACCCAACAATTTGAGGATTTTTAGATGTACATTCATTAGAGAAATTGGTATGTAAGTGTTTTTTTTTTTTTTTTTGTAGTATCTTTATCTGAATTTGGTATTAGGGTTATGTTGGCTTAATATAATGGCTTTGGTAGTGTTCTTTCCTGTTTAATTTTCAGAAGAGCTTAAGCTAAATTTGCATTAGATCATATTTGAATGATTGATAGAATTCACCTGTGCAGATGTCTGGTCCTGGATTTTTCACTTTGGTTTTTTTTTTTTTTTTTTTTTTTTATAACTGTTTCAATCTCTTTATTCATGGTGGATTTGTTGAGGTATTCTATTTCTTCTAGGGTCAGTGTAGGAAGTTTGTGTGTTTCTAGGAATTTGTCCATTTCATGTACATTGTCTAGTTTTTAGGTGTACAGTTGTTCATACTATCCTCTCATGTTTTCTCTTATTTCTGCAGGGTCAGTGGTAATGGCCTCTCTCTCATTTCTGATTTTATTTCTTTTCATCTTCTCTCTCTCTTTTTTTCTTTTCTGTCAGTCCACCTAAGGTTCTGTCAATTTTGTTGATTTTCACAAAGAAACAACTTTTAGTTTTATTGATTGTCTCTATTGTTTTCTTCTTCTCAATTCCATTTATTTCTGCTCTGATCTTTATTATCTCTTTCTTCAGGCTTTGTTTGTGATTAGTTTGCTGTTCTTTTACTTGTTCCAGGTATGCAGTTAAATCTTCAATTTTAGCTCACTTATCTTTGTTAATGTAAGCATTGGGGGGTATAAATTTCCTTCTCAGCATTGCTTTTGTTGTATCCCATAGGTTTTGGTATGTTGTGTTTTCATTTTCTTTCATCTCAAGATATTTACTGATTTCTCTTGCAATTTCTTCTTTGGCCCAATGATTATTTAAGAGTTTATGGTTATTCTCCATATATTTGTGAATTTACCCCTTTTCCATCTGTTATCAAAAGTGTTTTGTGTAATTTCTATCTTTTCAAATTTACTGAGACCTGTCTTGTGACCCAACATATGGTCTGTGCTAGAGCAGGATCCATGGGCACTTGAAAAGAATGTATATACTGCTGTTTGGGGCTGTAATGCTCTATGACTGTGTTAGGTCTAGTTCATTTATCACATTATTCAATCTATTTGTTTCCTTATTTATCCTCTGGCCAGATGTTTTATCCAGTGCTGAGAGTGGTATATTGAAGTTTCTAACTATTATTAAAAACATCTATTTCTCACTTCAGTTTTGCCTGTGTGCTTCATGTATCTTGAGGCTAGGTGCAAGCTAGGTGCAAGAGTATTTATTAACTTTTTTTTTTCCCTAGGTGAAATGCCACTTTTATTAATATATAACATCCTTCTTCATTCTCTTATAACAGTTTTGTATTTAAAAGCTATTTTGTTTGATATTAATATGGCCACTCCAGATCTTTCTTGATTACTATTTTTGTGGAATATCTTTTTCTAACCTTTCATTTTCCACCTGATGTTGTGCTTATGTGTGAGATGAGTTTCTGTAGATGGCGTATTGATGGCTTTTAAAAAATCCATTCTTTCATTTTACGTCTTTTGATTGGGGAGTTCAACCTATTAGTATTCAATGCTATTACTATAAATGTATTACTTACTTCATCCATTTTACCCTTTGGTGTTCTGCTGTATGTTAATATTGTCTATCTTTTTACCCTTCAAGTTACTGTTCCTAAAAATTTTCATTTCTACGCTCTTCTCCAAGTCTCTAGCCCTTTTATTTTCCTTTCAGGCTGTAGCACCCCCTGAATGTCTCTTGTAAATGAGAACTTTTGTTAACATACCCTTTCAGTTTTTGTTTGTCTGTGAAGACTATAAGCTCACCCTCACTTTTGAAAGATAGTTGTACCAGATAAAGGATTCGTGGCTGGCAGTTTTCTCTCTTTCAGTACCTTAAATATATCATATTATTTTTTCTAATCTCCATAGTTTCTGATAAAAGATGTGCACTTAGTCTTATGAAGGTTCTTTTTTATTGATGCATTGCTTTTCTCTTGCTGCTTTCCATATCCTCTCTGGTACTTATCATTATGAATAGGAGGTGTTTCAAAGTAGGTCTGTTCAGATTTATTTTGTTTGGGATGCATTGTCCTTCTTGGATATTGATATTTATGCCTTTCATAAGGGTTAGGAAGTTTTGGGTCATTATTTTTCAAATATTCTTTCTTCCTCTTTTCTATTCTCTTCTTCTGGTACACCAATAATGCATTTGTGAGTTTCATATTGTTTTTTAATTCCCCGAGATCCTGTTTCCTTTTTTCCATATTTTTTCTTTCTGTTCTGCCTTTTCAAGTTCAGATGCTTGATCCTCAACTTCACTAATTCTGCCCTCCACCAATTCAAATCTGCTGTTATATGTATCTAATGTATTTTTTTTTTATTTTTTTATTTTTTTTTATTATGGGTAAAAATCAAAATTCTCACAATACATACAAACATTTGCAAAATGATATATATATATGCATATATGTGTATTTGCTTACAAAAATGTTATTTATATATATATATACATATATTTTAAGAGGTGCTTAGATTACCCAAAATATTACACGGAACCCACTGGGATTCCCATGTTGCCCACCTCCCACACCTCCCACCACATCCCACACAAACATCTCCCACAAGTGTGGCCCACCACCCTCAATGAACTTACACATCCTGGAGCCTTGCCACCAACCATAGACCACAGTTCACACTGTAGACCACACTCTCTCCCACTCAGTTCTTAGAGGTGTGTGCTGATTTAAAATGGCCAACATCCGTTGCCACAACAGTACTCAGTACAACCTCCAACTCCCAAAGAAGCCCCTGTATTTCAACTGCTCATCCCCTCCCTACCCCAAAAGTGTCAAGTGGCCACTGGGTCCACCTCATTGTTATAATTTCTTGCATTGCTAGAATCACCATATGTGAACAAGAGACTACCCTACAGCTCAATGGACTCATCCAAGTCACCTGATGAGGAGAAAACAATGGGCAATAGCCATCCCAGGGAATGGAGAGGGCCTGCATCTGCAGGCAGGATCATCCCACCCACCATATCCATGGGATAAAAGCCCTCTCTCACTTGGAGTTGGAGTGGACATCACCATCCCATCCCCTCAGGATTGGGGAAGAACTATGGACTAGAGTGGACTTGATGGTATTCTCTAATGTATTTTTAATCTCATCTATCATGTCTTTCATTTCCATGAGGTCTGTTACTTTTTTTTGAAGACTTTCAAATAGTTTTTTATGCTCACCCAGTGTCTTTTTAATATCCTTTATCTCTTTAGTCATATTTTCCTTCAACTCCTTGAATTGATTTATAAAGTATGTATGATTATCATTGATTAGTTGTCTTGAATCCTGTGTCTCATCAGGATTTTTGGTGTGTTACTTTGGCTTGGTCACATCTTCTTGTTCCTTAGTATGGCTTGCAATTTTTTACTGATGTCTAGGCATCTGAGTATGTTGGTGAATTTTGCCTGACTGTCAATTTCTCTCTCTTGCCTAGTGGTTTTGTTTCATGGCTCTTCTTTGATTTTTGGTTCAATTTATTCTAAGTATTTAAAATTGCTCAGTTTAAGTTATCAAAATAGCATAAGGACACATTAATGGGGTGTAGATTTAATCTATGAGAACTAGGGTGACAGACTCCAAAAAGCATTATTTCTCATTGCTGTATCCCAGCCAGCTAAGTAGACAGTGCTTGGTGGTGAATCTTTCCATGGAGGTGTCTCTTTCAACCTGTGATTCTGGTCTGGACAGAGTGAAGACTTGAAGTTGGCTCTGCTGGCCAAACTCGCTGAAGAAAAAAACCACTCTCCACCCTCTGCTGCACCCTCCCACTTCCCAGGGAGGAAATCATTTGTTCCCCTCTCAGTTGGCTGCAGTTAGCCATGGGTTTTTATTCAGGCTGTTTTTCTTGAGGGTGGGGGTGGGTGCTGTTCCCAACTGTGGGGACTAGCATCTTGGTGTTCATTTCAGCATCTTCATTTCTCTGTCCCTTGCCCTCCTAGGGAATGTGCAGCACTCTTCTGGTCTGCAGATTCCCAAAGCACCTCCCTTGGGAACATTTTTGCCCTTCCTCCATTGTTTTTGTGATAGTTGTGCCCTGCTGCCTACTCCAGTAACATCTTCCAGGAAGTCCCTATGTGTTATTTTTAAATTAAGTTTGATTTTTTTGGTTACTATAATGTAATACAAAAATGGTCCTTGAGTTACCCAAAGCTAACTTTTGTTACATCCACTGCTTTTTCTATGTAATGATTTGCAGACTCTCTTGATGCTGAGATCTAGATGGGACAATGATACTTCCCACAACTTTAATTTGCTTGTGGACAGTTTACTAAATTATAATACTTTGTAAGGAAGGAATAACTCCTTTCACCATTGGACTTCTCTTCTCTGTCAGATCAGTGTGGCCAGTAGACATCCAGCCAGAGAAGTACCATGAGCAGCAGCTGCGACCTCCCCTCTGAAGGTTCTCAAAGCTTATTATTATTATTTTTAAGCCAGACTGAGTATTGCTGGCTGTCCTGATTCTTTTCTACATCTATTTTTTAATCCAACTTTTATAAATGAAGAAAATGTGATTCAGAGAGAATGTAAGTAGCTTATTTAAGACTCAACTTTTATTTATGTGCTCTGACAAAAACCCATGCCATTTGGACTACAGAGTTTTATTTCGTTTTTAATCTAACCCACTGTAGTATTTTATTTAATATCTTCTTGACTGTAGTCCTGCTGGTAAATTAACTTAAATTAAGGCAATAGCAGCTGTAGATTAAGCCTTGTTACTAGTTTTAGTGATCAATTTGGTCTTGAGTCAATGGGAAAATAAAGTATCTTTATAACTATAAAATACTGCTTTAACATCGAATCAGCCTTGTTGCAAACCCTGCCCTAACTGTGGTAATCAAATTTTCTGCTAATCAATATTCTACAGAAATATCTGGATTCCTGTTTTCCAAAATCCTTCCTCTCTCAAAGGATGAGTTTCAAACCTGGGATCTAAGTTTCTCTAAAATTACTGATTCCTGCACTTGAAACCCTATATCCTAGTAAGTAATTTTTCTTTCTTTTTTCATTTCTCTTTCTGCTAGAAGAGGTACTGAAGATGCAAACCCGGAAAGACACAGTTCTAGTCCCCCAGCATCTACAATCCCTATTAACTGTTATTGGGGTATTCCAGTTACCTGCCCTTTCAAAACTTGGGTGCATATTCTAAATTTAATGAATTCCTAAATCTTATATTAATTGTTTTAGAAGATTAAGATACATGTTCCTGCATGTCTACTGTAAAAGTAATCATACTACAAGACTTCCCTAACTTCAGATTGTAGTAGATCATCCTAAATTCCCCATCCTGACATTGCCCATATGTGTCTGGATTTTGCAAGTTGTGCGCCACTAATTAAAAAATATTCTTTATAACAATGCTTTTAATATAAAGTAGGAAACTATCCTATTGTAAGATGGAATTGAATGAAAACATTGCATAACCCAAGCCTCAAGTCCCTCTAATTATTTAGTTATCATTCCATCATGTATTTAACTGGAATAATAATGATCACAAAGGTGTAAGTATGGAAAATTACATGGCTATCCATACTTACAATTTTGTGATCATTATTATGAGATGGAGTGGGCATCACCATCCCATAATATTCATGCTTGGGGAATGAACTATGGACTAGTGGTACTCTACTGGTATACTACTATAAACTTATTGTGATTCTAGCAATGGAAGAAATTATATCATTGATGTAGAGGTAGTGGCCACTGGAGGTTCTGAGGGCAGGGAGAGGGAAAAACAAGTGTAATATGGGGTCATTTTCAGAATTTGGGAATTGTCCTGAATGACATTACAATGACAGATACAGGACATTACATATCTTACCATAACCTAAAAGATTGTGCAAGAGAGTGTGAACTATAACATAAACTATAATCCATGCTTAGCAGCAATGCCCCAAAATGTTTTCATCAATTGTAACTAATGTACCACACTAATGAAGGATGTTATTAATGTGTGAAAATGTGGGAGATGTAGGGAGTGGGAGATATGGGAATCTCCTATATTTTTATGTAAGATTTATGTAATCTAAGTATCTTTTGAAATATATATATATATATATATATATATTTAAATGTGGGTGTGAATAAAAATATACAAAAATCAGAATATAAGGTAGTAAATAAATGAATTTAAATTTAAAAAAATTTCCTAATTCATCATTATGAATATGCTACATAGAAAAACTCAAACACTGTTATCTTAATTGAAATTAATGACCAATAATTCCTTTTCTCTTAAGGAAATTCCTTAGCATAAATTTTAATTTTCCCTGATATATCAGGGGCTATCAGTTGCATCAGTGTGTTTCTAACATGAGTATTTATATTCATTTTTCAACTCCAAATGTTTAAAAAAAGAATAATAAAAGCTGTCAGATATCATGTATGAAGCAATTTTTGAGAAAGTCAAATTTTATTTGCCTTTCCATCTGCTAAGATGGTTGTCTTCATTACTCAAGAAGTCAGTTTTATAAATTTTTAATGGGACAATTTCTCAAACTTGGTATAACATCTGGGAAGAAATTATTCAAATAATGCTTTCAAGTATGTAAATTTATCACTGTGAGTTAAGTTTAATCATGGATTCTTATTAGTTGAAGAAAAAAGAATATGGCTTTTCAATTTTATTTATTTTTGAATATATGATCAAGGAATTTAAAATTAAGCTATATGTTCAAATACTTAAGAAATAACTGCTTCAGATATCTCATCAATTAAATACTAACAGCAGTTTGACTGGCAAAAGAATTAAGCATAACTACATTTTTACTTAATTATTTCTTCACTCATTTCTTTTTAGCATTTTTATTTGGTATTTTCATTTTTTTTCTTTTCATAGGCAACAAAGTAAAATATTCCAGAAGTTCATATCTCTATATGGGATGGAAATATTCAGGAATATGTGTTAAAATCAAGATATTATACTTTCAATTCAATCAAAGATATGTAAACAGTAAAAGGTCCATTCTTATTGTTACTGTAATACAAGACAAGAAATCTTACAGTGATGAGAGACACAATGTCTAAATTTTTTTTTTATTTTTCAATTTAAAAAGAAAATTTGTATTTTATTTGTTATTTTAAAAATTATTGTTATTTCATTTTCTTATTAATTTTGTTTGGTTATTTTTTGGCTTCATTTTTGGAGAGATTTTGGATTGCAGAAGGGTCACAACTGTTGCAGGGGAGGATCACTGGTGTGGGGTGTTGGTGATGGAGGGATGTGTTGGGGAGGGATGCACCTGGGGCATTCTTCTAAAGCATATGAATATGTTCAAGTGTTCATGGGGTATTGTCTCAATGGATGGAGACCCACACAATAACTGAATGAATATTGAATTCTCATCCTGGGGAGTCCTGCTACATTCTCAATAGAACAAGAATCCCCCAAGTCTAAGGGCAATGCCTAGAGAAGGAAGAGAGACCATGGCTCTTGATATTGATGGTTGTACTTACGAACCTTTCCTTGTGAAATTGAAACTTAGCCTTGTATTATATATTGCCTAACAGTTACCTCTTGAAAGCCTCCTTGTTGCTCAAATGTGGCCTCTCTCTAATCCAAAGCCAGCATATAAATGCACTACCTTTCCCCACTCTGTGTGGGACATGACTCCCAGGGATAAGCCTCCCTGGCACAGAGACATTATAACCAAGAACCAACTAGCAATGCATACAGAAAAAGACCTTGAACAAAACGGGGAAATATTAAATACAAATGAATTTTTATGGCTAAGAGATTTCAAAGTGAGTCAGGCGGTCACTCCAGAGTTCACACTTATGTCTCAGTAGGATCTTATTGACTGCCACAGTAAGCATTGCTTCAAACAGTGGGGCCTCTGAAGGCTCTAGAGACATCCAGACACTATAAGCAGGACAGATAAGCTCAGAAATTCAGCACACTGTCAGTGGGCCTTACTCTGGAATTAATGCTACACAGTGTAACAGACTTAAACTTATTTATAGTTTCCCTACACATGACTCTTCTGCCCCTTTCATTTGAACCCATAATTAGCACTATGCTTGTTAAATATTTGTCCCAGAGGCTTAGATCTTTGGTCCGTTCATATGCCAGTTGAGTCCTGAATCTCAGCACAGTTGCAACACATACTCTCTAGTTCTTTGAACACACCCAGGATAACTAACATGGAGATGATAATGGACAATGCCCCGCCCAAGGAACAGAGAGTGTCTGCAACTGCAAGCATTATAGTTACATATATCTGCCCTGTGCTACTAAAGACCCTCTCAATTAGAAACAGAGTAGGCACACCGTCCCAAAATCTGCAAGATTGAGGAGTGAAGAATAGACTAAAATACACTTATTATTATTCTACTATAGACTTATTGTTATTCTGACAATGGAAGAACTTTTATCAATGGTGTAAGAGCAGTGGCCACCAGAGGTTCCAGGAGGAGGCTGAGGGAAGAATAAGTGTAACATGGGGGCATTTTCAGAACATTGAAATTATTCTGAATGATATTGCAATGATGGATACAAGCCATTACATATTTTATCATAACCTACAAAATTGTGCAGAATAGAATGTAAATGATAATGTAAACTATAGTCCACAGTTAGTAGCAATACTTCAATATTTGTTCATCAATTTTAGCAAATGTGCCACACTAATGAAGGTTGTTGTTGATATGAGAAAGTGTGGGAAGGGGAGGGGATGGGCATATGGGAATCCTCTATATTTTTATGTAACTGTAAAGTAATCTAAATCTTCTTTAAAAATAAAAACTTAAAATTTAAAAAAATAAGAAAATTCCTGCAACTGAAATTGACACTAACAGAGACCAATAATAATGTTTTTAAAAATTAATTTAAAAGCATGTGAAAACTATTTTTCAAGATGGGATTTAAATTTAAGTTTATTTAACTTTTATTTTTTTATTTCTTTCCACAAATAAACCCTCTGATATAAAAGTGGAAAAAAATCAAATTCTTATGTTATTGAAGATATATGAAATATCTAGTAATTTTGGACATTGTATCATTTTCCAACAACACCTTTATGACCAGTATCATGAAATTCTAGAAATTGACACAGATTAATGTATTGCATATTATCATAAATGAATATTCTTAAATATACTTTCTGTGAATCTTAAAATTATAGTTAAAATAATGAAAGGCATAAAGCGTGCATTTTTAAAAATTTGTAGTTATCACATTTTATTTTATAGAAACAGTAGGATATTGGGGAAAATTATACATATTCATTTTTCTTAAACTATGGATTTAAAAAAAATTTTGGTCACTGAAATAAAGCATATCAATTATAACCAACAAAAACATGCTATTGTAGTATCTAGTGTTCATTTCATACAGATCTTAAGACCTGGAGGAGAAAAAGCAAACACCAAACAAAAAAAAAAAAAAAAAAAAAAAAGAAAGGAAAGAAAAGAGAGAAAGAAGGAGGGGAGGACAAAAAGAAGGAAGAGAGAAAGTGAAATAATGAAAGTGAGAGAAAAAAGAAAGAAAGGGAGAGAGAGAGAAAAGATAGGGTGACCTTAGGGAGATAGGAGGTTAGACTTGGGATGGAAATAAATTTAATGAAGAGATTTGATTCAACCCAGTTTAGAGCATGGAAAGAGTCACAGTCTTAAATGAAGGCTAGCTTTACTAATGATTAAAGTGTTTGGTATGCATAGATTCTTAATCCATTATCTGGTTTAAAATGAATGGATTCAGTGAAAATTTACTTTGTTGAAATATAATAGAGTAGGAAAATAAGATAGCATATTCAATTGTATGAGGTTCAGACCAGAGTGCTTAAGAAATTTACGCAAGAGAAGGATAGCTATCCTTTGGGTTATGTGGTAGGCTGAATAAGGGCTGCCAAAAGCATCCATTCCTAATTCCTGGCACCTTCGGTATTACTTTGCATAGCAAAAAGTACTTTGCAAATAGGATTAAGTTAAGATTTGAGGATAGGGTAATTAACTTGGATTGCTCCAGTTGACTTTAAATGTAATCATAATGTCCTTATAAAAAGAAGTTAGAGGAAGATCTGAGTACAAAACAGGAAAAAGGTTATGCGATGATGGGAGCAAGGTAAGAAAAGGCAATGTGAGGAGGGACCATGAGCCAAGTTATGAAAAGAGCTTCCAGAAGCTGGAAAAGGCAGCTTCCAAGAGCTTCCAGAAGGAGCAAGGCCCTGCCAAAATCTTGATTTGGTCCAGTGAAACTGATTCCATACTTCTGACCACCATAACTGTAAGAGAATAAATGTGCTTTGTTTCGCACCACCAACTTTGCAGTAATTTATTACAGCAGCCACAGAAAACTAATACAGAGTGAATTCCTTAATTCATTTTTCATGTTTGTTAACAGTTATGTGCTAATAGTTCTAACACTGTTCCATCATTGTAAAGAAAAAGAAGTTATCTACAAGCATGGAGTTTACAGGTTTTTGGAACATAGACTTAATATATAATCATATTAGGAAATATGACAATTTCAGAAAGTATCAAGTATTAAGTAGAAATCAAGGCAGATTAATATAAGAAAGAAAACTGTTAAGAGAATGAAAGAAAATCTACAGACCAAAGGAAACTGTTTTCAAATTACATATCCAACAAATGACTTATACAGATTATAAAAAGATTTATCTCAAACTGTAAAATAATAATCAACCCAAGTAAAAAATATGCAAAAGACTACAACAGACACTTCACCAGAGAAGATGTAAAAATGGCAAATGAGCACATGAAGGATGCTCAATATCATCAGCCATTAAGGGAATGCAAATTACAACCACAAGATACTACTAGACACATCAGAATGGCAAATAAAATAAAATGTCGATTAAAAGTACTAGTAAAGATGTAGAGTAACTGAAATTCTCATCTATTACTGGTGTGAATACAAAATGATACAGCTACTCTATATAAAGTAGCACTTTAGTCTACATTTAAACATATATTTACCACTCAGCTATTCCATTCATGGATATTTAGCCTAGAAAATAAAAAATGTTGTTCACACAAAAACCTGTACTCAGATGTTTACAACATTTCTATTCATAATTGCCCAAAGCTGCAAACAATGCAAATGCCCTTCATCAGGTAAACAATGTACGAGATGTGGTATATCCATGTAATGGGATACTTACAACTCAACCATAAAAACAGGAAGGCCCTATTGACCTAAATAAGAACTTAGATGAATTTCAAAGGCATTATTCTCAGTGAAAGAAGTCAGTCTCATAAGGTTATATACTGAATGGCTTCACTTACTTGAGTTTCTTGTGTAGCTCAATTAGAGTAATGGAGAACACATGAATGAATGCATGGTTTGAGGTCAGGGGAGTGAGTGACTGCCTAGCATGACAGTGTGTTTTGGCATTTTGGAAAAATTTGGTCTTATGATTATAGTTGCAGGCACCCAAGATTAAATATGTCTTAAAATCCATAGAATATATACCAAAAGAAAAAGTATATCAATTTAAGTTCATTTCTAAGGTAAAATAAAATAATTGCTTTCTTTTATTCATTAGAAATAATAAAAGAATAACTGCAATGTAAGCACAGAGGGTAAGGTTAAGTAAAGTGTTGAGGCAAAGGATTCTTAGGAGATGAAATCTTAGCAGAAACCTGGTTGACAAGAGAGGTCAACTATATCCAGGATATGCATGCTGTAAGCACGGGTGATAGCACAAGCAAAGATCTGAGTCAGGGATGAGTTTGGTGTGCCTGATGCGAATAAAAGCTAATGTGTGTGGTACTTTCTGGGGGTGGAAAGGAAAGTGGTGATAAATGAGGTCAGAGAGGGATTTGGGCAAGAAAACTTCACAGAACAGGTGGGTCTGGATAATTAGGCGAACACAGCCGCTGGGGAAAACAAAACAAAACAACTTTTTCAAGACTCTGAAGTGAAAACTCTGTACTCTGGATTGCCCCAACTCCTCTGTCAAGGTCACTAATTTGGCAGGAAATCTACACTGCCTTCATGGCTTGTCTTCCTTCTCCCTATTTTCCTCCATTCTCCCCTCTCTCCCTCTTTTCAGTGTTTTTTTTATGTTACTTTTTATATTTTTATTAACCTCTCAATTCTTTTTACAATGCCAGCCCAACCAAAATATAAATTTTTTGAAAAGAGGAGTGCGTCTACAATTAACTTGCAGCCTCATGGCACCTAGGATATTGCCTTTAGCAAAATGGGTACTTGGTGGGTATCCCTCAGGGTTTTTTGGTTCTTTGCTTCTAAACATTTTTATAAAATGTGTAAATAATAGCAAGAACTATAATATAAAGAGGATGAAATAAGTTTTCTACTATATTGTTTATTTAGCTAATAATCTTTTCTACTTTATAAGAAGAATAAGAAAGTTATCAAGATAATTACAAAGATTAAAAATAAAAAGGTCTTTTGCAAAAATGGAGAACGGTCATGAATATACATTCAGATCAGGAAAGAGAAGGTTAAGGGGATAATTGATACCTGTTTTCATATGTATTAAAGGTTGATTACAAGAATTTTGTTGACCATTTTTTTCTAGTTTACAAAGGTCAAAAGGAAAAAATCATTGTAAGTTTTTGCACTGGTGTTAATTAGACATAACAAAGAAAAAAGTGTTTAACTGCGATGATAATTAATCATGTGAGCAAGTTATTGAGGGGTTCTAAGATTCTAATTCTGGTAAGTGAAGAAAATATATATGTACATTTCTAGATTATGTACACCTGGAAGCAAAAGTATAGTTGCTATTAACCTTCATAGGATTACAATTCATCTATTAAAGAACAATAAAACTCCCTTTAAATTAAAAAAAAAAACTTCGTGAAATTGTTACTCAATTTTAAAAAGTCAATTTTGTAATTTGTACAGTTAAATTTAAATGATTTTTATTAGTAAGGTAGTTTTATTAATTAAACACAATATTTCTGAGAGTGTTTGTAAGTTAATTGAAAATATTTCAAATATAAAATAACTTTATATTAGTCTATAATTTCTTTCTCTTCCTTTTTAAATTTTTCTTAATGAAACCTTTATTTCCATAAGTAAAGGGACCATATTTTATAAATTCTTTATTTCATCTCACAGTTTTGCACACAGCTAGGAATAGAGTGGAAAATTGTGCTGAATTTTATTCCTTAAAGACATATGCATATTCTAGATGACCAATCAACAGCAATTTATCAAAAATATTTAATCATTGTGGTAAGGTGATGTAGGGTGTACAAAATAAGTATAATATTATGTCCTCCCCATCAAAGAAAAACAAAAAAATAAGGATAAAAGTTCTAGGATTTGTCTACTGACATCAAAGACTCCTTTTGCAAGAAATTATATCATCAGATGTAAAATCACGTTTTAGATTGTCAAGGATGAGGAAGTCAGCTACAGTTGAAGCAGCTAAGGAAGACTTCATTTATTCATTTATCAGATATCACTCAGGTTTTACCTGTTTCAGTTTCTTCTGGTTTGGAAACAACAGCAATTAAACCCTAAAGAAAAACCATGGGGCCACGATGGACATGGCAGGCACAGTAAAAATGTAAAGGCAAAGGGTGGACAATGAACATGATATGATTTCAGCATATTCTGGTAGGTTCTGGAGCTCACAGTGAAATATGATTTGCTGGGCACTTTGGAGACAGATTTTGGAGAGGCTTAAAAGGCAGACAAGCTGTAAAGAAAGGGACAGGAAATGTTGTCTTAGACACAGACAAATTAATTTGGATCTATTCTTATTATATTATTGAAAGTAACGAATGATGGTTGAATCCCGTTTCATAGTGATCTGGAGTTTTATTTTACACAGTGATATATTAATAACATTGGTGTAAAAATTTCACATTTTGTAGGAACATGAAAAAATGTATATAATTTTATGATAAACCAAAAAGATTTAACCTAGGAGGGTAACAGTTTAAAAGACTTCACTGCAATTCCTATTTTCCATCAACAGAATATTATATTTATGAAAGATTATTATAATAGTTCAGAATTATTGCTGTACTTCAAGTTCTTATTCGTGGATATATTTTCCTCCAAAGGAAACATGATAAATGGAACATTATCACACAAAAGCTATTAACATTTCAGAGATTGTCTCATCCTGGATATTGCCTTTGGGCTCGAACTAGATATTTTCCTAAATAGCCTGTAGGGATATCCTTAAAGAAGTCTGGCCTGGCTTCATTCTCGCTCCAATAACCACAATATTTCCTCTTTACTTTAAGCCGACCAATATGCAAAAAACAGAAAAAGAGAGAAAGAAAGAAACAAAAAACGCTGAGATTAAATGAACAATTCCCCCTGCCTAGAAAATACAGTCTCTCCAGCTAGATACCCAGTGTCCTGCCTTCGTCCATTAAAATCAAGTGTTTTATTTCAAAATGCAAATATTTCCTGGATTAGTCATACCCTCAGGCATCATTAATATCTGTGTGAATTGAATTGTCAGTTAAGATCTCAGTAGGGATTAATTAGTAACAAAACACAAAAAGATCCCAAAATAGGTGCTGGATTGTTTAGAAGGTTCTTAGAGGAAGCAAAGTCTTTCTACAATTAAAAAAAAAAAAAGGAAATAATTGTTTATTGAAAGAATGGGAGACTCTCATGTATTACACAATGAGTAAATTTGGCAAGGCTTAGTTTTAGCTGAACAATTTACACACAGTAGATTCTAATCTAAATATGTTGCTCTTGAGAACATACATACATAGTAATTGTTTTACCAGTGATATTAAATTATGCTTTAAAAGAGTCTGAACAGTAATACATTTTCAGGAAGAGTGTAGTAGAGGGAGATTATTTGTGCTCATTTGCTAGTACCAAGATGGAGCTAAGGGCTGGGCTTAGTCAGACTGTGGAGCTGCTGAGCAAAGGAGGCAAACACTGTGGAACATTGACCATAGATAGGTACTAATCTCTCAAGTCTGGTAATATCAAACCATTTAGTTAATCCACAGATTCATATGGTGACTCAGTGGTAAGATGAGGCAAGAGGAAGACCAGAGGACATGAAGAACTGATTTGAAATAAGGGCAACCAAGACCAGGTTCTGAATAACACTGACATCCCAGGGACCTGCACATAGCAGCAGGTGTTGACTGGATGGACAGAGGAAGGAAGAACTGGTTTAAAGACATGGAGTAAGGCCAGCAGAAAGAATATTATGCTAAGAGAAAGGAAACAAAAAGTCATTTTTTGTATGTTTTCTTGTATTCTTCTGATTAGCCTCATAATCTTGAACAAGTTATTTAATACTCACAGGTCTCAGTCCACATTCCACACTTATATAGACTGAAGTGTGATAAACACTAGGGTTACAAAATAGAATAAGGCATAGACTTCATAATATGGCACATGCCTGAGGGAAGTAGACTGGACCAGAGAATAATATATTGCAAAATTCTTTACATTAATCTTGTTAGGAATGAAAAAAAATTCCTTGTTATTTATATCTTTGATTTGTTTTGCTTTGCTAGAAAGTCACCTCAATAAATTTGGAAACTTTTTATTTGCTAGCAAAAACATCCAAAGAAAGTATATGTATACGTGTGTCCAAGGAATCTTTTTTACAGTTTTTATTTATTAAACACAGGATATTCAACAAACCAAGGTCATTTTCTCTGATATGAACTATGCATTATAAGTACTGAGATCCACATCTTAATTTTGATTTTGAGGTTTACTTGATTTACTATTTTTGTCAAAGTGAGAATATGCCTTCTGTTAAGCAAAATGTACAACGGTACATTTTTTACTTAGATTGCATTACAGAAATGTCCCTCCCTCCCCCTGCACTCTAAATACAATCATCATCAAAAATCTATCATTTTCACTTCTTAGATGTATTTTAAACCCATCTATTTCTCTCAAGCTAAGTGATTATTAGCTATAACAGTGGCTTCCTTTCTCTTTCCTCCCATCTATTTCTCCTAATCCATTCCACAAAACCTAAGCAGGAGATCCACTGAAATTCAAATATGGTCATTTCATGGTACTGCTTTAACCTGTCAGCAGCTTTTTTTTGCTATTTTTAAATAGAGGTGAATGGATATGTATATATACATATAGCGGCTCCTCTTCTGCCTCCTGCCTATTTCTCTAACCCTTTCTCCTTCCATCATTATGGCCTTCTAACATTTCCTACAATGCACAGTTCTCCATTTCACTTCAGAGCTTCACAAAGGCTAGTCTCTGTGGCATTCCCTCCTTCCCAGTTAACACTAAAGAAATTACTTCTCTTTCTGAAAGTAACTGATTAAATATCACCTCCTTAGAAACTTCTTTATCACCATGAACTGGGGAAGGAAACAGAGCTTTCATGCCCCCATTATAAAATCAAGTCCAGCTGACTAAAATAGTTATGTTGTTATTATGTGTCGTCCATTGGCTCATATGCTCCATGAGTGCAAGGATTATACGTGTTATATTCCTAGACTCTGTTCCTGTGCCTCATATAGACTGAAAACAAAGAATATTATAAAATGAATAAATAGATCTTATTATTCCAATGTTGGTTCCATCTAAGATTTTTTCACTACTTTCCTACTTAGACTCACCTCGGTTCATCCTTAAAACATTCAGACATACTTTTCCTTTTGCATAATGAATAGATTTACTTCTATGAATAGTATATGCGTCTACAGATTAGAGGTCAGAAAGTTTATGTATCCAACTGTGTTTTAAATTCCACAGTTCTTAATATTTTGGAACCACTAACAGTTCTTAAGTCAATAACTTCTAATTAGTTTTTCAAATGACAAAAGACAAATGGATGTGTAATTGAATTTGTCCACTTTAAGCATGTACAACCATGGGTGTGTGTGTATGGGGGGGAGAATGAGAAGGAGAATTAGGACTCAAAATATTCCATTATGAGAAAGAAGCATGCCACTACCATTTTTCTCCATTCAGAGTATTTTATGGCATAAATCTGTTTTCACACAATATGTTCAATAATTCCTGTTCCATACTAAACCACATTAACTTTTAATGATACATAAAATATCAGTCCTAAGCCAAAGAATACAGAAATTCTTTATACAAGTTACTCTTAGGCATTAAAGCCTGATGATAACTCTGCCAAATTCTCCAGTAGAATCACTCATAATGAATTTCAACATAACTAAAACTAAGAAACTGCAGTTCATAAAACTGGTAAAAAAACAAAAACAAAAACAGAAACCTCTTTCAGTGTGACAGCTTGATATTTTCCTTCTCTTATTTACTTTAAGAAAGTGTTAAGAAGGAGGGATTCTATAAAATGTATTGGCTTTGAAAACTGAAGCTTATGCTAATATTCACATAGTTTTGATAAATGAAGGTAAAATATATTTAAAATAAGTTGTAAAATTTTATTTATATCTCCTACCATGTCTTCTGAGTTGAATAAACATCCTATTAAAAAATAACAATGTTACTTGTGCAACAAAATTACAGCTTTACAAATTGTGCAGAGAGTTAGGATAGTGCTATTTTTTGCTAAGAAACCTAGAAGTAGAGGTAAGTTATTTGGTTTATATTTAGCAAGTGTTGACTACTGGCTTTTAAGACTATTTATATAAATGAATTTGAAGAATTTTAACAATGATCAGGAAAATCAAGTTTGGAAAATAACCATTGGTACTGGAAATATTGCTGCCATTTAGTAAACAGAATAGTTTGGAAAATAATTATTTTATTTTTCAATAATCCTTATGTGTGGTAGGTTCATCTTATTGTGAGCTTGTCACCAACGTGTTAATGAACACATGTTTTCTTTGTCCAAATTTCTTTTGTATTTTTTGTCTTCTTTAAAATTATGAGTTCTTCCAGATAGTTCAGGTTTCTCTTGCTCTGTGCAGCATTTCTGAACCATCTCCCTCAATTCTGCCCTAAAATCACTCATTCACCCACGCAAGTTAAACTGCTTCTTTCCTGAGAACCCCTAATATTGTGCTTTTATGCCCCTTAAAATGCATTTGAATGAGTTATTATCTTTGCTAGGCCCTCAGTCCATCAAAGCCAGATATTTGTTTTATATATCTATGTATCATCATCTGGCCTAACACCTAACCCAAAGTAAGTTTTTCAGAAATATTGGAAATTTTAATTTATTATGGAAGATCTAGGTTAAGGAACAGTGTATGCATTTATATTCAAGAAAATCTAAATTTGTGTTCCACAGTCTCTGTTTTGGAGTACCTCATTATGCAAGTCTTAATTTGAATATATTGTATATACTATGCCACTGACACTAGGATGATTTTAATATCCATCATTATGAATTTAAACCAGATGCAGCAAAGTCATGTACCAAAACAGGAAAGAAAAGTAGTATCATTAACTAAAATAGGATAACTGACTGAAATAAGTCTGATATGCAATAGTTAGTGGTAGGGTGTATAAGCAAAAGCATTTATTTTTGCCAGTTGCCGTAGTTTCCAGGCTGCTAAGACAAATGCCATATGTTCAATAATTGGGTTGGCTTAATAACAGGGATTTATTGGCTCACAGTTTCAGAATCTAGAGGGCCTGCTTCCTTAGTAGTGTTCTGGCTGGCCAACAATCCTTGGTTTCCATGGTCTTCCCATCACATGGTGATGTCCTCTCCTTTCTCATCCTGTTAAATTCTAGTTTCTGGCCCTTCCCCATAGCTTTCCTAACTATGCTTGCAATTCTTCTTCTTAAAAAGGACTCTAGTAATCATATTAAGTCTCACACTCATTCAGTTGGGCTAAACCATAAACTAAGAAAAATCTCTTCCAGAGATCCCATTTACAATGGCTCACACTTAAAGGAATGCAGACAACAACCAAGAATGTGTGTGTGTGTGTCTTTGGGGGGAGTATATAATTCAACCTAGCAAACCAATCAAAAGGAGGCAGTTACTAAACACCTTCAGAAAATTGTGATTCAGGATATTTCAATTGTTCAAGAGGAACTAGATTTTACATTAAATATCTATTCTTTTAAATAAACACTATGAAGGTCAACACTGTAGACTCCAGGAAAACAAGCCCAGGGTCTTATCTGGTACATTGATAGAGCAGGTAAAAGACACCCCAAGTACCTTGTGGCTGTTGTTTGAATGTTTGAATTTCCCTTTGACTCCTTCTTTTCTTTTGTTTTCAAATAAATATCTAGCCCTTGTCATGTTTATGACAATACTTCCTTTATGACCACTTTCCCTTTATTTTTCTTGTTCAATCTTTGTATTTTAAACCATTATTACTTCACATCTAAATTCAATGACCCTCTTGGGTGTTTATGCTCAGATACTAAGGTTGTAAAGTTCTTTAGTATACAATATCATACATCTGTTGAACATTCCTTGACTTTCTATTGCCTTTGAGAAAAACTCCAGAATGTTCTATCTTGATATTTTTAATTCACATTTATACATTTTTCTTATATTTCTTCTTTTTTTTGCAGCAAGAAATATATAAATAAATATATAAACTAAACTTAACTAGAGTAAGAGCATTGTATTGTCTTTTTGTTTGGATCTGCCAAAGCATTCTCTTAAATGCAGTCTGCAAGGAGACTTAAGGAGCTTGAGGTATCTAATTAAATTAAGAGCCTATGTAGTTGATTATGTGAAGGTCTGATTTAACAGCTTCACCTTTCAGTACAAAAATTACCTTTTCCACATGAAGCACCATATACCTTTTCTATAGATTAAAAAGACAAAAAAATATTTTACATGCTTCTATGTGTTGCTTAAAAGCATATTAAATGAGAACTTTGTATTTAGTATTTTTAATAGTTTAATATTTGAAAAACAATTCAAAGTAAAACTTTACAATGAATAGTTAAGGACGGACCTTAGCAAGAAGGGAGACTCTTGCTTCTTCTTTTTGAGGATGATAACAAACAGAAGCTTAGACATTTAAACTAAGATCTTTAGTCCATATTTATTTTTACCTTGGTCTGTTATTGTCACTAGAACATTAATGTTCTCTCTACATTAGCTTACTGAAAATTTCTAGCCCAGTGCTTTGATAATTCAAAGGACTTGCCTTTATAAGATTCTTTTCCTTGCAGTCTTATCAAGACTAACTTTTCCATCTCCTACTCTACCTATAGTTTCATTCTTTCTAGTAATATGGATATTTCTATTAATAATTTCTATTAATTTTAACCAAAGCTAAATCATATTTTATTCTTAAATTTTCTACTTATAAGGATGAAAATTCTCTCACAGTTTTTCAAACATGCCTTGTAGGTACTCATAGCCTCATGCTTCTCATTCCTAATATCCTGAACTCCATCCTTAATTTATCCACTATGGAAAAAACTTACTCACATTTGTTAGACCTTCTCCAGTTCATTGTAATCCATTTGCCTGAAAATTTATTTATTTATGCTGTATTCCATTCCTTATAACTTTTAGCCATTTTTCCCTCAGTCTTGTGGTGACTAAACACTGCAAGAACAATAGATTTGGGATATAATCCCATATATGTGCCATAATTAAAATAGTGATTTGCATGCTAAAATTGATTATTGGGCAAAAAAAGGTAATTATAAAAGCTAGGCTATCACTGTACCTTGGAATGCAAAATTTAATTAAGGTTTCCTGGAAATCAAAATAAATGTATGAAAGCAGTCAGTCATAATGCTCTTATTATATAATAAAAAGAAGTACATAAATTCAGAAGGAGATGGAAGAGAAACTTTTCTTGGCTCTAAATGTAAAGAGAAATTAATTTTGTAAATGCTTTGTTGAACACCTTAATGGGCATGCTTTCAATAGCAGTGTCACAATGTATTAGACTAATTTTTCATCTAGTTGTTTCTTATGTCTGTCCTCAGTAAAAGCAATAAGCATAATGCAGAATCAAATTTCTGTGAGGAAGTCTCTGTGGAATTAAATCTATATTGCAGTCTAGATTCTAAAAGTACATGCTATGAAAAAGAACAATTGTGGATTTCCATATTGCTGAAAGGGTGAAACTATAGGTAGAATAGGAGATGGCATAGTTAGTAGGTTGAAGGCAGATAATGGAAAAGTAAAGATATTTTAATTTAACTATAGGAAATAAATAAAGTTTTGTTATATGGGAGATATATACTTAAATTTATATTTTAGAATGAAAATTCCAATTGTTTATCAGAACACTTCAACTTCTCCATATCTTTTTTAAATAACCTCACTGATATATATCCAAATGCAAATATAGAAGCAAATACTGATTTGATAACTGAGAATAATCTGTGTCCATCAATTAGGAAATGGTTATGTGATTTACTTTACATCCATATTAAGGAACACTCTACAGCACTGTAATAATGAAGTAGAATTATGGGTTCAGAGAGAGATCTCCAAAACATGTGATTAGTAGAGATTCAGACTCAATTTTTTTTTCCTCTGGATATAGAAGGTAAGAAGCAGGTACTCTCCCTCACTGAAAACAAGAAAGAGGCAAATTCACAACTATTTCCAAGTACCATCAAACACCTGAGTTTATAAAGTAGCCAAGAGGACCAAAATCTAAAGGGAGATGATACCTTCAGAGAGAGCGGATGCATAAGAGTAAAACTAGAAAGGTTGACAAACTGGGGAACATTGAGTTGGTTCAGCAGAGCTTCATAAAACACTGGGTGCTGCAGAAATTGGGAAAATCTATACCATTTTGAAGTTTCTTTCTCCATGAACCCTACTTGGGACTCACGGAAAGGCCCTGTGAGTTCATTGTGGTGCAGACTTGTGGAGCAGAGTCTCACTCCTTGGGCAGGGGCAAGAAATTCCACCAGGAACTTTCTCCTGTCTTCACTACAGAAGAAAAGCCTTAATCTGAGGTGAAAGGGAACCCTGTTATTGCCCTTAGAGTATGGTGAAGACTCAGTACAGATAGATAAATGTAAAGGAATGGGGGAACAAAAACAAACACATGTACCAAAAAAATCCCACTTACTCTTGGGGGAGGGATATGATTACACTCTGAGGCCACTTTCCAAATCCAAGCACTCTGGCAGTTTATTTGGAAGATTTCTAAATACAAATGGGATGTCTTTACTAGATAAAGTACTATTCTGGTTATCTATTTCGTCTTGAGTGAGCTGTGGTAATTGTGGTTTTTAGAAGAATTAGTCCTTTTTAAATAAATTTTTAAAAGCAGTCTCTGAGAACCATAGTCTGAAAGATAGGTTAACAAGGGAGAGAAAAAGAAGAGCAGGCTTTGAGCCATCACCCATATGGACATAATCTATGGTAAAGGGATAGCGTATAGTTGCATACTAAAGGATAGGACAGATAGGTAGTGATATTACTGGGTTTGGTGGTGCAGCGTTGACAGGTGGGTAGATTAGGAAGGGCAGGTTCAAATACCCAAGGCATGTAACTATGAATCTTGACATTCCATGAGTCAAGACAGGGGAGTGTCATATGCCCCAGGGGGGTGGGGAGGAAGGAACAGTTAAGATCTAATGGGGTATTTAGTGGTCATGGGAAAGGTTTTTCATTACCTTACAGTAATGGACAGAGGACATATTAAATATCATCAAAACTTATTAAACTAATGTCTAAATTGTAAACTATACTGTAAATCATTGACAATGTTTAGTTGCTATATTTTGCTATCTGTATAACAGTTATAACAATGCTAATATCCAAAAAAAGGGGGGGGGGTTATATGGGGTGAGGAAGGGGAGTGTGGTTTGGTATCTGGGAGTCTCTGGTATTCTATGTGTGACTTTGCTGTGACCTAAAACTTCTTTGAAAATTAAATGAAAATTTGGGAGACAATGGGGATTGAGAGGGAGAAGGTGTCATGGCACGCCAGACATCCGATAACACAGTGATAAAAGGAAAAAAAGAATATATATATATATATTATTGTTGTTGTTGTTCTTGTTAAAGGCATTTCTTTTGCTTTTTTCCTCATTTTTTTGAATGTCCCAATCCGGTAATTATATTTTGTTTTGTTTTGTTTTTTTGTTTGATTGTTTTGTTTTTTTTTCCCTAAGTTTCCATATGTTTGTCTTTTGCATGTAAGCTTATCATTGTTGTTTCTTTTTCCTATTAAGTGTATTTGATTATTTTATGGACTACATGTTCATGGAAGATTTGGATTACAGAAGGGTTACAATGGGTACTGCAGGGGATTATTGGTGAGGGGTGTCTGGGAGGGGGAATTCATGGGAGTAAGTTCATCTGAATATACATGAAAGATATACAAACTTGTTCAAAAGATCAAAGGATGGGGCATGGTTACGGTGGGTGGACAATTACACAATAAATGAGGGAATCTGAATTCCTAGCCTGAAGAGCTCTGCCACATTCTCCAAGGGAGCAGCAACAGTCCTCTGAGTGCAGGGACAGAGTCCGTCAAAAGAGGATGGCCCACTGATGAGTTCTTTTTATTGATGACTACCCTTATGAGTCTTTGCTCTTGTAACTGAAACTTAGCTTACTGTTATGGGGTGCCTAAGGTTTGCCACTTGAGAGCCTCCTTATTGCTCAAATGTGGCCTCTCTCTAAGCCAAACTCAGCATATGAATGCATTACTTTCCCCCCAACGTGGGACATGACTCCCGGGGATGAGCCTCCCTGGCAACGAGGGATTAATACCAAGTGCCAACTAGCAACACAATTGGAAAAAGACCTTGAATAAAAGGGGGAAAAGGTAAAGACAAATGAGTTCAAGTGGTTAAGAGACTTCAAAGAGAGTCGGGAGGTCATCCCAGAGGTAACGCTTATGCACACCTCAGGAGGAGCTCATAGAACATCAAAGTGCATATCACCCCACACAGAGGGGCTCTGGAGAGCTCTGGAGACACCCAGGTCCTGTATAAGGGGGGATAGCCCCAGAGACTGACGCTTTATCAGTGGGCTCTATTTGGGAATCTGTGCTCCTGAAAGTGACAGAACTGGGCTCAACTAAGTCCTCCCTGCACATGGTTCATCAGTCCCTTCTATTCAAACCTATATGTGATGCTGGAGTTTTTAGGTATACTTCCAGAGACTGGAGCCTCTGGCCTACCTATGTGCCAGGTGTGCGTGGAATCTCAGTGGAGTTGCAACTCCTACTCTACAGCTCAATGGATTCATCCAAGTCACCTGGTGAGGAGACAACGATGGGCAATGGGCATCCCAGGGAATGGAGAGGGCCTGCATCTGCAGACAGGATCATCCCACCCACCATATCCATGGGATATAAGCCCTCTCTCACTTGGAGGTGGAGTGGACATCACCATCCCAGTCTCCTCAGGATTGGGGGAAGAACTATGGACTAGAGTGGACTTGATGGTATTCTGTTGTACACATATGGTGATTCTAGCAATGGAAGAAATTATAACAGTGAGGTGGAGCCAGTGGCCACTGGACACTTTCGGGGCAGGGGGGGGATGTGCAGTTGAAATACGGGGGCTTTTTCTGGATTCGGAGATTGTCTTGAGTGCCGTTGTGGCAATGGATGTAGGCCATTTTAAATCAGCACACACCATTCAGAACCATGTGGGAGAGAGTGTGGTCTATGATGTGAACTGTGGTCTATGGTTGATGGCAAGGCCCCAGGATGTGTAAGTCCATTGAGGGTGATGGGCCACACTTGTGGGAGATATTTGTGTGGGATGTGGTGGGAGGTGTGGGAAGTGGGGAACATGGGAATCCCAGTAGGTTCCATGTAATATTTTAGGTAATCTAAGCACCTTTAAAAAATATCTATATCTATATCTATATCATCTATATCTATATCTATATCTATATCTATATCTATATCTATATCTATATCTATATCTATATCTATATCTATATCTATATCTATATCTATATCTATATCTATATCTATCTATATCTATATCTATATCTATATCTATATCTATATCTATATCTATATCTATCTATCTATCTATCTATATATATATATATAACATTTTTGTAAGCAAATGTACATATATGCATATATTTATATATAATTTTACAAATATTGGTATGCATTGTGAAAATTTTGATTTTTACCCACAATAAAAAATAAATTAAAAAAAAAAAGTTTATCATTCCTATATGAGCACACATAAACAATGAATATATAGTAAAAGATGTGACCTTACAAAATAAACATGCATAACATCATACAGAGCTACCATACCATCATACAGGGCTCCCATACATCACCCCACCACCACCAGTTTGCATTGTTGTGAAACTTTGGTTACAAACTATGAAATAGCACCATCAAAACATTATTACTAACTAGAGCCCATATCTTATATTTGGTGTGTTTTTCCCCCAACTCACCCTGTATTAGTATTATAAATTTGTTATAGTTTATGAGAGAAAGTTCTCAAATTTTTCCTGTTAACCACAGTCCATCTTCTACCACTGGATTCCTTTAGTTATACATTCCCATGCTTTGTACAGTTCATTCAAAATGTACACTCAGTGGCTCCGTTTTCATCATAATTATGCTGTCATCATCTCAGTCAATTTTAGACTATTTTAAATAATCCAAAAGGAAAAATCCCAAACAGCTTTACACCCCCCTATATCAGACTCTGAATTGATATAATATCTTCTTTGCCATTGCTGCAAAAATATTACAATATTACTGTTAACTACTGCATATAAGTAAATTTTCCCATGTATCACCATATTTTTAACACTTTGTAAAAGAAGAACATTCTTATGTTTATTTAACTAACTACAATCTTCATCCACAACTGAAATAATTATGTTATACATATCCTAGATTTTGTCTAGCTTCCTTTCAATTGATATTTACTTCCACAGACTACGCCTTTCAGTCACACTATCATTTATAAATCAGCAATGTTAGTTATACTCACTATAATGTGTTACCATTATCTCTATTCATTTCCACACTTTTACAATAAACCTTATTTAAAATTCTATATACCTTGAGCATGAGCTCCCTTTCTCAACCCACATTGTCTTTTCTAGTAACTTATGCTTTAGAGTTTATTGTTAGTTTACTCATCATATTTAGTTCAAATTATTTAGACCATAAAATATTTTTCCTTTTGTGTCTGACATTTCACTCAACGTAATACCTCAAGGTTGATACATGTTATCATGTGCATCCAGATTTCATTTCTTCTTTCAGCTGAATTGTATTTCACTGTATGTGTATGTCAAATTTTGTTAACCAGCCATCATTTGAGGGACAGTTGGACTGTTTCCATATTTTAGCAGTTGTGAATAATGAACATTGGTGTGCAAATGTCAGTTTGTGACTTGCTTTCAGTTCTTCTGAATATATTCCTATTAATGGGATTGATGGATCATACGGAAGCTCTATATTCAGCTTTTTGATGTACCACCAAACTGTATTCCACAGAGGCTGCATGATTCTGTATTCCAGAAACTCTGTTTAGGTGCATACATATTTGTTACTATTATTTCTTCTTGGTAATTTAGCCTTTTATTACTATGAAATGCCTCATTTTATTATTGGTAATTTTCTTAATTTTTCTCTTGAAACTACTGTAGTTTTATTAATATAGTCATTTGTGCTTTCTTTTGATTATTAGCATTGTATATTTTATCATTTACTTTCCTTTTACTTTTAACTTACACATATCATTATACTTGAAATGAGTTTTTTGTAGACTATATATGGTTGGATCACCTTTATTAAGGCAAAATATAGAAATAATACAGATTATGTTCTAAGACAAGAGTGGATTAAACTAGAAATCAACAATGGAAAGATGGCTGGAAAACCTCCAAATATTTGGAGGTTAAATGCCACACTTATAAATAATATATGAATCAATGAAAAAGTGTCAAGAGAAATTAAAAGATATACTAGTTTGTAACTATCAACAAGTGGATGCTGAAGTTTATAAGGAAAGACAAAAGACCATAATAGCCAACATAATATTTTAACAACAAGAAATTTGGGGGTCTCACCTTCCACAATTTTGAAAATTACCATAATGCTATACTAATCAGAGCAATGCAGTTTTCAAAAAAGAGTTGACACACAGAATAATGGGAAAAAATGGTAATTCCAGGAATAGATCCACACATATATAGTCAACTAATTTTTGACAAAGATTCAAAGGCATTTTAATGTACAAAGAATAATATTTTCAATGTAATTGCATATTTGTAAGTAAACATACTGGAACAGTTGAACATCAATATGTGACAAATGAAGTTGCACAAAAACTTTACCCCTTACACAAAAATGAAATCAAAATGGATAATAGAATTAAACGTATAATTAAAACTATAAATTTTCTGGAAGAAAACATAAAGAAAAAAATCTATGTGACCTTGGATTTGTTGAAGAGTTTTTAGACAAAGGGCAAAAGACATGATATCTGAAAAAATAATAAATAAGTTGTATGCTATTAGCTTAAAAATGATGAAAACAATTTTTGATCTGCAGTAGACACAGCTAAGGAAATGAAAAGTTAGTTTCAGACTGGGAGAAAATATTTGCAAAACATACCTGATAATGTACTTATACCCAAAATATACAAAGAAAAACCTGACAATTCCAAAAGCTGATGAGAATGCAAAGTAAAATGAACTATCATTATTTGCTAATGGAATGCAAAATAGTAAAGCTGTTTTGGAAGTAAGTTTGTCAGTGTATTAGTCAGAGTTCTATAGGGAAACAGAACCTACAGGAGATATCTGTAAGTAGGATGAGAGATTAGAAAATTCTTTCATGTAACCATGGGAATGCACAAGTCCAAACTCCACAGGGCAGGCTGCAAACCAGGGGCTCCAATGAATGTCCTTGATGAGTCCCAGGAGATGATGGCTGTCTGAAGTAGATATGGGAATTCTCTCTCTGAATGCTGAAATCATTTCCCCCTTTAAGGCCTTCAACTGATTGGTGAGAAGTCATTCATTGCTGACAGCAATCTCCTTAGTTGATTGTAGATGTAACCAGCCATCTATGCAATCAACTCACTGACAATTAAAGTCCATAAAATGTCCTTGTATTACAATTAGCCAAGTGCTTGCATGCCCAAACAACTGGGCACCATCACCTGACTGAGGTGACATGTTAGGTTAACCACCAGTCAGTTTCCTAAAGAGCTGAACATAGTCTCATCATAACATTCAGCAATCATGCTTTTAGATATTTACTCAAATTATTTGAGAATTCATATATGCATAAAAACCTGACCATAAATGTTTATAGCTGCTATATTCATAATTACTAAAAACCGGAAGCAACCAAATGCTTTTTATTTGATGAACAATTAAACAAGCTATGATAATTCCATGCAATGCCATATCATTCAACAATTAAAAGGAAAAAACAATCAAGCTATGCACAAACATGGATGAATATTAAAAGAAGATTGCTAAGTGAAAGAAGCCAGTCTAAAACATATTTTATGATTCCCTTTATATGACCTGGAAAAGCCAAGGAAGGGAAGATAAACAGATCAGTGGTGCCAAAAGATGGGATATTTTAGATTCCTAGGATGCTCAAGAAAATACCTTGCTATGGGCTGAGTTAAACAATGGGAATTTATTTGCTCATGGTATTGAGGCTAAAAGAAAGTCCAAATTAAGATGTCATCAAGGGGATGCTTTCTTCCCAAAGACTATGGAATTCTGGAGCTGGTTGCTGGTAATCTTTAGTCCTTCACTAGTCACATGGCAATGCACGTGGTGGCCTCTGCTGCCCTCTCTGTTCTCTCCTGGGATCCATTGAATTTCAGGTTCATGTTTATGTGGCTTTCTCTCTATCTGTCTGAATTTCACTATGCTTTTATAGGACTCTAATAATAGGATTAAGATCCATCCTGATTGAGGTGTGTCACACCTTAACTGAAGTTACTTCATCAAAAGGTCTTACTTAAAATAGTTTCATACCTACAGGAATTTTAAAAACATGTTTTTCTGGGGATAAACACAGCTTCAAATCCCCACTTTGGGATGATTGAACAGGTGAAGCACAGGGAAATTTTAGGAAGGAGAAATTATCCTATATGATACTCTTGTGGAAGATAAATACCACTATGCATCTCTCAAAACCCATAGAACTTTTCAAAACAAAAAATGAAACATAGAGTATGAAAATGAAAAAAAAAGATTAATGATGCCTAGGGATCCCATGACGGAAAAAATAATCTAACTGCATTACAAATGCATGAAATAATCTCACTGAAATAGGTGGGGTGGAAATATTGTCATATACTTAACTTTGGAAATGAATGGTAATGGTAAGATTAAGCAAATGTACAGTGCATAATTACTGTACTCTTGTTGATAAAATTGTTTTCCACAGGGAGACTGGTATACGATTCTGAATCCACTATGTATGTGTACTGGAACTGAACATTTAAGTAAATGGATGGAGTATGATGTGAGGCAGTTTTTCCTGGTTGGAGTGGTTGGTTACAGACATGCAAAGGGAGGATAAAATAATCCAGGCGTTAATGGATTAAAGTTGAAGACATTACTATGAACTCATGTTTAGTTAAATATAGATATATAGAAATATTTGTAGTTATGCATATAAACATGTATTAATATACACAAATATATTTAATTGTCAGTTTAGGCCTTAGAAGCAATGACACTGAATAGCAACAGGCATACCTAGCACCAAGATCTTGGTTTATAATACCATTCTTCAATTAAAAATAAAAAAAAACCAGAGTTCCTTGGAAAAATGTCAGTTTCCAGTGTTGAGGCAGGAAATATGCAAAATTAACCTGGGGCATCTTATAGGAAGGCCAATAAGTAAGCCCTCAAACAAAACAGAACAAAACAGAAAACACAGTGATGAGGATATGTAAAAGGGACACAGGAACCAACTGAAAGAGCTCTAATGGCCAAAGCTGGAATTATTTGAGCAAGAAAATCAAGTAGCAATGCTTTATAACTCTATAAAATAAATATCCATGTGTGTATACTGATAGAAATTATTGAATAAAGAAGTAAACTGGGTGCAGAAGAAAATCTCCCAAGAAAAAATATTCCATAGAATTTATGTAAATGCAGTAAGTGTGAGCGGCACATAGTGACTTTCTCGCAAAGAGTATAGTCAGGGTAGGAGGTTGAAAAGAGTAGATTTACAGTGGAGAAACCCGGTAAACACTACCTCAGCTGAGTACCAAGATTAACTTCAATAGTCAGTGATAAGTCATGTTGACAGCAAGTGCCACTGAAATGATAAGAAAATAATAGCACTTTACAATTATGTTCTTCCTCCCAAATCTATGACCTCAGGCTAATCATGAAAAAAAAAAAAATCACCAGACAATTGATGAGTCTCTCAATAGAGACATTCTACAAAATACCTAACCAATACTCTTCAAAAATGTCAAGATCAAATACAAGGAAAAAATGAGAAATTGGAAAAGCCTAGGGGTGCCTAAGAAGACATGGAGGCTGAATATAATGTGGTAACCTGGAATGGACCCTGGAACAGAAAATGAATACTCTGTAAAAAGTGAGGAAATTTGAATATGGACTCTAGTTAATAATAAAATATCAATATTCATCCAATAGTTTGACAAATGTACTAAAATTAGATATTAACTGTAAGAGAAACTGGATGTGTGATATATGAGAATTCTCCCAACTTTTTTGTAAATCTAAAACTATTTTATACTTAGGAAGTTTGTTCAAAAAAAATTCACCCAGTTAAATTGAGTTTATCCTCAGCTTTTAT
The DNA here is from genome assembly GCA_026826555.1 of Tolypeutes matacus. Taxonomy (NCBI): domain Eukaryota; kingdom Metazoa; phylum Chordata; class Mammalia; order Cingulata; family Chlamyphoridae; genus Tolypeutes; species Tolypeutes matacus. The sequence goes on along the minus strand of JAKSZT010054524.1, from coordinate 2,043,190 downwards.
AGTGTATTAATTTTATACAAAAAAATTAGTTGATTGAATTATGTAACCAAGAAAAACATGTTCTTAGGCTATTTCTGTGGGTGTGAACCCATCTTAAATAGATGTTTCGAAGATGTTATTTTTAGTTAAGGTGTGGCCAACTACATCAAGATGTGTCATAATCCTATTCTAGAAGAGTTATAGAAAAAAAGCCAAAGGAACCAGAAGCTAGAAGCCAGCAGAATCCCAAAGATAAATGAGAATACATAACCACATGCATTGCCATGCTACAGAAAAGCCAAATACCCAAGGATCACTGGCAGCAAGCCCAGAATGCCAAAGACTTTGAAGACAAAGCTTCTCCTTGCTGACACCTCAATTATTGCCTTCTCCTAGGGTCAAAATGGAGACAATGGATTCCCTTGTTTAAGCCAACTAATTGTATGGTATTTGTTTTAGAACCTGGGACACTGAGACATCACTTTTTATAATTAGCGTATACAGTTTTGTTCTTGAGCATTTCTATATAATAAACATGATATTAAGAAAATGACAATTATTGAGATATAGGAATATTAGCTAAATAATTGGCTAAATATGTCATATCAGACTTTTCTTTCTGTGTTGGTTCTTAGAAGGATATGAAATAATATTTGTTATATTTAAATATAGTAACATCCAAATAAAGAGAATACTACTAATTAATAATAGATTTAATAATACTCAGGATACCATCAAACTTTTCTTATCTAAATGTGACAGACCTTAAAATTAATGTGTAAAAAAACAAACATTTAATTTTCACTTCCAAACCTGTCTCTGTTTCAGACTTCCTCTGTTTTAATAAATGGCCAGATAATCCATATAATCCAGGTTAGAAAATTCAGCATCATTCACTTTTTTCTATCCCCACAATAATCTCCTAATTTAGAATGTCACAATCCATTATTCCAAGTGTTTCTTAAACTGCCTCCCAAGCCGTTTATCCTACCTTCAGCAATCTGTTACGAACATTTGACTAATATAAGGAGGAGTGTGATGGGTTAGGCTAGTGGGTCAACTTGCCCAGTTGTTTGGTCAAGCAAGCACTGGGTTAATTGTAATACAAGGACATTATGGGCTTTAGTCATCAGTGAGTTTACTGCATAGATGGCTGATTATTTCTACATCAATTAGGGAGATTGCTGTCAGCAATGAGTGATGCTTTATCCAATCAAAATAAAATTATTTATTTTTCTAAATAAAGTCCAGAGTTTTTAGGATGATGATAAAGGACAATCTAAAATTGGCTTCATTTTATCCGTGCAAACCAATCTCTAGACATTTCCTACATACTCATAAACCTTAAGTTCTCACTACTTGAGTATACTTGTTCTTGAAAGAATAATCATGGGAAACGGATGTGGCTCAAGAGGTTCGGCGTCCGTCTACCATATGGAGAGACCGGGGTTCGATTCCCGGTACCTCCTGGTAAAAAAAAAAAAAAAAAAGAAAGAATAATCATGTATCTTCTCATTCTCTTGCCATTTTCATGGTCATTCTGCCTCTAGAAAATTCTCTAATTTGATTTATGAAAGTGAATTCACATCTGTAGGCTCTGTAAATATCATCTTTCTAAAGTTTTCCTAGGCTCCTCCAGCCAATATCAACTGCTTTTTCATGTGTTTCATAGATTTTCACCCTTATTTAATTATTTTACATATATATAGTTCTGTTATTATAATTTCTTTATGTATCAACTTTCTATTCTAAACTGTAGACTCCTTAGAGGCAAATATAGTGACCAATGTATTTTAATTCCCATTACCTGATACCTAATATGTTTTTAAAACCTGGCTGATGAATTGAACAGAAATATAAAAACCTTCTCTGAAGGTAATCATATTTTTATATATTCTTTACTACTTTGAGAGTATTCACAAGTGGAATATCACTGGAATAAAGTCAGGAGATAATTCTAATCTTGCTTCTACCAGTAGCTTGTTCTCATTGTTGATTTCTTTGTCCCTCAATTTATGAAATACCCTATTTCTCCATGATTTTGCAATTGGCATTTGGATCAAGATAACTCTTAGTTGTATGGTACTTTCCAGAACATTGCAGGCACTTATTCTAGTTATTTGAAAGAATAACATTCAATTATATTTCTCATTTTGTATGTTTGTAAAAATATCTTAGTTATGTCACTTAGAGACTATTTTAACTGAATTATGAGCTATTTGGAATAATCAGTAGCTCTTTCTTTTTTGATTAGCACTGAATAATCTACTTCTAACTGTGTAGGCTATTTGGAAAGAAGAGACACTACAATGTAGATTAGTAATGACTGATATTTCAAGTAAAGTACTTGGAAAGACTAAGGTTACCAAGGTTAATTTGTACTAATTTGCACTTAATAAACCATCAAAGAACAAATTATATTATCATAATAGCATAATATAATTGCTTTATCTCCATTAGTAATCACTCAACAATAACTCTCTAATTTAGACATCTATTCAGTTGCTAACTGAATCCTTAACATCTTTACATTATTTCCCTTAAAATAATGCCACATCCTGGTGATGTATAGGTATGTAAGCATGTATAGAGTATTATGACAATATCCCCTTCCTGAAACCTTTTTATTGTGTGGAATCCTTTTCACTTATGTCAATTATATGATTGATAAGCACCAACAATTAGGATTCCCTAAAAACGTGCCAGAGCTTTTATCTGCATTCAACTGAGAGGAGATATCACATAAAGATTATTATAATATATCTTTTGAAATATTTTTCAATCACTCTTGTAATTGGCTCATTATTAAATTTTCATGTTTTTTCTTCATTCCACAAATATTTATTGAAGACTATTACATGACAGGGGCTCTGCTATTGCTTTAAAGACATACATGGTCTGACCTTTAGCATATAGTCCAGTGATGGAGACAGACAATAAAATGTGCGGCTACAAAGCCTGAATATCATTATGTTGGCAGAATTACAGGGTGCTATGGCAGGACGTGGGAGGAGATCAGGGCAAAAACATACACAAGATAGTGAAGAAATGAAAGTTGGAATATAAAAAATACTGGAAGTCATTTACTATGGCTGTGTTGTGAAGTGTGAAAGGCACGGGAATGAGAGATGAGATTAGAGAAGGAAGCAAATTTCGAAGCTGAAGTGTCCCCAGTCTCTGGAGAACAGTTTGTCCTTCACACTTTTAGAACAAGGGAAAACCAATGAAGGATTTTAAGCAAGACATACAATCATTTAGATTTAAATTTCTAAGACTTTAGGAAGACCAATCTCATTGCTGTGCAAAAAATGGATTGTTCAAAGAAAAATCAATTACATTGTTATTCCTTCATTAGATTATTAAATATACTGCTGCAACTTCACAGTTTCATTTAAACTAATAATGGCTATAAACAAAAATTCCTAAAATTTAAAACAGCAGAATATTTTACATGTTATGTGTTTCTCTGTTATGCTTTTCTATAACATGTTTTCCTCCTTTCCTTTCCTTTCACCAAAGTATTTATCTTCATTGTGTTTTTTTACTATATTTGTTGGGCTCAGGGAATCCCAGGAGGAAAGCTTTAATCATTTAACCTTGGATGTTTTAGTTTTCTTTTAAGAGAAATAAATTATCATCATCATAAATCATTGTGAAATTCAAGTACAGCTGACTGACCATGAAGTCTTGTCCACACTGATTGGAGTGGAGAGGGAAAGCTAGCGCAATATGGATGAATTGGGTTTTTTCTCATGTGGCATTTGAACTCAGGCTCTTAATGATTTGTGGTAGAGATCTGAGTCAGAGCAACGGTAGAGATAAAAATAGATGTTCTTTAAAGGCCTTATATTAAAATCCCTGGAATTGTCTGTGATCCTACGTTTCCTGGGACTGATTTGTCAACTTTTCCTTGGATTCAGTATGGTACCCAGTATCCTTAAAATAAATATGGTTACTTTGAGATATTTTAATTGGTTTTATGTTTCTTAGATTCAAAATAATATACCTTTCAAATTACAGAAATATTCATATAACAAACTAAAGAATTTGAGTCCATTTAGTATTAAAATATCTAATGGCATCTCTTCATCTGATGATAAATATTTATGTTTGTGCCCAGTCAGCTTTTATAAGATCTGCTGGTTAGATTATGATACCTTTTACATTGAGTCAATCTGCATAAAACAGAAATCTCTAATTCTGTGTTCTCTCTCTCTCTGTGCTCTCTATTTTCAACATTCCAACATGATTCATGTATTGTTCCAAGATTGTTGCTATCCCCGTACTCATCTGATACTCCCACAACTATACTCTGAGGCAAAATGGGGCTATTGCCTTTTTTTTTTTTTTGAATTGTGAGTGTGCTTTGGTGGGGGGGGAATAAAAACATTAATTCCATCAGCCAGAATTGATTTTACATGCTCTTAGTAAACCCACTGTTGTAATTATCACGAATGTGTTAAACACTAAAGGTTCCTTATTAAGGGCAGGGTTGGCATCAGGCTTCCCTGAATCCCTTAACTATGCTGGCACGTGTGGGTACTTTAAGGAACAAGTATGGATTCCTTTTATGTTAGTGGTTCTCAGCTACTCTAAGTGTACTTAGGGATCACAAGAAGAACTTTGAAAATATACTGATGCCTGGGCACACCCAAGAACTTCTGATTTAATAGCTCTGGAGTACGGCCCTGTCATCAACATTTTTAAGCTCTCCAAATAACACTGCACTGTAGACATATTTAAGAATTACTGTATTAAAGATGAACGGTAAGAAGTCAACAGTGTTTACTACACAATATCTGTAAATTAAAGAGAAGACAACAACAGAAGAAACATACATACATACATAACTTTCTTTCAGTATTGATAAGGTAAGGAAAGAACACTTACACAGACAGCTTTCCTTATATATTCAGGAACAGAAACTAATCAGCTTGAGATGGTAGAAGAAAGAATGTTCATTTTCTAGACTGTACAATATCACTTACGCATCTGTGAAATCATCAAATAGAATCCTCTCAAAGATCTGAAGTTGTCCCAATGAATTTTTACTTAAATTAATGATTCTATGGCCAATAAATAATTTTAAATATAGATAAAAATGTGAAACAGGCTCATCTAATAATAGGTCAAGGAATGGGAAAGGTGAACTATACATTGAAAGATTTGTCTGAAAAGCTAATGCAGCGTAGGTAGTGCTTGTAAACCATGGGCCTTTGAAGAAGGCCACAAATTTGTTTAATCAGCTTTATGTTTCCAATTTGCACTTGGTGCAGTGTTGTTATTCAAAATTTACTTCACAGGGTCTTAAAATGTCAGAGACCACTTTGTTGCTAAAGTCAACTAACAGTCACTTCATTTAAGCACTCCTTTTTGTGAACTATAGCAGTATTCTGTATGTTGAGGTCCCACCCATGTTTGCCTTTAAAGAGATCACTAGGAATATTTTGCAGACAATTAGAAAGTAATAGAAGAGTATGGTAGTCATGAAGATTCATGGAAGAAGTAGCATTTGAGATAGGACCTGAAAAGTCCAGTAATAGAAATTTTATATTTCAATTTTTTATCGATTTTCTCATGACACCAACATAATATATGTGTAAATATATGTATATATAAATGTCTATATATGTATTTATGTATATATATGTTTGTGTGGGAAGGGTTTGCCAGGAAAAGCGTAACTAAAAATCACTTTTGCTTCCATATTACTGACAGCAATGATATTAACATAATAGCAAATGTCTTTGATGTTGTGTTCTTAAGTCTTTTGAAAATTGTTGGCAAATATGCAGCTTTTCTTTTTTTACATTTAAAATTTCCTTTTGTGGTTTCTCTTTTATTCAGATTCTATTTTATACATGTAAGATAGAAGAAATATTCAGCTGATTTTTTTTAGTCTTCAGCCATCTTTCTATTTGACCACAATATGAGAAATGCAATGAATTTTGAGAGGAATTTCAAAGCTAAAGCATCCAATATAATATGCTGTCTAGGATCAATAGACACTATCTCTCATTCGTTCTACTTCTCCGTTTCACTTTGTACTTCTTGGTTGCTGCTGAGCTGAGGCCTAAGTGTCAATTTGACAATCTGCTTTTCATTCTGAGTTTTCTGATCTAAGAGCAGTTAGAGAGAAATGCTTACTCCATTGAATACAGATGGTCAGCTTACTGTTCTCAATAATCTGTTTGAACAGTTTTTTTCCTGAAATATTCTTTAAAAATATTATTTTTATTCAACTTTTTAATTGATCACTTATTCTAAGTATACAAAATTTTAGAATGTTATAAACTGAAAATAAATTGATCAAGTAACTATTTAATATATTAACTTTTATTTTTCAGTGACTTAAAAAATCTTCCTTTTGAATTAAGAATAAATACATTTATTAGGAAAATATTGTGCTATAACTTTTAAGAATCTACATTTTCTTCAAAATCAAACTTGAAGAATTCACAGACATTGAAACTAGAGTTTCTTTGGAGAAGCCAAAGTTCATTGTACCTAGAAACAATGTCACTGTATAAAAATAAAAAGATTAAATTTCACATTCTCATGGGTGACATAAATTTTGTCATTTCATTTTAAATTAATTGCCAAATGTATGTTATCACTTCAAATGTCACTTATTTTTAGTTAGTTGACGAGTATATGATATCCCCAAAATATTTATTTGGTAGCAAATGTCAGCAGAAAGGGGTACACATTTTCTATCTGATATTCAAAATAGCTTTAGTGATAAGGGTAAAATAAATTGTGAAAAAATATATTGATATTCTAAAATGGAGACCAATTCATAGTCTTTCAATCGAAGTCAGCTTAAAATTAATGCATAGAACAACCAAATGTAAGAATGGATTGCTCAAACCCTCCTCTGCAGAGTCTACTCATAATTTACTACACAGATCATATATATATATATATATATATATATATATATATATATATACATCTAAATATATACAAACTATACAAATAATTTATTGATGACTGTGCACAATTTCATATATACATTCCTGATAAACCTTCCATTCTACAAAGTGGTACACTTTGCACACTAAAAATAAGAGGATTTGGGGGGAAAAAAAGATTCCAAATTTACAAAACTTTGTAATCAAAGCACTAAAAAAAAAAAAGCAAACCTATTAAAAGTGTAAAACTGTTAAATCTCTTCAAGCATTTGTAACTAGCATTACAAGGTCTAAATTCTTTAACAATGGACTCGTGTTTCCTCATGCAAGGGTTAGATCCTGGAAGTAACTCATTTCTTTCTTTCTTTTCTTTTTTTTTTTTAATAATAAATGTGAAATGTGTTTTTTTCCCTTTTTTTAAAAAAAAAATTATTTATTTCTCTCCCATGCCCTGTTGTCTGCTCTCTGTGTCCATTCGCTATGTGTTCTGTGTTTGCTTGTCTTCTCTGGCACCAGGAACTGATCCTGGGACATTCCAGAGTGGGAGAGAGGTACTCAATCTCTTGCATCACCTCAGCTCCCTGGTCTGCTGCATCTTTGATTGTCTCTCTTTCATGTCTCTTTTTGTTGTGTCATCTTGCTACACCAGCTCTCCTGTATGGGCCAGCTCGCCATGCAGGCCAGCCTGCCCTCAACAGGAGGCCCCAAAAATCGAACTCTGGACCTTCCATATGGTAGATGGGAGCCCAATTGCTTGAGCCACATCCACCTACTTCATTCACTTCTAATAAAGACATTTTCAGAAGTGGGATACAATAGAAGGGTCTTTGCAATTTCCTTAATCTACACCCATAGCTCAAAAGAAAAATTGGTAAATATAGTGGAAATCATTGTAGTTTGTGAAGATACTGAACAAGCAACTACTTCCATTTAAGAATAGTACTATTTTAAATTGCCAATTTAAAAAAAAATAAGGTTTTGGTTTTGGAAGTAGGGGAAAATGTGATTTATTTGAGAAGCTGCAATAAGACATATGTGGCTAAAACATAGTGAAAGAAGGGAAATGGGCATGTATAGTCTGTTTACCATTCATGGGTTTTTAAGCCAAAAAAAGGAGTTTTTACATTTTTATTTTAAGAGCAATTGCTTATTAAAATGAAAACTTGAGGAGCAGGTGTAGTTCAGTGGTTGAGCACTTGCCTTACATGTAGGAGGTCCTGGGTTCAATCCCCATGTATCTACTAAAAACACACACGTGTACACACACAAATTAGAGCAGAAATTTGGTAGATCTCAAGAGTTTTATCAATTAAATTCATTACTTGGGAAACTCAAATTAACAAGAGGTAAAGAGAAAAGTTTTGCTGAACAAAGAGAGCAATGGATTTTTTTAATAGCTAGAATAAATAAGTACATTGGGAGAGAATTTTTACTGATTAATGCAGAATATGTTTCCCAATTTGGTTAGTGCAGGCAGGTGCTGAGAAATGAGGAAGTTAGCTGGCATGAGCATGAGGAGTTGCCAAGAACTTATTGGCTGAATTTAAATTTGTTTCTATTTATGGAAATAGAAACTTGCTTAGGTTTTTGCTTTTGCTCACTTGTGCCTTCATGTTAGACCTACTAGGTTTATTTACCAGGTTTTATGGTTAGGGAAAAGAGGCATGATCTGATTTACTATCGAATAATCTTACTCTGGCAGATAAATGAGGAACAGTTGGAAGAGTGGAAGTAGAATGACCAATTAGGAGGTTATTGCATTATTTCAGGCAAAAGATTTTTCAGTTTTACACAACTGTATTCACAGGGATTAGACATGAGGTGGATTAGTCAATTTTTTTTTTTTTTTAGGAAGAAAATATGGGATTGTGACACAGCTAAATAAAAAATTGAATGTGTATATCTAGGTCTCAGAACAGCTTCCAGATTATATTTAAATCCATGAGAAAATTTACTATCACCTATGGAAACATGTATGTATAGAAGCAGACTTAGAATCCTAAAATAAAGTTCCAATAGATTAAAATATATAACAATGGGATATGAATAGTATTAGACAGTGAGTATGAAAGAAGAAAAATCAAGAGTACACGGAATCATGGAAGCCAAGAAAGGGAACATTTCCCAAAATAAAATCCAGTTGTGGCTATTGCAGGACATAAAGAGAGACAACAAATATTTCATTTGGTCATATGAATGGTACTTTGTAACAATCACAAAAGCTATGAATTAGTATCATTGGCCAGAGCAAAAATTGGAAGTAGATGACTAATATCAATACAGTAAATATAAGGAGAATGCTGATTAAAGTTGATTGAAAAGTTAATAAGACATGAAGAGTTTTAGACTACATATGTGAATGATTTCTGGAAATGCTGGAATATAAAGAAAAAGCAAAGAATAGAAGTGTAGTTTAAGGAAATGTTGAACATATAAAGGTTGTCCTATGAAATAAAATATGTAAGACACCTAGCATCATGCTCAACCAGACTGGTAGCTTAAAAAATGTGAAATCTCTTGTATTCTTCAATTTGAACTTTATATACTTATGACCAGCACATAGAACTCTTTATTTGTGGTAGAAGCTTATAGGAGAAAGGAAAAAAAAAGTTTTGTTTGAATGTTACTTGAAACAAATCTCCTCTACTCAGAATTTATTAATTCTACGTTTCTCACTATGTCATTTTAGCAGACAGCTACAGGGCTTTAACACCATAAGGAGCTGTGGTTTATCAATTTCAAGACCACTTATTTGAAGACTACATGAATTATTTTAAGAACTGACAAGAGAGTGATACTAAAAAGTCACCCCTCTTTTATGTATTTTATGTATATTTTTTCACACACATCGTTTGGGAAGATATTACTCTAATCCCAGGAGTTCAACTTCCAATTTTGCCTTGCAATAACTCACTAATCCAGGACAAATCAATTAATTCTCTGAACCTAAGTGTATCTAAAAGAAAAATGTATTCTAAATATTTTTTTACTTCTTTTAAAGTATTCCAGTGTTATGATTTTATTTTTCGAAGTTCCTCCTTGAGGAAGAAATACTTTTAAAGAAAGAAATACTAAGAACATAAATCCATGTTTATTATACTTTTTTTTTTTTACTTCTATGGCATTACTATATCAAAGAAGTAAAGTATTAATTTCAAAAAGTAAATAAGTTATGAGGACCTGAAAAAATAAATCCAACTATATTTCACTTTGGAAATTGAGGGTCAGTACTATTTTAGTATGAGGCAGAATGAACTTTTTCATAGTCTGCTACTCATTAGAATCTTCCTGTTATTAATTCTGGATTTAACAATGATGTGTAACTTTAAATTGACAGTCTTATAGGTAAGGCAAACTGAATAGGTAAGATCTGAAATTTTAGCTTTTATTCCCATGAAATTAGCGTTCAGTCCCTTATTATCATTTTAAGTATGATTAGCTGTAAATTATTTGAAAAAGAGGCTAAATTCTATGGACATATTAGGTATTCAAATGTTTTAACAGATAAATGCACAAATGGATAATGGAAGAATGGATGACTTGATGGAAGAAGTTAGAGATAGATTTAAAAAGACATCATTTTGGCATCTGAGTTAATGCAATATATAAGCCAACTACTGAGTATCCTTCTTGCAATTTAATGCAAGCTCTGTGTGGCAGTTTGAGTCTTTCAGGCTCCCAGAAAATTATGTTCTTAGCCTAATCCATTCCTGTGGGTGTAAAACCCATTTTAGGTGGGAACTTTTGATTAAATCATTTCAGTTAAGGGTCATTGATTAGATTATGTGACCCAGGGTGGGTCTTAAACTTCTTACTGAAGCCTTTTATAAATGAAGGAATAAAAAGTCACAGACAGAAAAAAGCTGCCCAGACAGAGTGAAGCCTTCAGAAGATGAAATCATTGAAAAGCCATAGATGGAGCAGCCCAAAGCTGAAAGCAACAACGCCCAGGGGAGAGGGGAGAGATGAGCAGAGGCTGCCATGCTTGTTGTCCACAACTGCAACTTGGGGAAAAAGGATCTCCTGATAATGTCTTGATTTGGACACTTTCATGGCCTCAGAAATGTATGCTTATAAATTAATAAATTGTTATTGTAAAAGCCAACCCATTTCTGATATGAGTTTGCTCTCAGCAGCTTTTAAGCAAACTGAAACACCATGTATAAAAAGGGATATACAAAGGGATTTACTTCTAAAATCAGTTAATATATACCAAAGTACTTAGATTACTTTAGCAGAATGATTTTAGCTAGAATAATTACCATGATTTAAATACTGTTCAACAAAGATGGAGTTAATAATATTTAATTTAAATTCCTAAGATTTTGCATGCTATTTTATAAAAAACCATTTTCTCTGGATCAGACTCCAGGTTAAACCTGAGATGCTATTGGTTTTAAATTCACAATGAATGAGAGACAATTAAATATCATCATTTATTTCTTGTCCACCATAAAATTATTTAAATGAAAAATATATCTACTCTTAATCCTCCTGGTCATTGTCATTCTTAGGAATAATTTTAAAGTCAGTATAACCAGGTAATTAATCAAGTAAGGCCTGAGAAACCATCATTTAGCAACACAAATTAAACTGCCAGATTCTATGCAGTGGGGAAAATTTATAAAATTTTAAAATTTATATTCAAACTTTAACATGTGTATTTGCATGTGTGTTTGTAAATTATATATACTAGCTCCAAAGGAAACACACATTTATTAAATTTAATAATGTAGGGACTAAAACATATCACATTAACATAACCATAATTTACTTGAATGCAATAATTATCTAAATTTATCATATTACTTATGTAAATCATCTAAATTTGTCATATTAACTGGGTAAATGTTTAATCCAGATTTAGTTATTTAAATAAGTCTAGAAGAGGAAAATTTGACTAATTAAATTTGACTAAGATTTATATGCATTTTTGTATTTTCCAGAATACATAATAATAATTTTAAAATTTTCATATTGGATGGGACAATATATAATCTGAAAATGTTAAACGTAAAACATCTATTTTAGAATTTGATATTCAATGAATGCAAAGTAACAGCAACAAAGTAAAAGCAAAACAATGGCAACAACAACAAACTTGGGAAACAACAAATAAAAAATCCTATAGTGATCTTAACTCCTGATATATATTTTTAAATCTAACACATTTAATACATTGACTTACATGAATTGTTTTTACACAATCCATATACAAATTTATGTAGAGAAAATAAAAAAAGACTTTTAACACTAAAAAGGCATGAAAGATGCATCCATACTAAACATTGAATACTTGCTTAGTCAATGGAAATTTTCTCTCACATTAATTATTATTAACGAAAGTTCTCTGTGGATTAAAAGTAAATAGAGTCGTACCTTAATACTCGCATGTTAAAATTTTATATTATTTACTCATCTATGTGGTTTAATGAGCAAGCAATAAAATATGTAATAAGAACTGTGTTGTCATTTAAATGGCTACTATCCTTTAGAGTCTAGAATCATTATATCTTCTTTTTAAAAATCTTCAATTTAGTTATATCTACCCATACCTAATATGAACAGAATAGGATAGTAAGACTTGTAATGTTAACACCAGGATTGCTAGAAGGGAGTACCATTTAGCTTTTTTCTACTGTTATTTAAGGGAGAGAAAAAGATAGCTTTCATGAACAGTTAATATTAGTTTCCTTCATAAAGCCATCTCTCTCCCTTCTCAGAGTTATCTTTCTCTCTTTACTGAAACCTCACAATATTAATTTTTTTTGTTTTACACTTAGCACATTCTATTTTCTATTAATTAATATACTTGATTTATCTATTATAATGGATTTATTTTGACCACTCTCTATTATACTCCTTTGAAAATTTAGTGCTCCTAGGATAGTTCCTTAAATACTTTACCTTCAATAAATTATTGAAGAAAACGGAATACCTAAAATGTGCTGATAAAAAAGCACAACTATATAGTATTTGTTATATCATAATTTAACTAATGGACAAAATTCAGAAACTTAGAGAAATAATATGGTATGAAAGAAAGAATTCTGAGCTATAAGTAGTAGCACCTATATTCTGTTCCCAAATCTACTGTAGTAATATGGTCTGTATTAGTCAGCCAAATGGGTGCTGATGCAAAGTACCAGAAATCTGTTGGCTTTATAAAGGGTATTTATTTGAGGTAAACAGTTACAAGGCCCTAAAGAGTCCAACTCAAGGTTGGTTTCTCACCAAAGTCAGTTGCCACGTGTTGAAGCAAGATATCTACAAGGGTTTAGCCTTCCTCTCTCTCAGTTGCAGGCTGGCATAGGATTTGTCTCTGTTCTTGGGGCTGCAAGATCAAAGTTCTCTCCTCTTATGTGTCATAACAAAGTTCTCTCCTCTGGCATCTATGAAGCTCTCTATTCCTATGTATCTTCTTCTGTGTGTCTTCTTGAGTGAGCGTCCATTTATATAGCCTACCAAGGGGGTAGGGACTTGAACTGAGTTATACCCTACAGACATGGTCAAATCAAAGCCCTAATCTTAACCTAATTTAATCAAAGACATCTCAGCTGAACCTTATACAATAAAAGGCAATCACACCCAGAGGAACAGACCAGTTTACAAACATAATCCTTCTTTTTGGAATTCATAAATAATATCAAACTGTTACATGGTCTTAATGAAATCTGGGGGACTTTGAGGAAAAATGGCTCTGTAGTATATCCAGAGAGCGGAACAAGCTGTTCTGTGACGTAAGCCTTATGGTTTTCAAATACCATGGTCCTTAAAGTGACTGAGGCATATAAAGATATTCTATTCATTGCTGGCCAGCCCCCAAAAGGGACTAAGAGGAGTCCTGTGTTTCTGGTGAAAACTTATTCTGTCTTCTGCAAATAATTACTTTCCTTTTGAGAAATAGCTCTTGACTGGCTACAGAAATGTAAGAGACCAAGCATATGACTAATTGATCTAGTGACCTGAGCTGCCCATCATGATCTGCCAAGCTTTATCAGCATATACTTAAATAGCTTATCCTTACGTAGAAGAGGGATATCTAAGATCAGACTAACAATATTATATACACAAGTACATTGCAATTGCCAACGACAAAGTCTTCCGTTGCAATTGTCATATTCCTACTTCTTTGCCACACTCTTTCAACTCATATCAGCAGCTTTTTGGAAGTCCATTTAATCAGTTGGCTGAAGAAGAAAACACTGGGGCCTGATTTATAGATATGCACAATATGTTAGCACTAACCGAAAGTGGATATGTTGCAGCAATATATTCCTATTCTATTGACCCTGAAAAGAAAATAGTGGAGAATAAAAATTAACCTAGTTTACAGAATTTTGAGTACTGGGTATGACTATCTACTTTATCAATGTGGAGCTAATCAAAGCAATAGATATATATTGATTTATGGTAAAGAGCCAAATATTTTGCCAGATATTCAAAAACAAAAGGAAAAAAAAAAAAGATTGGAAGATCAAAGACAAACATGTTCAATGATGAATGTGGTAGGACTGCTAGAAATGAGCACTGGTTTTGAGGTTTTTTTGTGCCATGTGAATGCTAATCAAAGGAATCCACTATAGAAATTTTCAATAATTATGTAGACATCTTATCCACTTAATACCCAGCTTCTTACTTCAAGCACCATTTTATTTTTGGTCCATGTACTCATTTAAAATTTAGTCAAAATAGCAGGGGTAAAAGCAGTCCCTTGGTGATTTGGCTACAGAGTGTTGAGGGCCCAAACCACCGACAGCACAGGCCATCATTGAGCAAGTATATATGGTGCCATTCGCTGGGAAAACAGACACTTACTGATAAGCTGATTACAGTGGAATATTTCCATCATGGAGGAAGCATTAGAGGTTCCTCAGTATAATAAACAGGAACTCAGGACATGAGTTTGCTTTCCATTTATACAATGTTTCTTCATCTTTATCCTCAGTGCATTACTTATATTTCTTATCCATGAACATGTAAGGGAAACTACATTTTTTCTTAAGAATTTATTTTGTAATAAAAAGAGCATAAAAAATGTATGAACCATAAAATTTTTGCTTTTACCATGGCCCCATCAACCAAAAGCAACAGGCCTGATAATATGGTGGCATCACCTATTGAGAATTTGTTATGGTTGAGGGATCCTCTCACAAGAGGCTGTCTTATTTGGTGCTGTTTCACCTAAGCCAGAATATACTGTTCCAGTTGAAAACAGGGTTCTGTGGTACTGGTTCTTATCTCTATCCTACCAAATCTCTGTAGCTTTTGGCTTTCAACAATTGTTCTTCTGAAAGGAAGCTAAGACTGCCATCTGACCATGTAAGTCTCCTTTATTTGTCAGTCAAAGATGTGCTGATGCAAAAGACCAAAAATGTGTTAACTTTTATAAAGGGTGTTTATTTGGAGTAGAAGCTTACAGTCACCAGACCATAAAGCATTAAGTTACTTCCCCCACCGAAGTCTGTTGCCATGTGTTGAAGTGAGATGGCTGCCAATGTCTACAAGGGTTCAGGCTTCCTCTTCCTCTAAAGGATCCGTGGTCCCAGCTTCTTCCAATATCAGCTGTAGGCTGGGATAAGTCTCATCTCTCTCCTGGGGCTCATTTCTCTCTGGGCTCATCTGCTCTGCTCTCACCACAAGACCAGCTATAAACTTTCAGGTAAATGACTCATCTCTCTTCCTGGGGCCTCTGCCATGTCTAATGGAGCCTTTTCTCATTCCTCATGTATCTGCTTCTCTATGTATTTACTTCCCAGGGTTCCAGCATCCAAAAACTCTGCCTCCTCTGTCTTGTCATTTTTCTCTGTGAGTCCCCACCCACCAAGGGGTTAGGGATTCAATGTCCTACTGATTTGACCCAGTCAAATCCCTAATGATAATTTAATCAAGTAAAAGTGAAACCTCTGAAGTTAATACAATTTAATACACCCAGAGGAACAGACCAGTTTACAAACACAGTCCAATATCTCTTTTTGGAATTCATAAACAATATCAAACTGCTACATCTTCTCATACCATTGAAACAAAAGACAAGGGAAAGAATTAGTGAAGCAATTGATCCTCATAATGAAAATCAGTTTGTTTTTTACCTAAAATAGAAAGGGTGTCCCATCCAGAGAATTTTCTGGGGGTGTCTCTTGAAACTTTCATTTCATCAGCAAAATTTAAAAGCAAGCTTAAACAATTGAATAACAAAGATCTGCTCAAATATTTCATTAAATGAATAAAGCGTAAGTATTAAAACCTTTTGCAAATCACTTATAGTTTGTCTATAATGTTGTAAAGTAGGATTAACAAATTGATATGGGGGTGAAATGTAGCCATTCTCCCAATTTCAAAACCATAATCAGCACATCTAATCTAGTTGAACACAGTAGTGCATGCCCATCTTTCCAACAAGATCAACTGAAATTAATCATTAACTGGGAGTTAAGAAGTTAGTGACACAAGTAAGCAGTGATCTATGCTGTAATTGCTGTATATGCAATAATGTGACACGGGAGGATATGAAAAACAAACTAAAATTCAGGATTTAGACTAGTAACTATGAAAGTTGTTCACATTAAGCCCCAAGAACTATAAACAAATTTTGGCATATTGTAGATTCATTAAGTAAATATTTGTGAAAATGTAATTATGTTTTGAAAGTGACTTAAATAATTGATGTCATGTTTTGAATCTTTTGTGTACCCCAGAAAATTATGTTCTTAAGCTAACCCATCCTGTGCATATGAATGTACTCTATGTGGGGCTTTTGGTTAAGGGACTTTCAGATTGGCTCACTTTGGATTAGATCACTTCAGTTAAGGGCCTTTGATTAGATTGCAGGTTCCAGGGTTCTTAATCCTTTTACTGGAGTATTACACAAATGGAGGCAAACAGAGAAAGACAGCTGCTATTTTTACGCTGCCATGTGAGGAAGGACTCTAGGATTACCTACAGCAGCAGAAAGACAGAGAAACCCTGAGAGGCTGAGGGAGAGGTAGGCAGCTGGAATCAGTGGAAGAGACAAGGCCTGGGAAGAGATGAGCCATATGCCTGATCTCTCACAGCTGAGATCAGAGTGAAAGTGTAACTGGAGGAGAAAGTAAAAGTTGGCTACCATTTTGCTTTTCCACGTGGTAGTAGTCCAGGAACGCCAGAAGCTGACTTTTGGTGAGACAGCATCTCTGATGATACCTTAATTTGGACAGGCTTGGAAATGTAAGCTTTTATGCTAATAAATTCCCTTTTAAAAGCCAACCTATTTCTTGCATTTTTCTCCCAGCAGCTTTAGGAAATTAAAACAATGGATAATAGCATATCTCAATTTCTTGATAAAGATGAGACATGTATTTGAAGTAATTGAGCATTATCCAAATGCACCATACACTCTCAGTTCTCTGGCCAATACTTATGCTCTTCTCTGCCTGGACTGCCATTTATGACCATTTCCATCCCCTCCCCCATGCCCAATTCTTGAGATCCAGATCAGCTCTCATCTCTCACAGGATGATTATATGATACCTTCAGCAAAATGAACCACTTGATTCTTTGCTCTTCCATAGCACATATCTCTTATGTATGAATAATGACTGAGAATGTAAACACACATCTGAATCAGAGATTATTTATTCATTATTGTATTCTCAGAGTTTAGCACTCATATATTTAACATGGACTGTCTGAATTAATTAATTTAAGATTATGAGGAACTATTATCACATAGTTAGTCATCTGGATATGGATAAATAACACAACAGAAAGTAAAGTGCATGTTTAAGGGCTGTGAGAACTTGCACAAATTACATATTCTCCATGATCTTCAAATTCCCTAACAATTAAATGGATATAATAGCTGCATTTATGTAATTGTCAGCCACAGGGGTGCTGATGCAAAGTACCAGAAATCTGTTGGCTTTTATAAAGAGTATTTATTTGGGGTAATAGTTTACAGTTACAAGTTACTGTAAGGCCCTAAAGAGCCCAACTCAAGGGTACTTCCTTACCAAACTCTGATGCCACATGGTGAAGCAAGATGGTGGGTGACATCTGCCAGGGTTCATCATTCGTCTTCCTGCTTAAGGCTCCATGGTTACAGCTCCTTCTGATCTCAGCTGTAGGCCAGTGTAGTATTTGTCTCTTCCCGGGGCTCATTTCTTTCTGGGTTTAGTTGCTCTGTTCTCTTTACAAGGTCAGCTGTGAACTAGCAGGCGAATGGCTCATCTTTCCTTGGGGCTACAAGATCAAAGTCCTCTTCAGGACTCTCTCTCTTTTCTCACGTGTCTGCTTATGTGTTCTTGATTGAGTGTCTATGTAGCCCACCAAGGGGGCGGGGATTCAACCCTGCACGTCCTTATGACATAAAAGATGAAGAGCATAATAGTACCAACTTCAGGAAGTTGTTGTGAGAAATATGCATACAAAATACTTAAATTAACACTTGCCAAAGAGCAGACAGTAAATGATATTTAGCTTTTATGATTATGCCTATAGTAAATTTTAAAAATCAATAAACAAATGTAAGGTATAGCATAATTCACAACCGTTCTCTGCTTAAATGACATTTTAACATTGTTAATTTGAGCTAAACAATGATAAAAAATATGCATTATTTCATGGGTAAGTCCTTTATGCTAATTAACCTTTAAACTTTTAAAACATAATCACCATGCAAACAATCTATTAATATTTCTTTATAATCTGGATTAAAGGAAAACATGGACTTAACCCTCACAAAATAACAACCAAAAACATGCTTCCCAGAGTGATGCCTGTAGAGTAGAAATTCTCTCTCTCTCACACACACACACTCACAAACACACACAAACATACATGCACAAATTCTATGATTATATTGTTGACTATACATGGATTTTCTGCAGATAGTGAGTTAGCTATTCCTGTTTTGAAGGCAGCCGGTCAATATTTATTCAACTTCTCAAACAGGGAAAGTTGAACTGATGGCTTCCTGACTGTTTGCCGAGTATGTCAATCAGTAATAATACTCACAACCACAATAAGCAAAGTCATTAAGTTGTACCTATCAGTGCCTTTAATTTGATCTTTCTCTTTCTGGAAGGCAGATGGATTTGGTACACAAAAATGCTCTAATACTGTTACAGCAAAAGAACAAGACTCAGTTATTCTTGATGGCAAAAAATATAAAACAAAACAAAACAAAATAAAATAAGCAATGAACAAACAAAACAAGATCCTTTCAGTTATAGATAGTTTAACAGCTCACATATACTGCTATTTTCTCAAGAGTGGTTTACACTTGGGTTTAGTGGTAAAGCTTCCAACACTCTAACATACCTGATCTAAATTAGCATTATCACTGAGTAAATTTATTTGGGTGGCTGCTAGAAACTCAGCAAAACTGTCAGTCATTGCAGTCCCTGAGTAGCACAAAGTACACTCTGGGAATAAATATCTTAAGGCTCAATATTAAATATTTACCTGCTATTTTCTACTACTACAGTAGTGTGATGATTAATTTGGCCTCCTGTTTACTTTGAGAGATGACCTCCACTTCAAATATCAATTATTTGTGAGATTATTAAGGTACATGACAAATAGAATGTTCTTTTTGAGATATAAGTAGTATTATCTGATTTATAATTATTTTTGGTTCTTATTGATAGGCACCATTAGAAACAATTGCAGTAAATAAATGGGCTATGATTTCTTTCTCCTGACTAGGATCTAAATAATCAAAATCAAGTTTTCATTCCTACCGCTCTTTTGATTTTCATATTTTTATAAATTTATTTTAAAATTTATGCTGTATAGTGTAAAGATTTAAATCTTTAAGACTCAATTAGAAGCAATGGCAGCATGAAACTTGGCATGAAAGACGTGCATGATGAAAGCTGCTAAGACCAACAGTGGGTTTTACATGCTATGAATCAATTTTATGTTTAATGTAGTTCAACAATGTTTATGCATGTGTTTTTTTTCTGACTTTATTTTGTACATTTAATAATTGAAAATATAAACAATTAAAAACTAAAAAGTAAACACAGATAAATAAATATATGCATTTCTCAATTAAATGTACTGTATACACATATTTTTTTTTTTATCAAACAATATCTTACACAATATATTTGGTTCATAGTAATGCATTCATACAGTATTTGTCCTTTTGTATCTGGCTTGCTTCGTTCAATATAATGTCCTCCAGGTTCATCTATGTTGTCATATGCTTTACGACTTCATTTCTTCTTACAGCTGCATAATATACCATCGTGTGAATAGACCACAGTTTGTTTATCCATTCGTCTATTGATGGACACTTGGGTTGTTCCCAAATTTGGCAGTGGTGAATAATGTTGCTATCAACAACGGTGTGCAGAAGTCCGAGTCACTGCTCTCAGTTCTTCTGGGTATATACCCAGTAGTGGTATTGCCGGGTCACATATGCACGTGTTTTAATACCTACCTAAAGCACTCCTGTTTCTGTATCTTTACATACTAAAATATGGAAAGTGAAGTCAAGAGGCATTAGTAGCATTTGAGGTGCAACAGAAAATACTACCTGGAGGATCATTCTCTTAGCTGAGTTCTAAGGCATCTGAGGATACATGGTATAATTCGCCCTATGAGTCCTATCTCCTGTCACTTGCACAATATGTAACCTGTTTTACAAGAGAGAGGTGAATTATATGCAGCGTGGGTAGGAAGGATAGGATGAATGAAAATGGCATTTCTATCTTCAAAAACTGTCATGCATCTCCAACAGCTCAGCAGCTCTCTCAAAATAGACTTCAGCACATGCAGCTTGTTAAAGGAGGAAGACCATGCCGAAAATTAAGTCAACTGAAAAAAGTAATTATAAACTGATCATTTCTTTCCCTTTTATCTGCATATCTGTTTCCCTCATCTTTGAACACCCCCAAATCATCAGTTGCTGTATGTGATGTACATGAAGAAAGTAATATCATAGCAACTGATAATATAAAATTGTAGAGAATACTGCAATTGTTTCATAAATGACTTTTTTAAACTTTTTTTATTTTGAAATAACTATAGCTGCAAAGGAAGTTGCAACAAGAGTGCAAGATGTTCCCATGCACCTGTCACCCAGTTTTCCCCAATGGTGGCATCTCACATAACTATAGTATATTAATAAAATGAAGAAATTTACTAATGACTCTTTAAGGCATTATGAGTGCAAAGATAATGAAAAGAATAAATTTAATGTTTCATCTGTTTCTGTTATCATTTGAAGCACTCTTCTATCCATTTTGAAGAAGTAAACAATGATCCATTTTTTCACTCAAGACTTATTCAAAGAGTAAGCATGTAGGACTATAAAGTAAATTTATCTATATTTGTTTAGTTATGTCTGTTGAAAATTTGGATAGTTTAAATTACCATGTGATAAATATGGATGAATAAATTAAATTAATTCAATCTTTATTTTCATAGTGCTCAGAACACTCAACAATGCAGCAAAGAAATGTAATACATTTTTATGCTGCTCCTGATATATAAATTGGGTTCCCTTTTAGGAACATTAATATTTGCAGTATGCACCTAAAAATTGGAGAAAAGTTGGGGCATTTTCACTCACAAGAATACTATATTTCCAAAGTTTATTTGTAACTCAATTATTTGGAATTTATAATGCATTTTTCTATATAAGATATGAAGAAGAGTTACTCAGGTTCATCTATCAAAGACTAAAGTATAATGACTCTGAAGTGATTCATAATTCCAATAAAACATAGATGGGAAATACTCATAAACCAAGTAAGTAAGCAAAACTAAAACAATTCAATACACAAAATAACAAAAATAATAAATGAATGCTGATGTTCTAAAGAAAGAGTATAACTAAGAAAACTGATTAAGAGTTTGATGGAGATTCTGAAAAGAGTTCTTAAATACTTTCAGATGGATTTTAATATGCCTCATTTCACTTTGCATGTAATATTTTATATTTGGCATAATATATTGGATTATTTCTGTAATATACAAACAATAATTAAGATATTTTAGTTGCAAATGCAAGGTTAGAGTAGGAATGATTGTACTGAGAAAAATAGAAGAGAGAGGAGTGAATGATAGATGTTAAGATGATGTATGTGTATATCTTAAGAAGAGAAAAACTGTAAATCATCAGTTGTAATTAATCTATAGAGGAGAATTATTCATCTCAAGCAAACATTAATTGAAAATGATAACTTTTTTCTGAAATAATTTGTTTCATTAATAGAGTGAAATGCGTTCATTCAGTACATATTAAGTAATATACTATTATTTTTTTCTGCATTTGTTTAGGTTTAACACTATAAAATACTGTTAGTGCTTAATGAAAGGAAAGTCAAGATATGTACACAAATAATTACAAAACAAGAATGTACACAAATACTTTTGGTAAAGCAAAATCAGTGAGCATTTTGAATAGAGCAAGATATTAAATTTGGCTGGAGTTGCATAAAATAAGTTATCTTTAAATAGGTAATATATAATTTGCATAAAGTAGGCCACCAAAGAACAAAAACACAGAAATTTATGGGGAACATAGAATTAATTTAGCAGAAAAGGAAATAGTTAGAAAAGGTAGGTCACAACTTTATTATGAGGCATTCTTAATTCTAAACCAATTATGGCTACTTTTAGGTGGTCACTGGACAGTGATTTATATATTTCTAATTGGAGGTGACAGAATTAGTTGATAATCAGCATGCAAAATTGTTTTGTAAAGAGTTTACATAAGGATGATTTCCACATATAAAGTAAGCACCAGAACCAGAGAGATGACTTAGCAAATAGTGGGAAAAGATCAGCAGTGAGAAAGAGATAAAAAATATGTGTGCATAATTGCCAAGGGAAAGAATAAGTCAGTTGTCTTGGTTTCAGATCCTGAGGTCTTAGAAGATGTTGCCACTTCAAAAATCTAAAAGTAGGGAATGAGTTAGGCTAGGTGAGTAAGAAGATGTGTTGAGTTTAGAGTGCTTATGATAATTTCACTTGAAATGTCCAGAGGGAAAGTTGAGGATGAGTGTGAAAGCTGTAATGAGAGATTCCGCTAACAAGTAATATAGGCTCATTTATTTTACTTCAGGTTGTATGGTTTTACTATAAAGACACAAAACAAAATTAATGTCTAGGAAATTTCTAACAAAAAGAACACTACAGAACAATTACTAGAGGGCTGGGGTAGATTCAAGCCAACTCTAGGGACTTCAAAAATAGAGTCCGTGGATAATATTGTCCAAAGAGCTGTGGCTGTGGGGAAGAGTATGCCATCCTCTTCTGAACACACCTCTAGTATTTTCCCCTGAGGGTTTCTCTATTTGGGAGAGTGGATCCAGAATGCACTGCAAGAGTTAATGGGCTTAGCAATATAGTTATTAAATATATGTCCCAGAGATTTAAATCTTAGGTCCATTCATGGGGCAGTTAAGGCCTGCATCTCAGCAGAGTTGCAACACCTATTCTCCAGTTCACTGGACTCACCCAGGACAACTAACAAGGAAATGATGATGGACAACACCCATCCCAAGGAACAGAGAGTGTCTGCAACTGCAAGGAAGATAGTTCCATCCATCTGCCCCATGGGATCTAAGCCCCTTCTCAATTAGAAACAAAGTGCGCATCACCATCCCCAAATCCTCAAGATTGGGGAATGAACAATGGACTAAAGTAGACTTATTATTATTCTATTATAGATTTATTGTTTTTCTGGCAATGGAAGAACTTTTCTCATTGATGTAAAGGCAGTGGTCACCAGAGGTTCTGAGGGGAGGGAGAGGGAAGAATAAGAGTAATATGGGACATTTTCAGGACATTGGAAATGTCCTGCATGACATTGCAATGATGGATACAGGCCATTACATATTGTGTCATAAACTACAAAATTATGTGGGCCAGAGTATAAACTATATTGTAAACTACAGTCCACGGTTAGTAGTAATGCTTCAATATGTTTTCATCAATTATCACAAATGTACCACACTAATGAAAGATGTTGTTAATGTGGGAAAGTATGGGAAGGGAAAGGGGTGGCACATATGGTAATCCCCTATATTTTTTAAGTAACATTTATGTAATCTAAAGCTTCTTTAAAAATAAAAAAAATTAAAGTTAATGGGCTGTGGTAGAGACATTTCTAAATGTTTCATTTCATCCTGAGTATACAACCCACCTATGTTTTCCTGCCTCCTCTCCCGTTAGGTGGGCTCTGTGATTAAGTTCAAACCAACAGAATTTGTACTGTAGAGTTAGTTTTACTTCCCGTCCAGATGGCTTAAGCATTCTTTGTTTTCCTATACATATGTTAGCAGCATGATACCAAGAGAACCTTAAAGCTACATGTTGAGGATAGCTTCCAAGCAGTCTAGACCCCTGAGACATTGTTTGGGATAGAGGTTCTTAGCATGAATAGTACATACCCTTTGAACTCTGTGTGAATAAAAAATAAACTATTATTGTATAAAGTCACTGAAATTTGTGGGTTTGTCATAGCAGCTAACATTAATTACCCTGCCATATTTACACAATGGCATAATTACTATAGTGATTTTTTTTTTTTGAAACCTAGGTAATATAAGGAAACAATTTTTATGGGGAATAAAGTTACCTACCCCCAAGAGGAAAAATTGTTTTGATTATTATGATGGTTAATTCCATGTGTCAACTTGACTAAGATATGGTGTCTAGTTGTATGTTCAAGCAAACCCTGGCCTAATTGTTACTGTCAGGATAGTTTGTAGATGGAGTTGCATCTATAATAAGTTAATTGCATCTACACCTGATTTTTTCTACAATCAACAAAGGAGATTGCCCTCAGCAAAGTGGTGAATCTCTTCATCCAATCAGTTGTAAGTCTGAAAAGCAAGAAATGAAGATTTCAGAAGTTAGAAAAGAAGAATATCTGCCTCTAATTTAGCTCAGCCAGCTTCCCCTGAGAATTTCAATTTCACATTTTTTGGAGTTTCCAGCTTGAAATCTAGCCTAAAAAGTTTGGACTCTCCAGACTTCATAATTACCTTTATTGGAATTTCCACTTGCAGTCTTCCCTGTGGAAGGCAGATTTGCCAGTCCCCATGGTCCTGTGAAACAATTCTTTATATAATAAACCTCTGTGTTTATTATATAAAAAAAACTCTTATGTTTTGTAGACACAGAGCCGAGATTTCTGAAAATTAAACACACAGTCTCAGTTTACTAGTAGCTAAACTACAATGCAATTTGAATTCCCAAGCTTACAGAGTATCTGCTGTTGAAGTGAAGGAATTGATTAAGAAGGAATGGGATTGTGAAAATTTGAATGGGGAATTATGGGTTGATCATGATAATGGTGGGAACAGGAAACCCTTAGATTCTGCTGAGCCTAATTTGCTAGATAAATCTGAAACAACCTCTGCTGAGAAATCAACCCACTTAACCCCCTTCTGAGGACATCAACCCAATTTTTACAGATTAAAATGTAATGGAATCCCCTGAGGTATTTTATTTGCAAGACATTGTTAAGTACTCTCTTTACCCACCACCACCGCCCTTATTTGCTTCCAGACCTATAACTAGACTGAAGCCCCAGCAGGTCCCAAACTATGAGGTACAAAGTGTGACCCATGAATAGATATGCTAGACTCCAAAAGATTCTTCCAAATTATATGGGCAAAGATCATGTAAATATGAGTGGGAATGGATATTAAAGGGTGGGATGATAGTGAATGGGACATGGATAGAGTTGGATCAGGCTGAATTTATTGATATCAACAAACTAAGCAAAGGTTCTGGATTCAGTGTTGTAACTCCAGGGGTCAGAAAGGGCTCTAGAGGTTTGTTTGCTTGGCTAAAACATGGACCAAAAGTTGGCCTATGCTTAATGAAGTTGAAAGGCTAAAACTACCCTGATATAATGTAGATGAATATACGAAAAGGCTTGGTGACAAGAGAATGTTAGAGGACTTGTCATGTAAGACCTGCTCATCCACCCCAGGAGTGTCAAAGAACTCATATTTTACCCTGACTACAGATTAAATTTGAGAGAGGAGTTACATCAACCACAAATAGCTCTGTGGTTTCTCTTCTCCATAGGTCAAATATTACTCTACGAACTGCTGCCACTGAATTGGGATCCTAAAATGCAATGGGGATGATCAGATCTTGGGTTGGCAGGAGCCAAGTGGCAGCACTTAATCACCAAAGGCAAAGTGGGCATGTTTATTGTAATGGACAACAGATTCAAAAGAGGAATCAGAATAGTCTGAATTCATACATTTAGTTTCCTTATATGGAATGAAGACTATTAAGTATGAAAAGCCAAGTGGACACCACTAGAATTATCTCTACTTAGCAACATGGTAAACAAAAAACAATATTACATATATGAGGTAATTGCAGAGATTAGTGCCACCATCAATGTCTTCAAGGACGCAGGGTGGGAATAATTCCCATCACATCCCCATTCAATTATCCTATTTTGGGCTGGGCAGAAAATGGATGGATCTTGGAGGATGCTGTTGAGATGTAGTATCAATTCTTGAGGAAATTGATGCATCCTCTAGTATCTGGTATGCAGCTATTTACCTGGAACATGCTTTTTTCTTGATACCTGCCGGTAAAGACCACCAGAAACAGTTTGCTTTCTATTGTATTGATGTTCCATTATATTGATGACATTCTGGTGACTGGACCTAGTGAAAATAATAGCAACTACTTTAAACTTTTAGGAAGACATTTGCATGTAAGAGGGTGGGAAATAAATCTAACATTTCAGGCGCCTTCCACCTCAGTGAAATTTCTAGGAGTCCAGCAGAATGGGGAGAATGAGAGGACTTAAGACAAAAAGCCAATAAAGGCCAGAGATGCCCTTCTAAGTTGAAGAATAAGCTGTTGAATCTGTACCCATTACAATGATTTTTAAAAGTTACAAGATTTAGTTGGCGTCTTTGGATTTTGCAAGCAACTTATTCCTCATTTAAGGGTGCAACTTTAGCCCACTTTACTGAGTGACCTAGCAGCTAGTGTGACTGGGGAGCAGAACAAAAGAAAGTTTTGCAACAGGTCCAGGTTTCTATGTGCAATATGATCTAGCAGATCTAATGGTACTTAAAGTATCAGTGGCATATAGAGATCCTGTTTGGAAAAATCACAGCGAATACCTTTAGGTTTTCGGGCCAAAACCCTGCCATCACCTACAGATAATTACTCTTCTTTGGAAAAATAGCTATTGGATCTGAGTGGATACCAAACACTTAACCATGGGCCACTAAGTTAACAGGAGACATAAGCTTCCCATCATAAACATGGTGCTGCCTGACCCAAAAAGCCATAAAGTTGGGTATGCTCACCAGTACTCCATCATTACATGGAAGTGATACATATGAAAACACACTTGATGAGGTCCTGAAGGCACAATTAAGTTATATTTGAATGTGGCCAAAATACCCATTGGCCTATACTCCTGTCACATTATGTTCTCTCTTCCAGACCACAGCTATGGCTTTGTAGGGAGTTCCTTATGATCAATTGACTGAGGAAGAGAAAACATGGGCCTATACTGAAGATGGTTCTGTGTGATATGCAGGTACCACCTGAAAGTGAAGAACTGCTGCTCTATACTAGGACATCCCAGAAGGACAGTGGTGAAGGAAAAGTCTACCAGTGGGCATAGCATTGAACAGTGCACCTGGTTGTTCATTTTGATTTGAAAGAGAAATGACCAGAGGTGTCTTTGTATTCTGATTCATGGGTTGTGGCCAACGGTTTGGCTGGATGGCCATGGTCTTGGAAGGGACATAATTGGAAAATGAGTGATAAAGATGTCTGGTGGAGAGGTATTTAGTAACCCTTTCTGAATGGGTGAGAAACATGAAGATATTTGTGCTCCATGTGAATGCTCAAAAAAAGGTGAACTCAGCAGAAAAGATTTTAATAATCAAGCGGATAAGATGATCTATTATGTGTATTCCAGTCAGTTTTTTTCCCAATCAGTCCTGACATTGCCCAATGGGCTTATGAACGGAGTAGCCCTGGTGGTAGTGATGAACCTTATACACCGAATCAGCAACATGAACTTCTACTCAGAAAGGCTAAACTAGTAACTGACACTGCTGCATGCCCAATTTGCCAGCAACAGAGATGAACACTCATTTCCAAATATGGCACCATTCCCTGAAGTGATCCGTCTGTTACCTGGTGGCAGGTTGATTGTATTGGACCATTTCCATCATGGAAGTAGCAGCATTTTTGTCTTATTTGAATAGACACTTATTACAGATTTGAATTTGCTTTCCCTGCATATAAAAATATCTTTGTTTTCTTCTCCTTCTTATATCCTTATCATATAACATAAGCTATGTTAGCTTTAGGTAATAGTATTTAAGTTATAGGATATCAAGGATAAGAGTGATTATCACCAAGGGCTTGCATCCTCTTCTGGGAAAAATGTCAGTATGTTTTTGGTTGTATTCAGGACAGTTGTATCACAGTATGTGGAAGTATGATTTTGTTATTATCTTTATTTGGAGATTAAGTAAGCTTTAATAGGTGCCAAGTTGACAAGGGCTAGACAGTGATTGTTAATTGCATATTTGGACTTGACTGAGATATGGTGTCCAGTTGTTTGGTCAAGCAAGCCCAGGCCTGATTGTTACTATGAAGGTAGTTTGTATATAGATTTGCATCTATAATTAGTTGATTACATCTATGGCTGATTGCATTTATAGCTAACAAAGGAGATTGCCCTCAGCAGGGTGGGGAGTCTCCTCATTCAATCAGTAGGAGGCTTTAAAAGACAGAGCTGAGAATTTCAGAGACAGAAGAATTTCTGCCTTACTTCAGCCAGTAAAGCTTTTCCTGAGCAATCACACAGGTTCTTGTGTTTGGTTTAATATTCTGCCATTGTTTACTTGAAGGAATTCAAATTCATATTTATTGGAATTTTCAGCTTGTGTCCTGCCCTGTGAATTCAGATTTGACAGCACCAATGGTATCATTAGCCAATTCCTTAAATCAATCCCTTAATCTCTCTCTCTCTCTCTCTCTCTCTCTCTCTCTCTCTATATATATATATATATATATATATATATATACACACACACACATACACATATATACATCCAATCTCTTCTCTAGAGAACATTGACAAATACAATTTAGCTAGTTAAAGTCCCTATGTTTCTGAATATTATTCAATCTTCAAACTCAACATAGAGTAAAATTCATATTAACATTAATTAAATGTGCCTATATACAGTATTTGTGCCAACTTTGGGATGATTTATCACTTAGTAACCCTGAGCATTTGATGGCTAGAATGAGACAGAAATATGAGATGACTAAAATCTCCCTTTTAAGCCCTGTAGCCATGACTCTTATTGGTTCTGCATTCAGCCCTCTGTATGAACTTGTATGAACAGTCATTGTTATGCCCAAGTTTCAAGGATTATCCCATCATCTGAGGAGTATCAGCTTTAAATGTCTTGCTAAGCATCCTTGCTGAGATATTAAATGCCACCTTGTAGAATGGTGCTTCTAAGTCAACATCTACTTTTACACTTTTCCCCCACTATGGTTCAATAGCCTTAAGATCTATTCACAGTTATGGCTTCCCAGTTCCCACCCATGTTACTCAATTTTTTAATGAATAAAATATTTCCTCCAATAACAAGGGCCATAATTACCTGCATGGCCTATGCTGAGACTTACCTAAGTTATTTTTCAAAGTATTAAGGGGACACATGGGTGAGTGTGAGAATGCGTTATCTTGCAAAGATTATGGCCAGTTGATGTCTTAGCATGACTCCAGGTAAAGGGAACCTTATATTCTTTAACAGTCTGGAGGATACAATAATGCCTATCCATATCTCAGGGAGTCACTCCTTTTCTGCCTAGTTCTCAGCAAAGAAGTGTTTGTTGCCTTGAAAAGTGAGTTAGCCAGCCCCAGAATTTCATTCAGAGTATTCGTTTTCTAGGTCAGTACTAACTACAACTCTCTTAGTTTGTGTTCCCCTAGAACAGGTGCTAAGACTAGGACTTATGTACAAGTAGTTACTTTGGAGAATGATTCCATGAAACAAGAGTAAGGGAATGAGGAGAATGAGAGGGCTTAAAAGGAAAAGCCAATAAAGGCCACATTACTGATTTGATTACTGCTCTTGGCAGCTGGGTCACAACCCCTCTCTAAATCCCCTAAGGAAATTTGCAGAATGCACCTCAAAATTGCCCTTATGAAAGGTGGGCAGCTGTAGCATTTATACACTGACTCCTGTTCCCCATGTTTTGAGTCTTACCCCTGGGGAATTCAATAGCCTAGACTTCTATCTCTTAGGTTGTACAAGCTCAAGGCTCTGGAAAAAGCCCAAGACAGCATAACAGAGAATGGAGGGAAAAAGAAAGGAAGTTATGTAGAAGGAGTTTGGAATGGAAGTTGGCAGAGTGCACAGCTATTTGTGTAACACAGAAAAATTGGCATGAAGGAATTTGTTACAGGCACATCTGCTAAAATATGGATGTGGCATATTTTGGTATTTTATGAAGCCTGACAAATTTCATATAGAAGTTACCAAAAAGAAGCCTTGTGTTTGGGAAGAGGTAGTTGCAACCCTGACCTCCTTGTAATGGACTACTATGGCTAGCTGAAAACAATGGAGTCTAATTATACAGAATCTAAACAAACAACTTTTTTTTTTTCCTGTCCATCAGGGAAAAGATTTTAGAGGAAGGCAGTTGCTTTGACAGTTTGCTTTTTCCAACTACTGAAATTAGTTTTTGTCCACTCATTGGAACTGAAGCTGCAAATAGAAACAAAGTTCATTTTTGAAACATGAAGTAATGTGAGGGATTGACAGTCCTATCCGCTGAATATGTTTGGGTTCTTCTAAAATTTCAAAAATCCTCTTGCAGCATATAATGCCAACATTCGTTGTTTAAATATGCAGTTACTTGAATTAGAAGCAATTCACCTTGAAACAAGGTCTATACCCTTGTTAGAAATGTGACATGAAAAAGATGAGGCACACTCTCAGAAGTCATGTATAATTTCAGGAATACCAGTTGACTGTGATGAGACTAAGCTTGATTGAGCTTAAAACTATCTTGTAGATGCAGGTGTTTTCAAAAAAGGGAAAAAAGTCAAATGCAATCTTGTTAGTATGTTGAGTTCTTTAAATCATCTGAGTTCTAGGGAGATCTCCTAGGAAAGAACAGGGAGGAGAAAGATAAGTGATTTTTAAAATGATTATATAAGCATGGTCTCAGTAATATGAACTAAATATGAAAAATAAATGCATGATTTTAAAACCTAGAGTACAGGTTATTAGGAGATTAGAAGATAAGAGGAGGGCTGTGAAGGGGTACTGATGCTTAATGTATGTAGAAGTTTTAATTAACTTGACTCTAATTGTGTGGAAATGGATAGAGTTGATGATAACACGTTAGAGTGAGTAGCAGCTGGTTTATAAATGGGATTGTGGTTGAAAAGTGTAGTCTAGGGATGTAAATGTCAATTGAAAGAAAGCTAGAGAATAATTTAGGGACTGATAGTGAACCCAGAGGTGGATGAAAATCTTGGTTAATAGTACAAATGCAAGAATGTCATTCTGTGAACTAGAATAGATGTACATCACTGTTGCAGGGTGGAATGTGGAGAAGCATGGGAAAAATACAATTAATGTAACCTATGAACTATAGTTAACAGCAGTACTGTAATATTCTTGCATCAATGCCAAAGATGTACTGTGTTAATAATAAGGGAGTATGGGAAAAATATGCCAAATGTACACTATGGACCATAGTTGGTGGTAATAGTCTGATGATATTATTTCATAATCTCTAACAAATATTCCACAACAGTGGGGTGTGTTGGTGAAGGGTTGTTGTATGGGAATTCTACACATATGCATGATTGTTTTGGAAGTTCACAACTTCTGCAATAAAATATATATTTAAAAAACAGCTACTATATAAGAAACTGAATTTTTTAGGAACCAATACTTTTCATGCAGGGTTATGCTCTCAGACCCAGATCAAATAACCAAGGCAGAGCAATCCATACACTCCCAAACTATTACATTTCTTGGTGTGCTCCTCACTCCTTAGAATTCAATAGATACATTGGTCTGTGGAGTACTATTGAATTAGAGGGAGAAAATACAGTGGAAGATATTGTTGCCCTACCCAGATCTACTATGTTGGCCTTTGCACCCAAATCCTCAGCTCATGTGATTATTACTTCCTTCTATGGAGTATTATCTGTGAGGCTAAAAAGTTTAGGCCTCTTGTTCCAAGGCTTGATTAACTCTCTGGAGAAATTTTTCTTCCAGAGATTTATGCTTTTCCCATGAGATCAGACAGAACTTGGTATTCAGATGAGGCTACATTCTTGCTTAGCTTTCCCCTACTTCATTTTGTTTCAGGCAATTCCTTTTTTCTAAAAACACTCCCCCACTGAATCACTGGAATGTGCATCCCCATATCAGGATTTGCCTTTAGGAAACCAATCCTAAGGTAGACACCCAAGGCTCACTGCATAGTTGCACAGCCTGTGTAATCACACAGGTTCCTGTGTTTGGTTTAATACTCTGCCATCGTTAACTTGAAATCCTTAATTTTTGATGGAGCCTCTCACTTTCATTTTGCACTTGACAATGAAGTTAAAAAATCCTAAAGTCATGAAAAATATTGTAAAGGTCTACACATGGAAGATATCATGATGCCAGCTAAGAGTTAAGAGCATTGGAAGTTCTTTCTTACTTGATTGATATTAGGAAAAAAAGTTTGAAATTAACAATACCCATTAAGAAAACCCTCAAATCCCAGCAAAGAAATATTAATTTGCCATTGGGATAGAGGTATGTGTACATATACATATAGGCTCACATTTTTATTGGCTCAGTGTTTTGAGTCGAGAAGAAGTCCAAAATCTGGATATTGACAAGGATTGTTTTCACCCTGAGGATTATAGCATTCTGGTGCAGGCTGCCAGCAATCCTTGGGTTTCCTTGGCTATTATTTTCCCATTCCAGAATTTAGATGACTTTACTCTTATTGGAGGAATGGGAGTCAAGGAAGAAGCAAAGACTGAGCTAATGGTCCTTGAGAGGTATGAGAGGTATGAGGCTGCCCATGACACTCTCAATGAAAGTGGGTATTAAAACAAATAGGTAATGTCATAAGGGCAGTTAGCCCACTTTTCTGGGTATGATCTGGTAAAGCTGCATGCGATGGTTTGCAACTGCCTGTACCCCAGAAAAACATGTTCTTAAACTTAATCCATTTCTGTGGGTGTGAACCCAAAGTATACAGGATCTTTTGATGAGGCTACTTCAGTTAAGGTATGGCCCAGTCTGGATGAGTCTTACTCCAATTACTGGAATTCTTTCTAAGCAGACTAAAATTCAGACTTAGAAAAAGAAAGCCACAGAAAACAGGAAGCTGAAATTCAACAGAACCTGGAAAAGAACAGATGTGCCAAGAGAGGCCATCATGTGCATTGTCATTTAACAGAGGAACCACAGACCAAGGATCACTGTCAGCCAGTCCCAGATCGCCAGTCTTCAGGAAGAAAACATCACTTTAATGATGCCTTTATTTGGACTTTCTTTTAACCTTAAACCCATGACCTAAGAAATTCCTATTGTTTAAGCTGGCCCATTCCATGGTATTTGCTTGAGCAGCCTAGAAAACTAAGACATTACATGACCCCACTATTTTACATGGGTTATCTATACAGAAGGTCGGAAAGCCTCAGAGGACACTAATGTACCAATCAGCTTTATGTTTTATTGTGTTTCTAAGAGCATCATAAAAATGATTTAAACATCCATTTTACCCAAAAGGTTGGTGGGTTTGATGAAGCCAGGGCTATTTGATGGCTGCATACCCTGTTTTCTGTTTCACTCCATAAGGCTTCACTTACAGAGTCCACAATGCAAATGGTGTTCCTGGAGTTTTGCAAAATGGTTGCAACCCTGGATGAGTAAACTTTTCTTCTTGAGGTTCAAGAACAGGATGAAGAGGATGCAGCAATGACAAGCCTGGACTGAGTGCTGTCTCACAAATTTATACTCAACCAGGGATTTAGAAGGAAGAAATAGGATGTAGAATCAGCTAAGATTAAGTTTCTTCCACTTAATAGAATGTTGACCCAAAGTAAAAATTCAATTTCAGTCATATCACAATATATATATATATATATATACACAAAACTTCTTTGTTGCTACTTGAAGTATTAGACATTCTTCTCAAAACACCAAACTTTTTGTATCTCTTCTCATTCTTAGAAGATGACTAAACTGTTGACTTCTCATAAAAAACCAAAACACATTTGATGGGAACACTTTAACATCTGCCACCCAAACTTCAAACCATCTTGCATTTGTCTGTATTCTTGATCATATTGCCTATTGAAAAATAATGATGTTTTGCATACTTAATTTTCCTATCAGCATCTTCCCATTTAAGTAATTACATATGTTCTCCACCTTTAAAAAAGTAAGAAAGAAAAAGAAAAAAGAAAAAAAATAAACCAAAAAAACCAAATCTAAAAAGTGCCAGAAACAAAAGCAAAGACTAAATATCTACTGATTCCATGTTCCTTTTTAGCTCTTGTTAATGTATTAATTTTCTTCTTGTTATTCTCTCATTTCTCAACCTACTTCATTCTGGCCTTTGATTCCCCTACTCAAAAAATGATCCATAATGTTTTCTTTTTTAAGTCTCTGGAGACCAGGTTCATGCCTAAACTCCAGATTTGTGTTTTCATCCACGTGCATAATATCTCCATTTGGATAAATAATACTATACTTTAATTCAACAGGTACAAATTCAATTAACATTTTTATGCTTCTCATCTCTATAAATGGATACCTTTGTAAATGGTAATACCATCCATTATGTTTTTAATTATAGGAAACTATAAGTGTATGTTTACTTCTCCCTTCTCTTATTTCCCTTTCCTGATCTAATTAATAACTAATTCTGTTATTTCTAATTCTTA
Organism: Tolypeutes matacus; assembly: GCA_026826555.1. Classification (NCBI taxonomy): domain Eukaryota; kingdom Metazoa; phylum Chordata; class Mammalia; order Cingulata; family Chlamyphoridae; genus Tolypeutes; species Tolypeutes matacus. Next base: position 2,008,351 of record JAKSZT010054524.1, on the reverse strand, counting down.
AATATTTTAATCCATCACCTTATCTCCTTCTATAATGCCACTCACTTAGTCAAACCTACTGTGATCCCTCACCAAGACCATCACAACAACCACTTACTGGATATGAGTCCATATCAATAATGTATCTTTGGATTTGCTATATGTATTATTGCCCCACCCTCACCTTCATATAATCTCTTCTGGACAATTCAGATAAATTTAATGTGTAAAGAATTATCTTTGTTTGCCATATTTCCTCGTCACCATTGCACTTAGGATAGATTCTACAATTGTTCCCATGGCTTATAAAGTACCACATAATTGAGAACATGTCTGTTCTTCTACAACGTTAATTTCTACATTCCTCAATGTTCCAGTAATAGCCATACTTAACGTTTTCTTGAGTCATGGAATAGCAATATGATCTTTCAGCCACCTGATCCCCAAAGTCCTTTCCTTCTACCTAAAGCATCATCCCTTTTTCACTAAGTGAAAACACTTTTCCCCTAAATTTAACTAAAATTGCCTTTCCTAGAGATAACTGCCAGTCCCAGTAGATTTAGTTAATTCCTATTATTTTTGATGTGTTTTCTTTATCAAAGAAGTTGTGGTTTTACAGAACAACCATGTATAAAATTATTAGAGGATTCCCATATGCTATTGTATTATTAACACTTTGCCTTGATATAGAATATTTGTTACAATTGATGTTAACACATTTTTTATAATTGTACTAATAACTATAGTGCTTGGTTTAGCTTAGGGTCCACTGTTTATGTAGTTTAGCTCCATGGATTAAAAAAAAATTATTCTGTTACCATATATAAAATCTAATATTTCCCTTTTTGCTTTGACAGTACATGCATTTCCTCCTTCATACACTTGTAATTACATGTTTGTATCTTTTCCTCTACATTAGATGATATACTCCATGAAAAGAAGTGTCATGTCTATCATTTTTCTAGCAATGTCTCAAATACCTATCATAGTCTCTGGAAAACTCTGTGCACACGTTATGATCTGTAAAGTGAATAAATAAAACTTGTTATTAGATTCAGTTCCATACTAGCAAGAACAATTATTGCTACTCTCAAAAAACCAGCTATTCATAGTCAAAAGGAAGAAGGCTAGAAAATCCTGAAATAGCTACAGAATTATCAGTGGATCTTTGCCCTGGTGTTTATCCACATTCTTTTTCAAACTTGGATTCTTAAGATAATATTTGCAAAATGCAATATTCTCAAACAGTTTTAAATAGTATGAGGCAGAGCATTCTGGGGACAAATCAAAGAAGGAAATTAATCTTAAAAGTCCTATCATGGTGATTAGATGACCAGGAAGGATGAATAAAAATACATTTTTGAGGATGTATTTCAAAGCTCAGGTTAAAAGACACAAGAGTAAAATAAGCTTTTGTAAAACAGTTTGTTGGCTTCTAAAAATAAAAGGTTTAATTACTTAATATATCCAGCAAATATTAAACTAAAGTTTATAATTTCAATCCTACTATTTTTAAATATACAGAGCAAATTTTATTTCTTCTAAAATCTGCAACTACTATTTCTTTTAATTTTTTTTATAAAAACAAGAAATTCTTCAAGAATTAAATAATATAACAGACTTAACCTAATATTATATAACATTTAATCTCTATGTTGTCCCTATATCTTTTCTTCTTCAAAAAATTTGAATTGTTTAGGTATGTTACAAGCTTGTCTTAAAAATAAATCTTTAATATAACTTTTACTTTTCCCTAGCATTATTCAAGGTAAAAATAAAATCAAGAAGATTTTTTAAAAATCGGTTTTATGGTTTACAGGAGGAGGTCCACCACTGAAAATTCTATTCTTGTTTACAGGGAAAATAAAAATCTTTCTTTTTCTTATTCAATTCAAATAGTTATGAGTCTCCTGGCGGCAGACTCTTAAGAATTTTCTATTTATATAAAGTTTTTTCATATTTAGGTAGAGGTATTCTCCTTACACTATGCTCTTTTCTCTTTGGCAAAATGTTAATAGGCAGAACAAAGAATATTCTCAAAGTATCAAGATATTTTAAATATAAAATTTAGTTTTTTACTAAAACAGAGTATTTTGTATTTTTTAGGCTACCTCCATTTATAGTTATTTCAGAATAATAAAATTCCTTAACAGTACAGTAACTTTCTTTTCTACACTTGATCATTTCTTGGAAATTTTATGTTTTACAGGTTTCTTTTCTCATTTCTGTTAGCATCCTTTCTTCTGTTTTTCATTCAGAAGTATGTATGTCCTTTCTGTTATACAAATATGGAACTCTGGTCTGCGAAATAATTTTAAATACATGTTATATCATTACAGCCTTTTAAGAAAATGGAGATGGTAAGAGCTCCACACTTATATATTGTAATATGATTATGATTAAGGACTAAATGCTATGCCATTGTATAACTCATCTTTTATCAAGTCATGCTGTAAAAGAAGAATAACATTCACAGATGAAAACCGTGTCCCTTATGTTTTTGAAGGAGCTAATAGCACCCTTTGGAGTTGCTAATTGGCAAAAATCTGCAACCACAGGCTTTTCAGGTATGGTTACCATGGAAAATTTGCTTTGAAGTTGACACATGAATATTTGACTTAATTTTCTTTTCAAGTTTAGGGGCTGGATGAAAACATTGTCATTCTTCCACAGAAGTCATTGTTGAGAAGTCCAACAAATAATTGTCATTACAATAGTTTTGGGCATTTATATAGGTAAGAAGTGAGTCTTTTTAAATCAAAAAGACTTTTCCTCATGTTTTGTAATTATTTTCAATCTATATTCTTCCTAGAGTATATGTGGAAGGATAAGGAAACATATTTTAGTGTTGTTCTCTATTATTGTGTAAGATTCAACAAGTAGATTCAAATTCCTCTAAAATGGAAATGTTTAATATCTAGGTCAAGGGTCTCGTTTACGGTCCTGTATATGGAGAACAATTGCTAAAATGTGTGACCATGTATTAAGATTTATTTGAACACATGGGTATTGTGCCTCTTCAAATTATCCTAAACCAAAAACATGTGGTTTATGAATAAAAGGTAGGATTAAAAATAGTATGCTGTTAAAAGAGAAGTTAATTTAGATTTACATTTTAGTAATAAAATAAGTGCTTGATTTCCCACTTTGTTTGTGTAGAGTATTTTAAATGATATATTTGAAGATGTTCAAAACAAATACACAGCATACCTTTGAATAAGCAGATATAAAGAAGGGTATGTCAAAAAGTAAAATGACTAAAAACACAAGTAAAGAAAACTTTGGGGGTGAATAAAATTCTGTAAGACAGTAAGATTTCTGCAGTAATAAAGGGAGTATACTGAAACACATGATACATAATATGTAATCAATTTCTTCATTTCCTTGAGCAGTACCACTTTTATGTTATTTATCAATAATAGCAAACAAAATAATAACATTTAGAATAAGAGAATAGATAAATCTGAAAACTGTTTATTAAACAACAGGCCATATTTGTAGCTATTTTAAACAAGAAAAGCAAATACACACAGGTATAAGAATTTCCCTGATTTTGTGATGTCTTGTATGCCTACATTAAGAAATACGTTGCCTAATATTATCAATTTCCTAAAGGCTATGAGTCATCCCTATAAATTGAATACCCATTACTTAATTACTTTCTTTTTAGTTTACTCTTGTTTTAGTTTCTTACAAATAGACTAGAACTGATATATATAAGGAATAGGATAGGATGCTCATTGTTGAGGTCAACTTTTTAAAAGGCAAAGATGGAAATATTCTTTCTTATATTTTTAATTAAAAAAATTGTTTTGAAACTACTTTTTCAAAAATAAAATTGGTTTAATAATTGTCATATTTATTATTGTTTTATAGAGAAGTTATTTCAAATAACTGATAAAAGGGTCAATTATTTTGTGTTAAAACTTCTGTTTCATAAAATTTTTATGTAACTTTCTTGGAGGATATTACAAATAACTGGAAAAAGTAAAGTAAGACAGAAGAAAAAGGATTAGAAGAGTACTTTTCTAATTAAACTTCAAAAGCTTTAGGAAATAATAATACAAGCCATTATATAGCATTATTCTAATACTCCCTGAAAAACAAAGAAATTCTGAGTAAAACAGTAATCATCATGAGATTGTGATCCTTGTAAGAACAGAGATTACTTTTTTCATCTTCCAATGTCTAGTCCAATGCCTTATTAGTAGATTTTTGGTAGACAATTTTTGAAAATTATAGATTCTTAGACAAAGGTAGCTTAGGCAAAAATTTAGGGTTATTTTTAATGGGATGAAATCCTAAAATATTTAAGGATTTCAGTCTTACATCTATAAGGATAAAATCAATTCCTGTTTCCATGACTTTCTTAATGATTAACAGCATGAGTTAGGATAAGATCTTGATGCCAGAGTTTCTTGAAAAAAGGAGTGGTAAACGTTTTATTCTGCAACCTCTTTGAGATTTAGTTTACTCATCTTTAAAGTGAAGGAATAAATTGTACTTACGACATTGGGTTGTTGTAAGGTTTAAATACATTAATATGTCTAAAGAGCTTAAAGTAAGTTTTGGCACATAATGGGCATTCAATAAATATTTTTATTTGTCTTTAAAGATATAAAACAGAATAATATTTAATATATGCTACTGAGCACAGAAAATTTTAGTCCCTACTTACCAAAGATAAACACTTTAATTGCTATAATCTTCACAATTTTTCAAAACCCTTTCACTTTTATCATTTAAGATCCTCACAAAAATCCTGAGAAAACACGAGCAATAATATTTTTCATGGTTTTTTTTAAAGATTATATTATTAAGCAAGATACACAGGCACACTTTCTAAGAAACAGAAAAGTTTGACATTCCAGAGTTCAGATTTTTTATTTGTTTACATTATTTCCACAGTGAAGACTAATAAGAGATTACCCATATCTGACAATCAATACAAACTGCAATGCAAAGTGGACTATGGTACATGATAGTTAATGTTATTTTTTTGCTTTATCATTCCTTGAGCCTATAAATTTGCACAAAATATTTATTCAGAAAATCTATTCAATGATAAAAGTCTTAACATATTAAAAGTTTTTATTTTTTAATGTTTTATACTTAAGCCCTTAAAAATTGCACTTCTAAATCTTTTAGGCATACATCTATCAAGTGTTCTGGGACTATTCAAGTAAGACCTCATTACTTTTTATTTTGCTAAAATACTGTCCAGCAAATGAATTAATTAACAGTTCCTTAAATTTGTCAAACATTTTGATATTTGGCTTTCAAAACCTAAATCATATAGCATTGTTTATGTATCTGTCACTGTCAAGATTGCATTTATCAATTGTTTCAATATCAAAATGATATAGATAGATGCTTTCATATTATTTTATCATTTCAAAGTTTATGGGAATAATATCTAATAACTTTGTATGGGTTATTAAGACAAAACATACATCGTTAATTATAAACAATTTTTGGTTTATGCATCTTTTACCAAACATAATATATTCTCATAAAAACCAAGAGTCAAACAAGGTAAAATATTTTTAAATTGGGACTTGAATTTCCCCATACTTGAAAAGTCCTTGGATACAGTTGGGGATTACATTGATATTGACATTTCAGTTTTCACTTAAGTGGAATTATTTTTCTCAAGTCACCAATATGTCTTGGAAATGTTTACCTGTCAATATATTTAGCTCTACCTTAGTGCATGTTAGTGGTTGTAAAGTATCCCATCATTATGAATAAATTATTGAACTTATAGTACCTTCTCATATGTTCATATAAATCAGATTTTGTAATGCTTGTGTAAAGAACCCCAGTAATATTATGTGACCATTACTCACCTCACTTCTGCTTTTTCCTGGGGTTGAGGAAACAACATTCTCCTGCCAAGTCCTACTTCTGTTCTTTCAAGTGCTGCTTCTCTGTCTTTTCTGCCAGGCATCGATGCCTGTATACTGTAGCTCTCAAGGAACTCCGAGTCAGTGATAAGCTTAGGGAGAATATTGCCCTGCCCATCACATGAGTATCAGCTAAAAGGAGCTCAAAGCATTGATGTTATCAGTAAACATGTGTGAAATATATAGTTTTTTCAACAAGTTTAACTTAGAATATAATGTGTTTCCTTTATAAAGAACTTTACACCTAAATATTTTTGTGGGGTATTTCAAAGCGATATATCCATAACAATGCTACTGAGATATAAGTTCCTTGCTTCAGTTTCTTTTATAACATTGAGAACATGAAGTGAGATTGAATTTGTGCCACAATTCCCTGAAAATAAACCTTTCTCTTAATAGTCTAGACAAATTTTCTTCACATTATACTCAGAGCAATTACCCATCCCTCCAAAAAAATAAACAAAACAAAACAAAACAAAACACTATGGGCTTATTTGTAAATCATGATAGTCATTTCCGGATATTTCTTTCCTAAGAATAAATAATGTTTATAATAGACATCTCCTTCCCATGTCCATTGAATTCTATCGTGTTAGTTCCACAAGATACATCCACCAGATGTCTGAACTCTCAGAGACGCAGCTTGGTTTCCCTTTCAGAAATATCCTCACTTTCCATACAGATGTACTAATGATTAGGCCTATGACACAAATTTACTATGTGTGTCTAGGCTTGTTTAAATGCCACTTAAGTTAAAACTGGGGCTTTGTTGATAAATATTTTAATAATACATCAAAACCAGCTTACCATCTAATGATTTTGTGGATACACAAAATAAAATATTATACCTATATTCATCATTTATTTTTAAAAGAAAGATTTAAATTTAAAACTTTGTCATGTGGGTGATCCTATCACAGATGATCAACTGAAAACACTCACCTTTCTAGGTGGTTGAACTGCAACTCTCAGCTACTAACAACAATGGATCAAGTTGAATTTAGTGTTTGAGACTGAAAGCTACAAAACCACATCAAGCACTATTGATTTCCCTTAAGTGCTGAAGCTTTTAAGGGGATCTTACAAAGAATTGTATTGCATACGACTGTGCTCCATCAATTTTGCTGAATTCTGAAAGTTGGATACATTTTGGGAGAACTGAACAAATGGAAAGACCTTTGGGGTTAATAAAAGTAAAGTCAAGTTCCCAAAGAATTGCTTGTTGGTAAATTGGAAATGCATCACAACCATTCAGCCATACTTCAGGGGAATGGTTGAGACAAGATGTTATCAGATACTGTCATCAAGGATAACAGAGAAAGGCTACGATAGCACATGGGTTGTCTCGCTCCACTGCTCTTCAAACACATGGGACACGGGCTAGCTCACCAATCATGTTCAAGTGTTCCAGAACATCATCAAACATGCATGACAAAAGTATCACACACAAGGCTCTGCATTTACAAATACTGTCACCATGCTAAATGATCTGTTTCAACTTACCATTACATATGCTTCCTTCTTCCTGACAGTTTACTTTATACATATCACCCAGAACACTGCATAAAGTATACTTTTTCAAGGCCAATCACCAAGCAGAATAACTGTGGAGCCATCAAAATGAAATTCAAGATGTTTAAACTGTTATCTGGTGATACCTTGAATTAAAACATCTTTTTTTCCAAGAACTCTCAGTCAAGAAAACAATGTTAAAAGTGTCAAAGTGATGTTTCTTATTCCCTTACGTCTGGCTTGCATATATGTTTACAGTGTACATTTACAAAATGATGAATATCCTTACCAGTAAGTAATTTTTCTGGGGCAAGGAGGAAATATAGTGTTTACTATTGAAACTGAAACTCCTGTCTATTGGCTTTCAAGGTATATGGGATAATTTGAAGCCCACTATTTTCATCTCACTCCTCATTTATATACTATTTATATTGAGATATCTTCCACATATAAAATTTAGATTTTAGAATAGTCTTTTTTCCATAAAAACATATTTTGTTCGTATTTCTCAGTGACTTTATTAACTAAACATAAGAATATGTTTTATATTTGTAAAAGAAATATTTTATGGAAGTCTCTTGGAAATTTTTTGTTATAGTGAAAAAGCAGTTTTGATTAGAATAATGGTTTTGGAATTAGAATACTTGATTTGGGGGATAATTATGCTATATGCTGGGCTAGCCAAATAATTTCCTATACCAGCAACATAACTGATCATATAAATTTAATGGCCTGATTCTAATAGACATCATGCAGAAATAAAGTAGAATTTTTCCAGTAAGGAAAACCATGAGTGAAAAGGCTCAACTGCATAAGATAATATTTTCAAATTAAGATATCTTTCTTTTTTTTTTTTTTTTTTTAAAGATTTTATTTATTCATTCATTTATCCCCCTCTTGCTGCTTGTGCTCGCTGGGTCAGCTAACCACACCGTGCGGGCGGGCTTGCCTTCACCAGGAGGCCCCGGGAACCGAACCCGGGGCCTCCCATATGGTAAACGGGAGCCCTACTGATTGAGCCACAGCCGCTTCCCTTAAGATATCTTTCGAAGTACGGTACAAACTTGGGAAATTAACATATATTTACTATGAAAATAGAGAAATGTTAGAAATATTTATCTAAGAGAGTAAGCACTTACTATGCAGAGAGAAAGACTTAAAAACAAAAACAAATATCCCTGAGAGTTAGGGACACTATCTCTTTTACTTTATTTATGTCACAATGAAGGTGACCATATAAGTCTCCCGTTTTCAAGGGCCCTAAATGGATAAAGACTCAATGTTCCTATACCCTCAAATTAATTATAGTCTAAAGAAGCAATGCATTGTTGTTTATAATTATTCTATTTTATCTATAAATCATCCTTCAGTCCAATGCTTTTAAGAGCACCTTATTGGAGATGACTATTCCCTTAGTTAACATATACTTTCTTACCTGATAGGTGCTTTATAACATGTCAAAAGAGAATCTGGGGTATTGTTTTATTAATACTTAAAAGGATGCTTGGAGAAACTTTGGGATGGATAAGAAAACACATTTTTACATTATTGATCTGTCATGAATTAATATTCCCCATAAAATTTCACCATGCTGACTGTCTTTCAGGCTTTTGTAATTTTAAGTCTCAGCGTGCTTTGTAAATAGGGTTTTCAGATACTTGCAAAACTTACTTATAATGAAATTTATTCATTGTTTATCTGAAATTAAAATTTAAATGAGAATCCTGTGATTTTTTTATTTGCTGAAACATGAGACCCTATTTATAGAGTTACTTCTTAAAGCGTAGTTAGTTATTTGGTATTAAGTGTGTTTAGTTATTTGGTATTAAGCATTAAGAAGGAAGCATCTTTGTTATAAACAACTCAGGCTCTGCCTATTTAATACCACCACAAATGCAAAGGAGTTAAAATATATTTGAATATTAAATTGTCTTATGGCTTTCTCTCAAATAAATAAACATTATTTTTAGGGGATTTGTCAACAATACTTAATTTTTTTTTTATTATGGGTAAAAATCAAAATTCTCACAATACATACAAACATTTGCAAAATGATATATAAATATATATGCATATATGTGTATTTGCTTACAAAAATGTTATTTATATATATATATACATATATTTTAAGAGATGCTTAGATTACCCAAAATATTACACGGAACCCACTGGGATTCCCATGTTGCCCACCTCCCACACCTCCCACCAAAGCAGAAGTAGACATTTCTGATTTGCTAACTCAAAGCTATAAAGAATATTTGATTTTTATGCTACACTGTTTGACATCAACTTTCATTTATTAAACAGTTATTAAGGGTCTGGTCTGCTATATGTTAGCCACTGTATTTAATAAAAAGAATAATGTGAACATGATCTCTTACTAGCTTATAGTCTCTAGGCAAGATAAAAAGACATACAGCAAAAATATAATAAATCGCATTATCACAGATAATAGAAATGATCATGATCAAAGTGAAAAGAACAACTAATTGCCCCTTTTTCAAAGCTGCAATTATCCACCTCTATATAACAACTCTCATTATATCTTACTTCTCCAAATCAATTCAAGTAAATAATTCAGTATGTGAGCAATATACCTGCATAAATATGATTATCGCTGAGTTATTTAGCATAATGAACAATCCAAGAAAAGATATAATTAAATAAATATGGCACAATTACTTGGTCTAATATTATGAACAACAAAATGTATAGAAACATATGTAAAACATATGGAAGTAATACATATAACAGCAATTGTTGAATTTTTCTTGAAAAATGATGGATAACATATTTCTTTTCAGTTTTCCAAAATGCTATAGTATTAGATTTTCACTTATGTAATATTTAAAAAAAATTAATTCAGTTATAAATTTAATAGGCATATAAATATAATAATGCGAAATTTCAAAAATATATTTTTTCTATAAATGTATTTATTGTCAATAATACATTTTAAATACAGCACAATAAGCTCAGATAATAGAAATAATATTATGTTTACAGTATTTCAATCTTGTTTGGAACACTAGCTATTTTAGGACATTCAACCAGTATATATATATAAAAAAACATTGGCTTTTGGATAAAGATGATCTTTCTAATTGCTTCTCTTAGTAGAAAGAGTGAAAGAAATGGCATATATCAGTTGAAAACAACCCAATAATGAAAATTTACCCAGTTTGAAGTTTAAAAATCTTAATATTAGTTCTCTTCATCTTTTAATTAAATGACATCTAGATTTTTGCACTCAATGATTTTCCTTTCATTCTGATTATACCTGAAGAGATAAAGGTATAAGAGATATCATGTTGGAACATGATAAATATTTGAGGTTGCTATGTCAGTTTATGTATTTATCCCTATAATTCTTCATCTTTGTGACTGTGATTCATTGGGCAGGTGTCTGTCTGTCTTGAAATACCTCTACTCTCAATCTCCTTATAATGCAATTGTCAGAGATGTAGCAGAAATAGTTAATAATATTCCTTTGTGTGATACTATTAAAATATGCAAACTAAGGTAAATTTGAGGAAGAACACAAAGACACTTTGAAAGGTTATGATCTATGACAATTCACAGCTTTAGAGTCAGTTTAATTGAATTAATTTTTGCTCAGAAGAATACACTGACTGAACGTTTTCATAGAAAATTTTTGACCTTTTCGATATTTTAGTGCATTGATTGGCAGATAATTCTATTTCTTTTCCAACAAAAGAATTTTATACTGGAAAGGTAGAGATGATATTTAAAATGACAGAAAATACATGCATAAATGGAAACTCCCACATGACAGGCATTAGCTGCATAGCATCAGAAGCATTAACAGCATGAAAAATTTTGTGTGATTTGTTAAGACAATATCAAAAATTCTAAATTAGTTGCCCATCATTTCTATCAAGAATGTCAAAGAACAGCTTCATTTTAACCAGTGATGTCACAGGTCTAAAAGCAGAGCCATTGTTTTTCTTTTTTTCTTTCTTTCTTTTTCTTTTTTTTTTTTTTTTTTTTGCAATTATAAGTAACTATTTTATGAAATTAAATATTTTGAACACAGTTTTTGTAATCTATGTCTTCAACAGATTAAGGCAGAAATAAAAATATAACAATCTTTGGAAATGAATAGAAATGGTGAAAGCAAATCATGATGTTTGTAAGTAGCAGAGCTATTATATGTATATGACTGGTTGAAAAGGAAAGTCTGAGGTCATGTATAGTACTAGAAGGAAAGCTAAAAACTGTAATATGGTACTGTATAAGATAGTAAAACCTCATTTAAAATACGAATATCCGTGATATTGCATACATAAGACTGTTTTCACAGAATTAAAATACAAACATACTAGAGAGAAGGAAACAAAATAGCAGATATGTACAGCAGGGGAAGCACAGAGAGATTGAGAAGTGATGAGTTTTTGTTTGGTTTTTATTATTATTATTTGAATAATGAAAATGTTCTAAAAATGATTGAAGTGATTACACGGAATTCCATTGATTTTACAGTTTGGATGGATTTATTCTTTATTAATATGTATCAATAAAATTGATTTGTTAAAAAAAAATATATATATATATATACCACATGAAAAGTGACAATAGGACACACAGAGGAAAGATTTCTTCAAACTGAGCTGAGCAGTGAAGGCTGCACAAAAGAGTTGAAAATCGAGTTGGGTGGAGTTTTTGTAATTCAACAAACACACTACATTTTTATACCTCTTAAACCTGGCAGTGGCTACAGAATCTTCTCAGAATTTCTAACCCTTAATATATTATATCCTGGTCAAACACATTCTCTTCTTTCAAAGGCTCAGGTGTCACCTGCTCTGTGAAGTCTTTTCTAACCTTTCCAGATCAAATTAGATACTATTTCTTTGAATTTCCCATTACCCATTAAATAGAGGTAGCTCCAAAATAGAACTTATCAAATTACATGGTAATTTTTTTTTTATGTCTGCATCTCTGACAGAATGAGTTCTTTTCAGACAGGTCCAGTACTCTCTGACACTATATTTTCAGTGGCATAACATAGCATGGTGTATAGTTGGCATTCAAGGAAAATTGGAAAAATAAAAATGAATGCAGAGGCATTCACTCAAGATTTAACTGGGCATTTTATCATTGTTATTTTTCCCTTTAAGTTTGCAATTCGGTTCTTTGAATATGCAAGTGAGAGTTTTTATTCTGAAAAATCTATTTTAAATATCCAAGCTGCATGAAGTAATTTGATTCAATAACAGTGAAAGGGAAAATCATAACACATTTCGTTAGACCCAAAGTGCTTCTGAATATATAAACCTCTTAGCTGTAAAAACAAATAGTTCAGGGAGATAACAATGAATGCTACAAGAGCATCTCAAATGCCAACATGAATTCTAATGCATTCTAGATGCAAACTGTGGGGCAAATATTGTTTTAGAAATGACAAAAGCTACAGTAACCAAAGGTAAATAGTTAAAATCCATCTGGTATGCAGTATGTCCAAGTGCTGAGTCTTAGATGCTAAATGATATTATTTTGAAAAATAGTCATCATATAAGGTAAAAAGAAATGTAATGCCTCCTGTATGTCATAATCTTTACCTTAGTAATCAAATATACTTAACAGTCAGATATCAATAAAATTAGACAGAATTAAAGGACATCTCTAAGTATCCCCATTTATATTGATGAGTTACTTTATCTTAGCACTAGAGTAAGTGGTCACATATTTTTATAGAATCATATTGGTCTTTAACCAATACTTGATCTCAGCTTCTTAATTATCATCATCATCATAAAGCCCATTTGTCTTTTTCTGACAAGTAGGATGACAAAATATTAGTGATAAAATGAAATGAGATATTCCATAAATTAAAGAGCAAGTACATAAATATGTCTAAAAGAAGATGCAAATAAACAAAGAAAAAATACACTCTGAGAGTGCAGACCAAATATTGCATGATACAGACTGTAATTCTCAACAATTCAAGGTTCTAGTTATCACATATCTAGATGTTTTTCTATAAGTAATTCAAGCTATAAAGACATGCTTACTAACATCAAAATACATCAGTACTGAAATCAGGAGGGCGTGCTAAGAAACTTTGAAGAGAGAATCATTTTATCGTTAAAATTTTAACTGCTGTCAGTCACCTTTAGTTTACTGTTTATCAGAACAATCTGCTTAATGGGTTTTAACAAGGACTTATCTTCAACAAATATTCATATCCAGGTATTTTAACATTTTAAAAAATATTCATTGTCATAGTAAGCTTTATAGGCTTGATTATTATCAATTTCTTAGCTGCACAATTCCTGAACTACTTTCAATCTTTTTCTCCATTAAAGGTTATTGAGCATTTACTTATCTCACATGTACTGTGCTAGATACAATGAATTAAGGATAAAAATACATCCAATTTCCTCAAGAAATATCCTACTGAATAAAAAGATATGCAAAGCATAGAATACTGCATATTGTGGTAACTCTAAATCAGAGATATGTTTTTAAAAACAGAATAAGTGAAATATAGAGGATGACTGTCTTTTTATCTTTGTCTATTTTTATTTTTATTTATTTTATTTTATTTTATTTTATTTTAATTTTATTTATTCATTTATCCCCCCCTTGCTGCTTGTGCTCGCTGGGTCAGCTAACCACGCCGTGTGGGCGGGCTTGCCTTCACCAGGAGGCCCCAGGAACCGAACCCGGGGCCTCCCATATGGTAAACGGGAGCCCTACTGATTGAGCCACAGCCGCTTCCCATCTTTGTCTATTTTTAAATGATTGTTTTCCTTTTATTAACACAAAGAATTGAGAACTGAAAAATCCATTTAGTTGAAAAGTTGATGAGTTTATTTCTAAATAATTTCAACAATTTTATGGAACTTTCTTTTAGTTTTGACTTAACTTTTACCTGTTTTTGTTATTAAATTACCAAGATTTGAGATGTATCTAGAATAATAAATAATGATTTACAACACCAAAGATTTCTTTTATAGTTTTCATTCCTTAATGCTAAGGTAAGTTAGAAATTGAATATAAATAGAACAATAATGTTTCTACTACTCATATTCATTTAAAAACACTTTAATTTATAAGAGAAATTTTAATTTAATTCATGGTGGTACAGCAATGTGAGTGTAATTAACAGCACTGAACTGTGGGTGTGAAGGTGGTTGAAAGTGGAAGTCTTTGTACAACACATGTTACTAGATGGATAGCTAAAGAATAAATTTTGGGACTGTATAACACAGTGTATAATACAGAGGTGGACAAGGACTGTGGTGATTAATACAAATATAAGAAAGTTTGTTCAGGAGCTATAACAAAGTTATGTCACTAGTACATTGTGTTAATAGTGGGGTAGTATATGGGGAGAATGCACCTACAACATCCTTTGATAGAATATAAATGTATTCTTGTCGTAGGTATCTTTTCTAGATAGATAGAGGCCCACAGAGTAGTTATCAAAATATTAAATGTCCATCCTGGGGAAACTCTGCTTCCTTCTCAAATAAGATGGCAAAAAAAAAAACAAAAACAAAACAAAACAAAAAAACCTCTGGAATATATCAACCTTGCCTAATGAAAGAAAACAGCCCAATATGCCAAGCCCTCAGTTTTAATGCTTGCACTTATGAGCCTTATTCCTGTGATAATGAAACTAAGCCTCATTATAATTAATGCCAATGAGTTACCTCCCCAAAACCTCCTTGTTTCTCAAATGTGGCCTCTCTCAAGCCCTGCTCTACCAATAAACTCACTACCTTCCTACCAATATGGGCTATGACTCCCATGGTTGAGCCTCCCTGGAACAGAGGGATTATTATCAAGTGTTAATCGGGAGTGCATTTGGAAAAAGACTTTTATGAAAAGGGGGAAATATTATACAAAACAGAGTTTTTATTGCTAAGAGACTTCAAAGTGAGTTGAGAAGTCACTCCTGAGGTTATTTTACACAGGTCTTAGGCAGATTTCACAAACTGTCACAGTAAACAAAGCCTCAAACAAAAGTATACTCAAGGATTCTAGGGACATCCAGACACCATAGGCAAGCTACACAGGGTCAGGATATCAACACCCTCTCTGGAGGTCCTATTTGGGAATATAAGAGAATCTATTTCCACAATTTAACATAGTTACACTCATTTGTAATTCCTAATAAAAATTCTTCTACTCCTTTTATATGAACCTGTAATTTTCAACATACCTGTTAAAGATATTTGCCAGAGACTTATATCTTCAGGTTATTCATGTGCTGGTTCAGCCCTAAAACCCAACATAGTTGCAGACAACTTCTACTCTCCAGTTCTTTGGGCTTGCTCTGGACAGCTAATGAAATGATAATGATGGACAAGCTCCAACCCCCAAGAAGTATCTTTACTTGCAGGCAAAACAATTCCTTTCCTCTTTTTCATAATATCTAAGTCCCCTCTCAGCCTGAATCAGTCAGAGTAGAAATCATCCCAAATCCCTCAAGATAGAGGAGGAACAAAACTAAGGGGGAGTGTAACCATGGACAAAAGCAGATTAATTGTTATAGTAGTTATTAACTTGTATTTACAAAGTAACTTGTAACACTAATCTAAAAAATAAATAGAAAAAATGGAATAAGAGAAATATAGAGGATGATTAGCTTTTTCTTTCCTTGGCTATCTTAAAATAATTATTTTTCTTTTATTAACACAAAGAACTGAAAACTAAAATATTAATTCAATTGATAATCTCATGAGTATATTTCCAAATATTTTCAAGAATTTTTTTTAATTTTGACTTAATTTTTATCCTGTTTTTTGTTATTAAATTACAAAGAGTTGAGATGTATCTAGAATAATAAATAATGATCTACCACACTCAAGTTTTCTTTATTTTTTCTTTCCTTAAGGCTAAGGTAACTTGTAGATTCGATATAAATAGGACAATAATGTTTCTACTACTCATATTCATTAAGAAAAACACTTTAATTCATGAAGAGGGAAAAAAATAAAAATATAAAAGAATATTTTCTTCTGGTTAAAAAGTGCAAAAATCTAACTGATTTGTTAACTTGTTTATTTGTTTGCCTGATTCACACACAGCCTGCACACAGTATGTTATAACCTATACATATGACTTCATTGCTGAAATAATAAGAAGAATGAGATGAATGGGGTTAGCCCCAGTCTATAACAGGGCATCTGGTTCTCTAAACAAAGCTTTCCAAAGGGGTCTGTAATTCAAATCACATTTTCCACACTCTCACCAGGGAATTGAAGCTCAAAATCCTTCAGAGGTCTCTGGGGCATCATTAATGACTCGTTTGCCAATGAGGCTGATGTAATGAAAAGAAAAACATTAGAGTCACAATACCCATGCTTTTGTCCTTCCTCTACCACCAATGGACATGTAGCTGTGACAAGTCATCTAACTTCCAGCTCTTGTTACTTCACCCAGAAATGACCACCATATTAGTGATCTCCTTACTTTTCCTGCAAAATAAAGATCTATAAATATCATAACTTGTGAATTAATTTTCGACTGCTAAGAAACCTCCTCTTATCCACTTACAATTTATAACGTATTTAATTCTTAAAATTTTCTATTTTTTTTCTTTCTGTTCTCATTTCTCTTCTTCCCATTCTGGCCCAAATGCTAAAAATATTATGGCTTGTTGATTTTAATTTTCCTGTTAATGCATGTCTTTTCTTAGACTAATTTAGATCATCTATCCGTGATGAATGCAGAATCATGCCACAGTTATTGTCATAATTTCCATGTATGGAAGTGAGAGTAATTCAGAAATCAATCTGCAAAATTTCTCTGTAATTCATTGTGCTTTATTGAATATTTATTTTTACTTTAAAAAGGACAATTTAATCATCAACTCTCAGAGACTTTTGGCTAGTTTCTAATTAAATGAACATAAATCTGGTTAAATGTATACCTCCCCTGACCTTTTGTCTTTGATATCAGGGTGCACTGAAAACAAACCATACTAACTTTATGTAAGCTAATACAGTGGTTGGGGAAATGTTCTGAACACCACTAAACAGCACATGCCTAATTGCCACCATTCAACAGGAATTTATCAAAAGAGTATACTGATTTCAATAGCTCTTTAAAGTCTTGTTTTTAAAAAATGAGCTTTCATTTGTAGCATAATCATCAGTTTTCGGTAGTGGTGGTTTCTGATCTTGTTTGAATGTGAGAAATATGTACTGTGTAGAACAGAAGAGAGCTTTCCTTTTATTTTTTCCATTTTTTTTTTCTTTAGCTTTTACAATATTTTGAATATCCCATGATAGCTGATATACTAAGGTTGAGCACATATAATGAACCACATTAATACCCACCATCCAACTCACAGCAAGATAGAGGATGGAGCTTGTGAACACATCATTTCTATTGAGGCTTTGATGAAAAAAAAAAATGACATTAATAATATTGTCTGATAAAGGTACATAATTGTGTACTAATAAATAAAAGAAAACTAGAAATAATGCATGACTATTTAAATGTCACATTGTCATGACTCATTTCTTTCTTAAGAAAAACCATCAGTTTCAGTAAAGTGTCAGAGCCCCTAAAGCAACTTTTTTTTACTCATTTTTTTATCTTTAACAAATTATCACAGGTCACTGACTAAAGTGTTAAAATTTTTCTTTCTAGCCATACTCACTTTCATATTCCACAACAGACTCTTCATTTGCTTCTTTTCGGCCAAATAAGATCATCCTAAATCAGTCAAAGAATGCAATAATAGACAAAACAGTGTATCTTGCCTTTTGGATTATTTCTTCTATAATATCATTCCTGCATGATATTGTGAGTTAATGGGTGCCAAGCATATTTTTTGGAGCAGTAGGAGAGTTGAGTCTTGACCATCATGCAATAATTTAGTCATTAAGTAGGATAAAACTCTATTTTATATACAAAAGCATTCAGGCCATGTTCAAATTATGTTGGCAAGCTCTGTAATTATTTGTTTTAAAATGGTAAGTTGATCTTCAAAATTCAAAGACCATTATTTCCACTTTTGAACTTTATAGGAGTCATTTGATATATATTTATAATACCACTGTTAGCTGCCCAAGAATTAAAATATAAAGTTCCTTTGAATAAAATAATAATTTTATTTAAAGGTTACTGTGACTTATGTTAATATAAAGTACCTTAAGAATGTTATACTTGGTTCTCATGAATATGTTTACACTAAAAATGAAGGCTGCAGGAAACAAATACTATTTTATGCCTTTGAATATGCATGTATTTCGATAGGAAAAATATACAATTAGCAAAATGAAGCAGATATGAAAAATGAATCAGGCTGTCTTAAGGGTCTTCTCTCTTGAAGATATCAACCTATCTTTCTTTGATATCTCATTTAGTAGAAATAAAAATATTTTCTTAGATTATATATGAGAGTAAAACAATTAAAGCACTTTATGCTTCACAAACGAAAAATGAATCTTTGAATTCATATTGAATCACTATATTGAATACTGAATATTGAATCACTATAATTTATACTACTCTCTATATTACCTTTCTTAAGTAAAAATATTTGTGATGTTTCCT
This sequence comes from Tolypeutes matacus, assembly GCA_026826555.1. Taxonomy (NCBI): domain Eukaryota; kingdom Metazoa; phylum Chordata; class Mammalia; order Cingulata; family Chlamyphoridae; genus Tolypeutes; species Tolypeutes matacus. Next base: position 1,989,413 of record JAKSZT010054524.1, on the reverse strand, counting down.
TCTTTATTGCTATAGTTGGCTGATTCAAAACTTGAGGGCTTATTTTATTAAAATTTCCTTAAAAATACATCTGTTAATGATGTGACAATACTTATAGACTGGGATAAATACTTCTTAGAAAATATTTAAATATTTCTGGTAGAAAAATCAAAACAGTATTTTGAATTAAAGTGTTTAATTTCCATTTCAAAGGGTTCAAACAGAATGAATATAACTATGTAGCATATATTTTTATGGAGTTCATGTTGGTCTAATTCTTAGACATCCCAGACCACTATAAAATATTTAACTTTTTTTAAATGATAACATTATTTGGATTTAATCAAAAGCCCTCATGAACTTTGGGTCTTGAGCAGGTACAACTAAGAGTAGATTTAAAACAATAATATTTAAAGTCAAAGCTACAAAATAAAAGATCATTCATTCAAAGAAAATTATAGCACTGATTTTATAATATCAGATAATATGCTTAGTACTAAAATATAAAATTCAGATATGTCAAGTCTTCAGTATATCATCAAATATGCTATGATATATGGTGAATAGTTTTAAAATAATGCAAACATTTTGGAAAGTCAATATATAAGAGATACAACTAATCAAACAATGTTCACATATCACATTTATTAATCCCAAATTTGATTTGGCAGTATTTATTGTATTATTTTGTTATTAACCCCATTAGTGATAAAATTAACAACCACCAGAAGGATTGATAACCATCCCAAGTACACCAAAATCATTTGAGTAGTATAATTTAGTGAAAGTAGAGAATTATAATAAAGCACACACATTGCTTTAAATTCCTGTTTACTAGCTAGAAAATAAGCTCCATAAGGACAAGTGTTTTGTTGCTTTTGATAATTGATATTATTTGTGTGACTAGAATAGCCCTGGCACAAGGGAAATGTTCAGAAGACATTGTCAAATGCACATGTTGTTGGGCATATAAATGAATTAAGTAACGACACATAACTCATTAAGTTGTGAAAAATTAAGTAAGATGGTACAGGAAAAACAGTATTGCTCTCTCAGCTGAGTTTGAAATCAACCATATACATTAGTTGGTAGATATTTTGATAGGAGATTCTTGGTGTTATCTGAAGGTATTCATGAAAGTCTTGCTGCTATCAAAAGGCATTAGAAAAAGTAATACTTAGGCACCAGGCCTATCTAGAATAATGTAACACTCTTGAGCAGGTCTTTCATTGGTAAACCTCAAATTATAAGGTAAAATGCTTCTTTTGTTTAAAATATAAGATTATACAGGAGAAATTTATTAATGTTAATGAGCTAACTACATAATAAGATTGTTACGTACTTTACCAAAATTAGCTCTTTTAACCCTCATAACTCTATAAATGAAGTTGTTATGAGGATTATCAATTTCAATTTACAAATGCTCCAAAAGATAATCTTGTCAGATGTTAAGTAAAATAAAATAGCTGCTACTTTGGGCGTTGCTGCTAGTAGAACCCTTTCCAAGAAAGGCTTTTCCAGAAGACAAAAACAATTGACTTGCGGGTGTTTCCCAAGAAAATGGAAAACACCCTACAGGGTTGCTGTTAAGCAACACTTAATGATTAAACCAGTTTCAGTCCAGTTAAGACAGCTTATCAGAAAGGACAAGCATACCACATTAATCAGTGTAAATCTGCTCCCCACTATGTAAAATAAGAACTTAAAGGCAGCCACTTGTTTCAGGGTTTGCCCTATATGAGCTTCCCCTTTCCACTCCCTTAGTGGAGCTTCCTTTTACTTCTTATTGGGATACAGCCCAATTCATAAATAGCTCAATAAAATCATGAGGTCCTAAACTGTATGAGAAGGTTTTCTTTCATCACAGAATTACTAATTATACTAGTGCTGTCCTATAGAAATACAATATGAATTACAAATGCAATTTTAAATTTTCTGGTAGCCATTTAAAAAATGTAAAAAGAAAACAAGTGAAATTAATTCTCTGAATATCTTTAAAAAATATATCCAAATTAGCTTTTCAATATTTAATCAATATAAAAATAATTATTGAGATATTATACACTTTATTGCAGTCTTTGATATCCAGTATGTATTCTACACTTACAGCACATCTCAATGAATTTTCCTATAAAATAATTGATCTGTATTTAGCCTTCACAAAATTTATTCTTGAAAAAATAAATTTACATACACAAGGTGTTCCATACATACATAAACATTTTCTAACAACTGAATCAAGTATCAGTATTTAAACTTAAATTAAGTTAATTAACATTAAATTCAATTCAGTTCTTCAGTTTTACTAGACTTATTTCAAGTGCTCAATGGCCACATTTGGTTAGTGGTTATCATACTGCAAAGTGAAGACTTATGGTATTAATAGAAAACTCAGCAACAGGAAAGAGGATTTTATTTAAAAAGTATGTGCTAAATGAATAAATGACTACATGACTTTTAAAAGATATCTGTCACCTATAACTCAATTTTTCTACATTCTGTGTCCTTTCATGTATGTTGCTTATACCAATATTTTCCAAAGAAGAGGATTTACCTCATCATTTTACTCAGACTCAAGGTCTCTTTGTTTCACGAATGTATACTTATGAAACTACTTTATGTATCCTACTCTGCCCCCAAGCAACTCATTATAATTTTTTAATAGATTGAACAACATTTTCCATGTTTATTTGTCTATGTGTGTTTGTGTATTTTGGAAAGGCCCCCAAAAGGAAAAACTAAAATGGATAAAAATATTGCATATGTGTTGTTGTGAAATTAATATATTGCAAAAGAAAATATAGTTCCACATTTGAATAACAAATTCAAATTAAGGAATATTTATTTCTAAAATAAATGCTGTAATAACTTATGAACATGGAAGAGTGAACACATTTTTTAAACTGTTAAAAATAAAAATGATGAGAGTTAATTTAGGAGGCACAACTAAACCACTTTGCTATTTTAGACTTTGTCATTATTGATTATTGAGTTCATGGTACTCTCGAATCTATTCCTCATTTGCAAAGGTATCAAATTTAAGGCAAATTTGATCTCATTCTTCATGCCTTTGCTATTAGCACCTTAAGCATGTAATTTATTTCTTCTACTCTAACATCACACACACACACACAAAAGATGATGAATTTTGAAATTTGAATGAGTACAGTACATGGTTGTTCTGACTGACAAGTAGAGACAAATTTTAACAAGTTCTCTTTATAATTTGGTGAATTTGTTCAAATATTTCCATCTTTATTTGCAGAGAAATTGAGAACAATTGTTCAGCTAAAAATTGATTCTGCCTGGTTGCTAAGCTGGAGGAACACAATGGTAATTTAGGAAGAGATGATTGTTCATTTACTTACAAAGCTCTTCATTCTTAGTCAAGTGAACATTCCAAAGGCAAGAAAACTTCTCACAATTTTGGGTATCTTCTAGAATTTCTAAAGTAATTCAAAATGGGACTGTGCCCCTGGAAAGATTCAATTATTTACCTTTCATTTTTTCAAAAAAGACCAACGTTAAGAATTTTTAGACAGAATAAACAGAAAGTAAAGACTGTTATTTAAAAAAAACTTACAATAATAAAAATACATATTTAAATTTTTAAAGGTTTGCTAACTACTGTGTATAACTCCAATGCCTGAGATGTATCATAGCCCTCACTTATATTTTTAACTCCTCGCTGAATAGAATATTAAACCATAATTTCAAAAATCATTTTTTCATAACATTGAAAACTTACCACAGGCAGTTATTAGTTTGATTTAAAATAATAATGTCAAATGTAACTGGTTTTCAGACAAATTTCTAATATATGAAATTAACAAATCATTATTTATATTTGAAATTTCATTTAAACCTTTGAAAGGATTTACTATGGTTTTGATTTTAAAAATAAAAACCAAGCACATTTTAAAATTAGAATCCATTTTCTTTTCAGTTAAAAGCTAGCTAATCTCATTTTGAACTCAGATTCTTGGAAAAAGATAATGATATATCTGTTCAGCCCTCAATATAGTTACTTCTCAAAAATATTTGTTGAATGGATGGAAAAAAAACGGAATTGAATTAAGTGGATTATCAATATATATGAAATATTTTAAGTCAATAACATTTTAAAAATAAGATAATTTAATAAATTATTTGCTGTATATACTATGACTTTGTTAATATGTGGAGGTCATGCAAACTAACAAAAGTTCATTATATCAGTGAAGGAAAAAGCCAAAGATTATTGGCAATGATAATTTATGGACTATGTACAAATGACAAAAAAAAATCATTACCATCTACAAACAAAAGAAAAAAAATTTAAAATGCAATATACGCAAGATTTCAGTTAGAATTTGTGAAATATGCAAACTAAAAGTTACCTTGTGCACCTTGGCTGTCCAACTCTTTCTTCACTTCCAGACAATGGAAATGTCTGATCTGGTTCTTATTTGTATAGATTAATTTGCATTGTCTATAATTTTGTTTATGGTATCATACAATGTGATCCCTTTGGTTGTGTGACTTATTTCACTCTGCATAATAATTTTGATATATATTCATGTTTTGCTTGGTTTTTCTTATATATATTTAATATATTTGTCTATTCTATGTGTAAACACTTAGGTAATATTTGACATGAAATATATATCTACATATATGTAGACAGTACAGTTACAATTTTTTCTATTCTTATTATCTATTATTCTTCCTAGATTGTCAACTCAGTGGAGTCAGAAATTTCTATTCACCATTTTAATTCCAGTGACTAATGCAGTAGATACTGCTTGTGGTAAACAATAAATATGTGAAAAATAAATACATTAAAATATTTATTTATAAAACTTTTCTCATTCTACACCCAGAATTAAGTTCCATATCCCATTTCATGAAGAAAAATAAATTCTAACCACCATTTTACTGAGGCCTTCCATAATTCCTTCAATGACACCAGAACTAAACCGTTCTCCTCTTTTTGTGCATAAAATTTGTTTAAACCACGATTATAGAAATAATGAATTTATAGCGGTTTAGGAATTCAGCATATTTTATCTAATTGAATCTTTTGTGCAACTTGCGAATTAGGTATAATTATCCCAGTTTTATAGATGAACTTGGCTTTAATTCATTGTTTCTGATTCTAATTTCATCAAACATACATTCTTTGGTCTTCAAGTTGTTCTGAGATATGAGCAACTTGAAAAGAGGCATATGGAATAAATTATTTCACTTCCCCTATTTTTAAAATACCACAGTATTCAGGCTAGAGCTTTAACAAGTCTTCCTACTCTCTTTGGAAACACCTTTAGAATATAACTCCCTCTTGTAGTTAAGTATAGCCATGTGACTGAATTCTGGTCAAGAATATATGTACAGAAGTAAGTTTGAAGGGTATCTCTCCAGCTTAGCCCCCATAATTTGCTGTACAATCCTCCATGCTCACTCTTTCCTCATCTCCTTGTCCAAATTCAGGAGTATCAGTGGGGTCTCCAAGGTCCAAGGCAATGGCAGCACCACTTTATGAGCCAAAAATGGAGTCCTCAGTGATTGTATGAAATAAAGCTCCCTGACAATAGGTATAAACCTGGTATAAACACATAAATTTGCATATAGATATCTATATCTATACCTATATATCTATATTATACCTATATCCATATAAAGTTTACTACTGCCATCATCTACCTATAGTTCAAAGTATGCACTCTACTTTATTCTAAGCAAATTTACATCATATTTCATATATATTTGAATAATTAACTTTCATATCACATATTGATTTTATTCCTTTAGTTAAGCTGCATATTATAATTTAAATAGAAAGTGTTTGGAGACAGAAAGTCATGTATGTGGATTTAACATAACTATTTTCTAGATTAAATTTGCTGGGCCTCAAGTACCTCAACTTTAAGTGTTTATTCAGTAACTAAAGATTTTGAGGAGGATTATTAGTATATTACATAAGGAATACAAAGAATGGTAACTATTATAATAGTTACCAAAGGATGACAATTTCCTTTATATTAACTACAAAACCAGTGCCTGTTCCTAGGTGAGTATATAAGCAGGTGTGGCTGGTTTCATATAATATAATCACTTGTGTTTTATGATAAACAATGTGAAAAGTTCCATATTATATACAATAGACATGTTATTAAATGCCAACCAGTTATAAGCACTGTGTTCATTAATTTAAAAGGAGGACCTTGACTCAGAAAATAGTTTCACTACCTACAAGCTCTTTTAGGGTGGGCAGATAATTTAGATAAATTTTATTCTTTTTTTTCAATTCCCTCATCTAACAGTGTTAATATTAATGCTCACATTTCAGAGTTCCAGCATTCAAATTGCATGACATATTGTATTTAGAGTACATAGCGTAGTGCCTGGCACACATTAAGCATTCATCAAATGTTGGTTCCCTCTTCATCCTATCAGCCAAGGCATTTGCTCAGCAGCCCAGGCCTCCTTTCCCCAGGCAGTGTTCAGTTCTTCCAATTTCCTTCTCATTTCTACCCCATATCAAAATTTATACTCTCTTTGTACAGTGTTTCCAATAGTGTCACAGAAGAAAATTATTCCATAAACACATTCATATAAGATTATTTTATTTTTATAGCAAATTAATATATTGGCCTTTTATGTTAATTCATGGTATTTCTTTCTATTCCTAGTACAAAAATAGAATTCAGTTTATGTTTTACTTAAATTATGTAATAATAAAATAACTTTTAACCATGTAGCACTTCCTAAGTGTAAAGTACTGTACTATGTGATTTATACATATTGACCTACTTAATTATCCCCCCAATCCCTATGAGGTCAGTAAAAGAGTCTCAGCTCCTCCAAAGAGCTAGATAGATTTTCTGTTTCCAGCAGCCTAGGTTTTTAAAATACATTAAGAAACCATTATGAATGTATGGAGTAAAATAATGGCTAGAAGAATTTTAAAACATCTTTATAGATGCATCATTGACCTGAAACTAAAGTAAAGAATATACCAAAACCCTGCTCCAATGAAATGAAACTGACAATACTACAAGGCAAACAAATGCAAAACTCATTTTTAGGATTTTCACTGAACCTTGGATATACTGAGCCTTGGTTGGATGCTTGGATTGCAAGTGGAGATAAAATCAAATAATTCCAGTGCTGGGGAAACCGACAAGGTATCACACATAAAACTGGGATTCCAGAGGATATGCATTTAATGTAAGGAAAAATGAGATATTAATCTTCTTGCATGCAAGAAGACAGCAAGAAAATCTGCCTTTCTCTCCTTGACCCTGCGTAAAGGAAAAAAAATCTACTCTGAAAAATCATATCCACAAAATGACCCTCAACCATTAATGCAAACTAAACACACAAATAAATGAGATTCAAATATAGCAAGTGTTTCCATCATTTTTGTCATTACTCAAATAAAGCATGAAAAGAAAATATATAGCATACAGATTGGAAGGAACATAATACAACTGTCTTATTTGCAGAAAACATGAATATTTATTTTGAAAATCAAAGGAATTTACAAAATAACAACTAGACTAAATAAACCAATTCAGCAAGATTTCAGGACACCAGGTTAATATTCTAATTCAACTGCATTTCTAAATATTAGCAGCGAATACTTAGAAAAATAGATCTATAAAAATTTTATATACACTATTATCAAAAGAAAGACTTAGAAATAAATTTAACAAGAGTTATTATAATTATATCTTAAGTCAGGTTGTAGACTGTCAGTGTGTTTTATATTTTCTCTTTACTTCTCAGTGTGTCTCAATTATTTCATAATAAATTGAAAGAGAAATAATAAATTGAAGGTAACATTTATTCAAGATAAGTTCAAATATTTCTCTAATATGTAATGCATGCCAAAAATATTCTAGGCCATAGGGATTCAATATTAAAGTAATAGATAAGGCTTCCCTTATTACGGAATTCTTATTATACTGAGGAGACATATTCAATGAACTAAGTAAAAATAAATTAATTAAATTGGCAGTTTCAGATAGTAATTGCTGTCATGAAGAAAACAAAAATTGGGTGATGTGATAGAGAATACATCAGTTATACTGCTGTGCATATATAACATTCCAAATTTAGTGGTTTAAAATTACTCTTGTTTATTGGCTCATGATTTGACGGATTGGCGACTTGCATTAGGTAGTTCTTCTTCTGGTCTAAACTGCAAACACCTACACAGCTATATCATTGGGTGACTTGACTGGGGTTGGAGATTCAAAATAGCCTCCTTCACACATCCAGAAGTTGATGCTAGCTGTAAGATGGGACTCTCCATTAAGTTTTCCAGGGCTTCTTTACATAGTGGTCACAAAGGAAAACAAAGACAAGCCCCAATGCACTTATTAAATCACTTGCCTCAGTTTTGCTGATGTCACCTTGGTCTACATAAATCATATGGCCAACCTCACAGTCAGTATGGTAAGGAAAAATGCATAGGCATGGATATTGGAAAATGTGTCCTTGAGGGCCATTAATGTGACAATCTACTATAGAGAGTCACTGGTATGCATGTGTGCATCTATGTGTTTGTGTGTATGCATGTAGGAAGTGGGGATGCCACCAACTCAGGTAATCATGGAAGGGTTCAACTAGGAGCAACAATTGAGCTCAGATTTGAATGTTGAGGAGCAACCAGCTTTGGATTACAATCTAGCAATAAATATATGTTACTTTCTATTTATTCATTTCTCTTTTCATTTATTATATAATAATTGAGACACAATGTAAAGAGAAAATATTAAATGCAATGAGAGAACCAAACCTAACTTTAGATATAACTATAATATCCTTTGTTAAATTTATTCCTAAGTGTTTCAGCCTTTCTTTTAATAATGTAAATGAAATTTTTATAGATTTATTTATCTAAGTATTTGCTGCTAGCACATAGAAATGCAATCGAGTTAGTATATTGACCAAGAGATTCCTGGTAATTTATTTCCATGGAGTAATGCCTCCATTGATTGTGCATAGTTACCTTTACTGACTGAGGAACACTGATTCCTCAAATACACATACAGGCACACACTGACTTACATATATTTAAGTGTTCCACTAAGATTTATGGTATGACAGAACAGAGGAGAACTCTTGCTCCCACAAGTTAGTTACTCCCTTTAGGAAAACTGAAGAAACTAAGTAAAATATCCCCTTATTACCAGATAAGCAATTCAAAATTCACAAGGTAGAAAGAGAACAGAATCCACATACCAAACTATTTGAACTCCCTTCATATGAAAGGAAAAATCAGCAATGAGCAGAGATCTGTTTTACAATACTCAGTTTTTTCCCTTTGGAAACAATACTTTTTGTCAAATGAGAATGGGGTTACCACCTTTAGGGAAGATCAGCTATCTGTCAGGACAATTTTTCTCTCACCTTCATAAATTCACAACAGTGCATTGATTAAACTAGTCCAAGGCCTCATATGTAAGGCTGAGAACTCATTCCCTTGTTCATTAACTCAATATAAATTCTCTTTTTATCAAATTTTTAAGAAGAAATTAAAGATAAAATATCAAATTTTCTTACAAATTCAAGTACAATATTTATTTGAGGAGGAATTCAAGTATAAAATTAGATCATTTGACCCTTGTCAGTTAAATTCTAAATAAATTAGGTTATAAAATTCATCTCACCAGCTCACAAATTATTCTTTTGAATCTCAGCTTGAGTAGTTCTTGATATGGATTGAGTAGGGCCTTTCAACAATTGAAGCCTGAATTCTCTAACAAAAATAGCAAACATTATGCTTCTTTGGTACTCAAAAATTGTTTTATTCCAATGTCAAATCTTTAGTGAGTCTCATGTTTAAGGATTCTAAGGAGTTAATCAAACACATAAAGGTATTAAACCCTTGATATACATACCTACATTTAAAAAGCAAAACATTTTCTAGGTTCTGGGTCAGAGAAAAGTATATTTTTATAAGCCATTTCTAAGCTCAGTTGAAGTATCACCAGGATACCAAACAATCTGTAGCATTTTTCTGGAATCCATGATCTAACCTGTGAATTTAAACTTCATTGGGAAAAAAAATCTCTCAGAAAGCATCAACTTTGGCACAATTAATTTGCTACAATTTGGGCTGGGGGAATGTCTATTCAGAATGTCTTTTTCTAAGAAAATAGAAAATTTAGAAATTTTCAAAATATAGAATATTTTATGCCGAAAACCCCAGTCAACGATTCTATAAATAAAAACTTTATATGTGCCTCCTTGAGCTCTCCAATGTTGACATTTCAGTGTTGCATTGATGGTAAGCCCTGTCTGGTGAGTATGGCCTCTTAAGGTTTTGTGACAGGCATTTCTAATTGTGTGCCACAGTTTCTTCGTAAGTATTTTATAATTTGGCCTATGCTTCATCAATTTATGAGCATGTCTATTTCTTCTAAGCTTTGCCTATAGAGTGTGTCATTACACTTTAGCTTGTTAATGATATAATTGTTGGGACATTAGGACATGATCAGTTTAATTTTAAGTTGCATTTCTTTGGCCATTTGTATTTCTTCGTTGGACAAATGTCTATTCAAGTCTTTTGCCCATTTTTCAATTGGGTTGTTTGTCTTTTTATTGTTGAGTTGTAACATCTTTTTAAATATCCTGGATATTAAACCCTTATCAGATATGTGATCTCCAAGTATTTTTTCCCATTGAGTTGGTTGCCTTTTCAACCTTTTGACAAAGTCCTGTGAGGTGCAAAAGTGTTTAATTTTGGGGAGGTCCCATTTATCTATATTTTCTTTTGTTGCACGAGCTTTGGGTGTAACGTCCAAGGAACCACCACCTACTACAAGATCTTGAAGATGTTTCCCTACATTTTCTTCTAGTAGTTTTATGGTCCTTGCTTTTATATTTAGATCTTTGGTCCATTTTGAGTTGATTCTTGTATAGGGAGTGAGATAGAGGTCATCTTTCATTCTTTTGGTTATAGATATCCAGTTCTCCCAGCACCATTTGTTGAAGAGACTGTTTTGTCCCATTAACATGGACTTGGTAAGTTTGCCAAAAACCAGTTGACTGTATAGGTGAGGGTATATTTCTGGCTTCTCAATTCTATTCCACTGATCGATATATCTGTCTTTATGCAGAGTACAATGCTGTTTTGACAACTGTAGCTTTCTCATATGTTTCAAGGTCAGGCAGTGAAATTCCTCCCTTGTAGCTATTCTTTTTTAGAATGCTTTTGGCTATTCAGGTGCACTTACCCTTCCAAATGAATTTGGTAATTGCCCTCTCTAATTCTGTAAAGTAAGCTGTTGGGAGTTTGATTGGTATTGCATTGAATCTATAAAACAGTTTGGGTAAGATTGACATCTTCACAATATTTATTCTTCCAGTCCATGAGCATGTAATGTTTTTCCATTTGTTTAGGTCTTTTTAAAATTCTTTTAGCATTGTTTTGTAGTTTTCTGCATATAGGTCCTGTATTTCATTGGTTAAATTAACACCTAGGTATTTGAGTCTTTTTGTTGCTATTGAAAATGGAATTTTCCCCCTCATTTCCTCCTCAGATTGTTCAGTACTAGTGTACAAAAACTCTACTGATTTTTGCATATTGATCTTGTATCTTGCCACTTTGCAGAACTCATTTATTAGCTCAAGTAACTTTGTGTGGATACTTCAGGATTTTCTAAGTACAGGATCATGTCATCCACAAACAATAAGAATTTTCACTTCCTATTTTCCTATTTGGATGCCTTTAATTTTTTTTTCTTCTCTAATTGCCCTAGCTGGAACTTCTAGTACAATATTGAATAACAATGGTGACAATGGGCATCCTTGTCTTGTTCTTGATCTTAGAAGGAAGGCTTTCAACCTTTCCCCATTGAATATGATGTTGGCTATGGGTTTTTCATATATGCCTTTTATCATATTGAGGAATTTCCCTTCTATTCCTATCTTTAGAAGTGTTTTCATCAAAAAAGGATGCTGGGTTTTGTCGAATGCCTTTGCTGCATTGATTGATATGATCATGTGGTTTTTTCCTTTCAATTTATTAATGTGGTATATTACATTGATTGATTTTCTTATGTTGAATCAGCCTGGCATACCAGGAATAAATCTCAATTGGTCATGATGTATAAGTCTTTTGATATGCTCTTGGATTCTATTTGCAAGTATTTTGTTGAGAATTTTTGCATATATGTTCATTAGAGAGATTGGCCTGCAATTTTCTTTTATTTTAGTATCTTTATAAGGCTTTGGTACTAGGATGATGCTGGCTTTAAAATGTGTTGGGTAATTTTCCCTCCTCTTCAAATTTTTTGGAAGAGTTTAAATAGGATTGTTGTTAATTCTTCTCGAAATGCTTGGTAAAATTCACCTGTGAAGCCATCTGGTCCTGGTCTTTTCTTCGCTGGAAGATTTTTGATGATGGTTTCAATTTCCTTAATTGTGATTGGTTTGTTATCTTCTTGTATTTCTTGTAGCGTTAGTGTAGGTTGGTTGTGCATTTCTAGGAATTTGTCCATTTCTTCAAAGTTGTCTAATTTGTTGGCATATACTTTTTCATAATATTTTCTTATGATTCTTTTTATTTCTGTGGGGTCATTTGTAACTTCCCCCCTTTCATTTCTGCTTGTTTTTATTTTCATCTTCTCTTTTTTTTTCTTTGTTAGTCTAGCTAGGGGTTTGTCAATTTTATTGATCTTCTCAAAGACCCAGCTTTTGGTTTTGTTTATTTTCTCTTGTTTTTTTTCTTCTTCTCATTTTCATTTATTTCTGCTCTAATCTTTATTATTTTTTTTTTCTTGCTTTGGGATTGGTTTGCTGCTCTTTTTCTATTTTCTCTAGTTGTTCAATTAAATCTTTGACTTTACCTCTTTCTTCTTTTTTATTTTAGCATGTAGGGCTATAAATTCCCCTCTCAAGACTGCCTTTCCTGTATCCCATAAGTTTTGATATGTTGTGTTTCCATTTTCATTTGTCTCAATATATTTACTGTTTCACTTGCAATTTATTCTTTGACCCACTATTTATTTAGGAGTGTGTTGTTCAGCCTCCACACATTTGCAAATTTACTTTTTTCCTGTCTATTATTGATTCCCAGTTTCATTTCATTATGATCTGAGAAGGTGCTTTGTATAATTTCAATCTTTCTATATTTACTGAGAGCTGCATTGTGAACTAACATGTGGTCTATCCTGGAGAACGATGCAAGGGCACCTGAGAAGAATGTATAACCTGCTGAGTTTGGGTGCAGTGTTCTGTATATGTCTGTTAGGTCTAACTTGTTTATCATATGGTTCATGTTCTCTGTTTCCTTGGTCTTCTGTCTAGTTGTTCTATCTAATGACGTAAGTGAGATATTGAAGTCTCCAACTATTATTGTAGAAATGTCTATTTCCTCCTTCAGTTTTGCCAGAGTTTGTCTCATGTATTTTGGGGCCCCCTGATTATGTGCATAGATATTTATGACTATTATATCTTCCTGGTGGATTGTCACTTTTTAAATATATAATGGCCTTCTGTATCTCTTATAATTTTTTGCATTTAAAGTCTTTTTTATCTGATATTTGTATAGCTACCCCTGCTCTTTTCTGGTTAGTATTCGTGTGGAGTATCTTTTTACAACCTTTCACTTTCATCCAGTTTGTATCCCTGGGTCTAAGGTGGGTTTCTTGTAAGCAGCATATGGATGGCTCATATATTTTTATCCATCCTATCAACCTGAATCTTTGGATTGGGGAATTTAATCCATTCCCATTCAATGATATTATTGTAAATGCACTATTTACTTGCTCCATTTTATTCTCTGGTTTTCATGTTGTCTTGTTTTTGTCTGTCCTTTTACTCTTTTGGTTGTCCTTTCTGCTATTCTTTCTTCTATACTCTCCTCCAAGCCTCTCTCTCCTGTCTTTTTCTTTCAGGTTCTAAGGCTTCCTTTAATATTTCCTGCAAAGGTGGATTCTTTTTGGCAAACTCTCTTAGTTTCTGTTTGTTTGTGAATATTTTATACTCACCTTCATATTTGAAGGACAATTTTCCTGAATAAAAAATTCTTGGCTAGCAGTTTTTCTCTTTGTTTCCTAATTGTATCATACCTTCTTGCCTCCATGGTTTCTGTAGAGAAATCTGCAGTCTTACTGGACATCCCTTGTATGTGATTTCTTGCTTCTCTTGCTGCTCTGAGAATTTTCTCTTTATCTTTGACATTTGACATCCTGAGTAGTATGTGTCTTGGAGTAGGTCTATTTGGGTTTATTCTGATTGGGGTATGGTGCACTTCTTGGACATATAAGTTCATTTCTTTCATGAGAGTTGGGAAATTTTCAGCTATTATTTCCTCAAATACTCTTTATGCCCCTTTTCCCTTCTCTTCTCCTTCTGGAACTCCCATGACATGTAAGTTGTTGTGTTTTGTGTTGTCATTCAACTCTCTGAGCCCCTGCTCAATTTTTTTTCCATTCATTTTTCTCTCTATTCTTTTCTTTCTTCAATTTTAGCTGTTCTGTCTTCAGTATCACTTATTCTTTCTTCTATCATTTCAAATCTGCTGTTGTATGCCTCAAATGTGTTTTTGATCTCACTTATTGTGTCTTTCATTCCCATGAGTTCTGTTACTTTTCTGTTCAGGATTTCAAATTGTTCTTTGCATTTGCTCAGTGTCTTCTTGATGTCACTTATCTCTTTAACTATATTGCCTTTCAACTCATTAATTTGATTTTGGAAATTTGTGTGCATCTCACTGATTAGTTCTCTCAAATTCTCCATCTCTTCTGGGGCTTTGATTTAGTCCTTTTCTTGGGCCAGGCTTCTATTTTCTTAGTATGGCTCATAATTTTTTGCTCATATCTGGGCATCCGGTTAGGATGTAGTTTACTCAGATGCTTAAAGCCTTTCTCTTTTGTAAGGATTTAGTGGCAGGAGGCTGTGGGTTACCATTACTCTTTGATTTTTGGCTTGACCTGGATTGTTAGGATTGTCCTGCTGGTTGCTCAAAACTGAGCACTGGACCCAGTAATTGAATGTAGAGTCACTTCCTAGGGCCTTGGGCAGAGAGGCTATAGAGGCCAGAAAAAGCCTCTCCTACTTATTTTTAATTTTCTTGAATGCACTTCCTAGGTCTGCCAGGAGATGGTGCTCTTTGGTAGCTCTCAGCTCAATGCCTGGTTGGAGTGTATTTGTTGCAACACAGACCAGATTAGTGTGATAGAGCCTTGATAGGGGATAGGAGCCTTGTAATTCAAACTTTCTCTGAGACAGTTCTCCAGCCTTCTCTGGCAGCCCCCTCCCTTTTGCTCGCTAGGAAATATTTCCACTCCCCTCTGAGTCCTCAACAATCAGTCCCTTTAGTAGAGGAGGAAATTGGGAGAGTTGTCTATTTTTAGCCCCTTGCAGGCTCTAAGGCAAACAATGGTGCAGCCCCACCCAACCTGGAAGGGCTCTTGGGACACAGCAGACCAAATTTGTGAGTCAAAAGCTGAGTCAACTTAGGCTGTGTCCCTCTGTCTCCCCTTTCCTGTGACTTCCTCAAAAATTAGTCCCAGCTAGAAGAAAGGGAGATTACAAGGGTGGGATTTCTCCAGTCCTTCGCTGGCTCCCAGGGCAAACCACTGTGTGGTCTCACCTGGCCTGAAAGGGCTCATAGGACACAACTGACCAAATTTGTGGGTCAGAAGTTGAGTCTGCCTTAGGCTGTGTCTCTCCATCTCCTCTTTCCTGTGGTCATAGATCTCTGGAGGCCCCTTCACCTGTAGTTGCAGACCCAGAATTTCCCCAGAATTCTAAAGTGTCTTTAGTGTGGGGGAGGGTGCTGGCAGCAGCAACTGCTGACTTCAACTCATGGTTCTGTTATTGGGATTCCCTCCTTTGTTCCTCTCTCCTCTGCGTGGTGTCCAGCCTTCACCTGCAATCCTCAACCCTAGAAGATCTTTTTTGGGGGCTGTTTCAGTCTGTCCTCTAGCTATTTTTCCCACATTTCTTTTATGAGTAATGTTGAACATCTTTTTATATGATGACAGGAGTTCGTATTTTTATTTTCTCTGAAAAGTCTCTTTGTAGTTTTTGTTCAATTATTGTCAGATTTTTTTATTTTTTCCTTTTCAACTTTTAGAAGCTCTTTATATTATAGACCACAGCATTTTGTGATTGAAGATGCAAAAATTTGTCCCTCTTTTCCAATTTTTACTTTGTTATTATTATTATTGCTATTATCACTGCCAAAGGGCTTCTTTTTCATATTTTATTAAGGTTTCATTTATATACATTTAAGCTAACCTTTATATTGTTCAATTGTGTATATTTTGATAAACCCATATAGTCCTGTAACAACCACCACCCTCAAGATAGAGAAGAGTTTCATTACCCCATGCATTGGAACTTTAAGACAGTTTAAGGTTTCTCATCAAATTCAGGTAGGACTATTTTAATATTATTTAATATGATTCTAAAAATAACAACATCAAAATAATCTCTAAAATCTGAGGTGAAATGCCACATCCTGGTCCATCAAAGTCTCACAAAATGTATTATTCTCCACATGTACCACTCTTTTTTATTTCTCCTCAGGTTTTCAATCCATGAACTAGAATATGGAGTTTTTTTGTGGGGTGGAATATCACCTCTCAACATTCTGAATTCCCATTAGTTGGTATAGTGTCACAGTAATATCTACCATGTATTACCCTTTTGAATTATTCTGAATCTGCCAGGACTATGAACTTTGTGGAGATAAAAGATATTATATTCTTGTGTCTCCTTTCTTCTTTCATATCTACATTTTCTCTCATACTGAGGTATCAGCCATTCCCTTTCAAAAATAGAAACCATAACCAAGTGGGTCATTTGTTTGTGTAAAATTTTCAATCAGTTAAGATTGCTCTTTCCTCAGAAAAAACATTCCCTTCATGTAAGGTAGTGATTAAGTGACTGAACATTTTAGGATTTGACTAAGGAGAATATGATTCAAGTATGCATTTAGTGTGGATTTACTTAGGGAATTTACAGTCTATCACCAGCCATCCCAGTAAAGGAGTGTCTCCTATGAAGATTCTTATTTAATTGTGTAGTGGCATCTGCCATCATAAACATGTAAATAGTGAAGCAGACCTAAAGTATGTATCACCAGGAAGCAGAAGATTGTCTGTTGAAAATTATTTTAGAAGTGTAGTAGGCAGTCAATTAAAAAAAAATTATTTTGCTAGATTTTATGATGTTTATGTTTTTAAATATTTCAAATTCAGTTTGTGGTTATTTTCTCATTCTCAAATAATAATTTCTTTGTGTACTGAATTTTGTATTTTTATTGTTGTATTAGTTTTCTTAAACAAAGAACCCCCGAAGTTTACATATTGTATTCCTCAAACCTGAATATCTCCTGCTCTAATACCAGTATCTGTTCACATTTCCACCTGCTGAGAAGAGAGTCATAACATGTTTATAGTTTTTTGAGGACTTCCTTCACCATGATTATTTAGTCACTCTTCAAACTAATTTGTGGGCTGTAATAATTTTAAAATCTTAACTAGCACTTATTATATGCTTAGTGCTTTTCTAGGCACATATCAGAGCTCACTCCATCTTCCTAACCAAGGTAGTTACCATTTTCCTCAGCATTTCACAGATCAAGAAACAAAGGAAATAGAGTTCAATATATAGGTCAAGACCACATGGTTGGTTGAGGTTGAGAATCTGTGTACTTAATCACTGTGCTATCCTGGAATATCAAATTTCAAAGCCAAGAAATATGACTCCAAGTAGTCAATTTATTATTTTATACAACTTTATGATTGCATCATGCATCTAAAATGTTGCCTTACTTCCTCTCCTGTTTTTCTTTATATACTTTCTTCTTTATTCTCAATAAATCCTCAAAAATATACAATAAATAGTTTATATAGAAGTGTTTATTCTATTGAATAATATCATGTTAAAATTTGCTTACATTAAGAGTACCTCATATATCACTTCATGTAATGGAAGACATTAGAAAGGGAAAAGATAGCCTGTACATAACCTCAGAAAAATACAGTAATAAATATGAATTCAGATTTTCAAACAATTAGCAGGTCAAGATACGTACCAGGAAATAAATTTTTTATTCTAACAACAGAATAGATTCAGGGTATTTGGTTCCTTCACCCACTTTGTCAGGAAATAATGAGATGCAATGCTTCATAAATTATAAAATAACTAAAAGTTGCAAAATGAAATTAGTTTTGAAATGCTATTGTGTCATGCCTACATGCCTTTATCATCACTTGTTAAAGACAAATGTGTTACTCTCAATTAGGTCAGTTTAGTGTGCAGTAAGATGCAGGTGAAACTCTTTTTCATTGCCCTTTTCTGACTAGACAATATTCACTGCAGTACATCTCCAAAATACCAAGAGCAGGGTTAATATTTTACTATCTTAGAATTGCCTACATACCCTGTGATCCATTATTTAAGATCTAAATTAATGTGGAAAATGCAATGCAACATGAAATGAGGAAGAAATGCTGACATTTTTTATTCCTCAGACCATACATTTGAACAGTTCTATGAAAAGTGTTGCATTAGTCAGCCAAAGGGGTGCTGATGCAAATTACCAGAAATCTGTTGGTTTTTATAAAAGATATTTATTTCGGGTAGAAGCTTACAGTTACCAGACATAAAGGGTAAGTTACTTCCTTCACCAAAGTCTATTGCCATGTTTTAGAGCAAGATGGCTTAAGGGTCCAGCTTTCCTCTTCCCCTTAAGGCTCTGTGGTCCTAGCTTCTTCCAATATCAGCTGTAGGCTGTGATGAGTCTTGCCTCTCCTGGGGCTCGTTTCTCTCCAGGCTCAGCTGCTCTGCTCTCACCACAAGGCCAGCTGTAAACTATCAGGCAAACAGCTTGTCTTTCTTCCCAGGGCCTCTGCCATGTCTGTTGGAGCCTTCTCTCTTTCCTCACGTATGTGCTTCTCTGTGTGCTTACTTCCCGGTCTCCAGGATCAAAACTCCAACTTTCTCTTCTGCCATGTCATTTCTCTGTGAGTCCCAAATCAATGTCCTACTGATGTGGCCCAGTCAAAGACTTAATCATTATTTAATCAAGTAAAAGTGAAACTTCTGAATCCAATACAATATACCCAGAGGACCAGACCGATTTACAAACATAATCCATTATCTATTTTTGGAATCCATAAACAATTTCAAACTGCTACAAGTGTCTTTATGGTATACTTTACTCTCAGTATTAATAATAGCAATAGTAGACAATAAGTTATTTGGCTACACTAAGAAAATGAGTCATTTATATTAATTTATCTTTGCATAATGCTATTAATGTTGCACGTTTTCATTCATTACCCATTATAGGCATTGAAGGTGCTCCTCATAGATTCCTATAGATTGACAGAAAATTCAGGCAGTAAGTACAGAGTTCCCATATAACCTCCCTTACACATGCAGTTTTCCCTATTATTATCATTTGTATTAATGTTCTACCATTGTAACAAATGATGAAAGGATATTATTACAATTATTCTATTAACTATAGTCCATAGTGGATATTAGGGTTCAATGTTTATGGTATACAGATCTATGGTTGTTTTTAAAATTTTATTATGGTATATATATATACACACACCATATATATATAATCAAATCTCCCATTTAAACACATTCAAATATGCAGTTTACCA
The DNA here is from genome assembly GCA_026826555.1 of Tolypeutes matacus. Lineage (NCBI taxonomy): Eukaryota > Metazoa > Chordata > Mammalia > Cingulata > Chlamyphoridae > Tolypeutes > Tolypeutes matacus. Next base: position 1,969,803 of record JAKSZT010054524.1, on the reverse strand, counting down.
GTTTTGATTACACTCACAATATTGTGCTACCTTCACCACCATCCATTATCAAAACGTTTCCATCATTCCAAACAGTAGGACTGTACCAATTAAGCATTAATTCCCCATTCCTACCGTTAATCCCTTCCATTCCCTGGTAGCCTGTATTCTAGTTTCTTACTCTGTTAATTAGCATATCCTAATTATTTCATATCAGTGAGATCATACAATATTGTCCTTTTGTGTTTGGCTTATTTCATTCAGCATGTTGTCTTCAAGTTATCAAAAGTTCATTCTTTTTTATGTCTTTATAATGTTCCATTGTATGTACATATCACATTTTGCTTATCTATTCACACACTAATGGACACTTGAACATCATGTTGCAAATATCTGTATGAATCCTTGCTTTATATTCTTTTGAATATATACCTAGAAGTGGAATTGATAGGTCATATGGTAATTCTATACTTAACCAAGGAACCATCAAACTGTTTTCCACAGCAACTGCATAATTTGAAATTGCCACCAACAATGAATGAGTGTTTCTATTTATGTACATCCTTTCCAATACCCATTTTTTTTTTCTGTTTTTTGAATAGTAGTCATTCTAGTGGGTTTGAAATGGTATCTCGTTTTGGTTTTGATTAGCATTTCCCTAATGATTAATAATCTTAAGCATGTTTTCATGTGTTTTATGATCATAGATATATCTCCTTTAGAGAAAGGTCTATTCACATTCATTGCCAATTTTTAAATTAGGTTGTTAATCTTTTTTGTTGGTGGTGGTGAGTTGTAGCATTTCTTTATATACTCTAGATATTAAACCCTTAGCTGATTGTAATTTCCATATATTTTCTTCTATCCTGCAGGTTTTCTTTTTGCTTTCATGATAAAGTTCTATGATGTTAAAAGGTTTCATTTTGATGAGGTTCCATTTATTTATTTTTTCTTTGTTACTTATGCCTTGGTGTGAAATCATGGAAATCATTGCCTAACACAATGTCCTAAAATTGTTTCCATATGTTTTCTATTAGGACTTTTAGAGTTTACCTACTTATATTTAGGTCTTTGTTACATTTTGAATTAATTTTTGTATATAGTGTGAGCAAGGGGTCTACTTTCATTCTTTTGTAAATGGCTAACCAGTTTTTCCCCACCATTTGTTGAAGAGACTATTCTTCCTCATTGAGTGGATTTGGCATCCTTGTCAAAATTCAGTTGGTCATAGAAGTAAGGGTTTATTTCTGAACTTTTAATTCAATTTCATTTGTCTATATGACTGTCCTTGTGCCAGTGTGGTACATTCATTGCAATTCATGAACACATTTTGGAGTATTTCCACTAAGCATGGATTATAGTTTACATTGTAGTTTATACTCTCTCACACTCAATTCTGTAGGTTGTGGCAGGATATATAATGGTCTGTATCTGTCATTGCAATGTCATTCAGCACAATTCCAAGTCCCCCCAAATGCTCCCATATTACACCTCTTTTTCCCTCTCCCTGCCTTCAGCACCTCCAGTGGCCACTGTCTCCACATCAATGATATAATTTCTTCCATTGCTAGAATCATGATAAGTCTATAGTAGAATCCAGTAAGTCCAATCTAGTCCATATTTTATTCCTCAATCTTGAGGATTCATGGATGGGGATGCACACTCCACCTCTGATTGAAAGGGGGCTTCAATCCCATATGGCTGATGGATGGGATCCTCTTCCTTGCAGTTGTAGACTCTCTCAATTCCTTGGTATGGTGGTTGTCCATCCTCACCTCTTTGTTAGTTGTCCTGGGTGAGTCCAATGAACTGGAGAGTAGGTGTTGCAATTTCACTGAGGCTCAGAGCCCAGCTGGCACATGGACAACCCAAATATTCAAGTATCTTGGATGTACACCTACCAACTCCAGCACCAACTGTAGGTTCAAATAGAAGGGACAGAACAGGCATGTGTAGAGAAGTCACAACTGAGTTTAACTCTGTCACACTAGGGAGCACAAACTCCAAAGTAGGGCCCACTGACAAGGCACCAAAGTCCAGAGCTATCTGCCATTACTCTAGGACCTGGGTGTCCCCAGAGCCCTCAGGAGCCCCACTATTTGGGGTAGTATCTACTTTGAATGTCTATGAGACCCTGCTGAGACATGCATAAACACTAACTCTGGGATGACCTCCTGACTCACTTAGAAGTCTTTTAGCCATATAAACTCATTTGTCTTTACCTCGTACCCCTTTTAATCAAGGTCTTTTTCCAGCTGCATTGCAAGTTCGTGCTTAATAGTAATCCCTCAGTGCCAGGGATGCTCATCCCTGGAAATCTTGTCCCATGCTGGGGGGAAGGTAGTGCATTTATATGCTGAGTTTGGCTTAGAGAGAGGCCACATTTGAGCAATGTGGAGGCTCTCAGAAGGTAACTCTTAGGCACCCTACAACACTAGGCTAAGTTTCAATTTCAAGAGCAAAGGCTCATAAGCCTAGTCCTCAATATCAAGGGCCCATCAATGGACCATCCTTCATCACTAGTCATTGCCCCTGTACTTGTGATTGTTGCTGTTCCATTAGAGAATGGGAATTATTATTTTGGTTATTGTATGAATCTCTACCCACTGTGACAATGCTCCATGGACATTTGAACACAGTTTTATATCTTATATGTATGTCCAGGTGAACTTCCTCCCATGTATCCCCCATCACTGACACCCCATACCAATGATCCTCCCCTGCCACAGTTGTAACACTTCTGTGATCCAAAACTTCTTCAAAAATGAAGCCAAGAATATTGCTAAATGCAATTAATAGGAAAATGAAATAATAATCATAGGTTTAATCATAAGAAATAAAATACATAATAATTTAGAAAAACTAAAACTAAAATAAAAAATTGGGATATTAAAAAATAATGAAAAATATTTAAAAAATTTTTTGATGTTTTGCCTTTCATCAGTGTAGTATCTGTTGTCCTGTATGTACAGTGACATTTTCTTCCATTTCTTCCCAGTGTCTTACTTTTTTCTATTTTGTCTTCAAAAAAGTTTTAGGTCACAGTAAAGTAACATATAGAATATAGGGGACTCCCATATACCTAATACCCTCCCCCTTTTCCCCCTTCCCATACTAATAACCTTTTTATATGTGGACGGTACATTTGTTACAACTGATGTACAAATATTGAAACATAGCTACTAACCATGGTCAATGGTTTACATTATGGTATAGATTTTAGACCATACATCTTTATAAATTTTTGATGAAATTAACATGGCCTGTATCTATCACTGCAAGATCATGCAGAACACTTCCATTGCCCCCTAAATACCCTCTCTTCCATCTATTCTATTCCTCCCTCCCTGCCCTCAGGACCCATGCAACCACCAGGTTTCATTCATTGAAAGACAAGATTCATAGTTACTTGCAACAACTCTGAGGACTTGACACACTGGTCTGTCATCCCCTATTACGAATCCCCCATGCTCTCAAGAGATACCCACTCCTCTGTTTGAGAACATATCAGAGCTCCCCAGGATGGGAGTTCAACTCCTTCCCTCTTATTATGTGGGTCTCCACCCACTGATGCAAAACACTATGACAAAATGATCACTCACACATTCTCTAGAAGACTGCCCCAGGTATGCCCTGTCCTGAATGCCCTCCCATCCAACACCCTAAACCAGTAACCCTTCTCTGTCATATTGCCAAAAGAGCTTTCCCAACATTGTAGTTTCAATTACATACCAACCAATCCCCAGTGTTCACCTGCTCCCTTCCCCAAACCACCCCCAGTGCCATGGACCATCCCTACCTCCCTGTCAAACTTGCACCACCCAACCCAATAATATCACTACACCCTTGTCATATCAATTGAATGCACAACTACTCACTTCCACCTTATCATAGATTTCACTCATAAGGTCATTGGCTCACAACCTTCTTCTCCCTTTCTATTTCCTGTAAACTTATCTTCCAAACTCTAGCTCTCTGAGACTGATCAATTTGTTTAATTCATATCAGAAAGGTCATGTAATATTTGTCCTTCAATGACTGGCTTGCTTCATTCAACATAAGGTCCTCAAGATTCAGCCATGTTATCTCGTGTGTTAATACTATATTCCTTCTTACTGCTGAGTAGTATTCCATTGTATGTATATACCACATTTTGCTTATCCATTCATCTGTTGATGGGCATTTGAGTTGATTGCAACTTTTGGCAATAGTGAATAATGCCACTATGAAAATTGGCATGCATATATCTGTTCTTGTCCTTGCTTTCAATTCTTCTGGGTATATATCCAGCAGTGGGGTTGCTGGATCATATGGCAGATCTATAGTTAGTTTTTTGAGGAAATGCCAAACTGTCCTCCACAAAGGCTGGACCATTTTACATTTCCACCAGCAGTCGATGAGGTTTCCCATTCCTTCACATCCTCTCCAATTCTTGTAGTTCCTCTTTTTTTTAATAGCCACCAGTCTAATGAGTGTCACATGATATCTCTAGGTAGTTTTGGTTTGCATTTCCCTAATAGCTAGTGATGTTGAGCATCTTTTCATATGCTTTTTAGCCTTTGGAGAAGTGTCTGTTCATATCACTTGCCCATTTTTTAAATGGGCTGTTTGGCTTTTTATTTTTGAGATATTGGATTTCTTTATATATGCTGGATATTAGGCTCCTGTCAGACATATGTTTACCAAATATTTTTTCCTATTGGGTAGGCTTTCTTTTCACTGTCTTGAGAAACTCCTTTAAGGTGCAAAAGTTTTTAATTTATCTATTTTTTCTTTCACTGCTCATGCTTTGGGTGTGAAGTTCATGAAATGATTTCCTATTAGAAGGTCCTGTAGATGCTTTCCTACATTATCTTCCAAGGTATTTATGGTCTTGGCTCTTATAGTTAGATCTTTGATTCATCCTGAGTTAATTTTTGTATAAGGTGTGAGATGGTGCTCGTCTCTCATTCTTTTGGATATGGATATCCAGTTCTCTAAGCACTATTTGTTAAAGAGGCCATTATCTCCCAGTTAAGTGGGCTTGGTGGCCTTGTCAAATATCAGATGACTTCATATGCAAGAATCTATATCAGAACTCTCAATTCAGTTCCATTGGTCAGTGTGTCTATCCTTGTGTAAATACCATGCAGTTTTGACCACTGTAGCTTTGTACTATGTTTTAAAGTCAGGTAGTGTGATTCTTCCAATTTCATTTATCTTTTTCAATATTTCTTTGGGTATTAAAGGACTCTTGGCCTTTCAAATAAGTTTCATAGTTAGTTTTTTCCAATTCAGAAAAAATGCTGTGTTAACTTTTATTGGAATTGCATTAAATCTGTAGATCAGTTTGGGTAGGTTAGACATCTTAATGATGTTTAGTCTTCCCATCCATAAACAGGGAATACTCTTCCATTTATTTAAGTCTTCTTTGATTTCCTTAACAGTATTGTGTCCTTTTCTGTGTATGTCATTTACATCTTTAGTTAAATTTATTCCCAGGTATTTGAATCTTTTAGTTGCTATTGTAAATGGGATTTTTTTTTCTTGATTTCTTCTTCAGATTCCTCATTATTTATGTACAGAAATGCTACTGAATTTGTGCATTGATCTTATAACCTGTGATTTTACTGAACTCATTTATAAGCTCTAGAAGCTTTGTTTTAGATTTCTCAGGGCTTTCTATATATAGGAACATGTCTTCTGCAAATGGTTTAAGTTTTACTTCTTTCTTTCCAATTTGGATGCTTTAATATCTGTTTCTTACTTAAGTGCTTGAATAAGTACTTCTAACACAATATTAAATAAGAGCAGTGAAATTGGGCATCCTTGTTTGTTCCAGATCTTAGAGGGAAAGATTTTAGGAATTTACCATTGAACATGATGTTAGCTGTGGGTTTTTCATATATACATTTATTATGTTGAGGAAGTTTCCTTCTATTCTGATCTTTTGAAGTGTTTTTATCAGCAAAGGGAGCTATATTTTGTCAAATGCTTTTTCTACATCTGTAGAGATGCTCATGTGGTTTTTTTTCTGCTCTAATTTTTGTTATTTCCTTCTTTCTACTTTCTTTGGGGTTAGTTTGTTTTTCTTTTTCTAATTCCTCTTGGTGTGCAGTTAGGTCTTTGATTTTAGTGCTTTCTTCTTTTTTGATATATGCTTTTATGGCTATGAATTTCCCTCTCTGTACAGCTTTTGCTGCATCCCTTAGGTTTTGATATGTTGTGTGGTCATTTTCATTGGTTTCAAGGTAGTTACTGATTTCTTTTGTAATTTCATCCTTGACCCACTGTTTATCTAATAGTGTGTTGTTTAACTTCCACGTCTTTGTGCCTAATCTGGTTCTCTGGCCCTTACTAATTTCCAGCTTCATTCCACTGGGCTCAGACAAATTACTTTGTCTAATTTCAATCCTTCTGAATTCATTGAGAGTTGTTCTGCAGGCTAGCATGTGGTCTACCTTGGAAAATGATCCATGTGCACTCGAGAAGAAAGTATATTCCACTATATTTGGGCGTAGTGTTCTGTATATGTCTGTTAGGTCCAGATCCTCTAATGTATTAGTCAAAAGTCTTTATTTCTTTATTGATTCTCTGTCAAGATGTTCTGGGTAATAATGATAATGGTGTATTAAAGTGCCCCACTATAATTGTTGAGGCATCTGCTTCTCCACTTAGTTTTTCCAGTGTTTGCCTCATATATTTTGAGGCTCCCTGCTTAGGTGCATAATGTTTATGATTTTTCTTTCTTCTTGAAAGATTACCCCTTCTACTAATATATAATGCCCATCTTTGTCTCTTAAAATAGATTTGCATTTAAAGTCTATTTTGTCTAGTATTAGTATAGCTACTCCCTCCCTTTTGTGGTTGTTGTTTGCTTATAAAATTGTTTTCCAGCCATTCACTTTCAGCTTCCTTGAATCCCTGTTCCTAAGCTGGGTTTCATTCAGTGTTATTACTCTCAAGGAATTACTTACACTAGCCACATTTTCCCTGGGTTAATGTACGTCATATATTGTTTATATTTCTCTCTCTTTTTTTTTTCTTACACTCTCCTCCAACTCTCTCTCTCTCTGGTTTTTTTCCTGTCCACCTGTAGCACTCCCTTTAGAATTTCTTGGTGGGCAGGCATACTTATTGGCATACTCTCTTAATTTCTGTTTATCTGTGAATATTTTGAATTCTCCATTATTTTTCAATGTCACTTTTGTTGGATAGAGAATTGTTGGCTGGAAGTTTATTTCTTTTAGTATCTTAACTATGTCATACCACTGCCTTCTTGCCTCCATGGTTTCTGATGAGAGATCAGCACTTAATCTTATTGAGTTTCCCTTGTATGTGATGGTTCTCTTTTTTCTTGCTGCTTTCAGTATTCTCTGTTTGTCTTAAGCATTGGACAATTTGATAAGTATGTGCCTTGGAGTAGACCTGTTGGGACTTATACTGTTTGGGGTGTGATGTGCTTCCTGGGCATGTAAATACATCTCCCTCAATAGGGTTGGGAAGTTTTCAGCTATTATTTTTTCCAACACTCCTTCTATCCCCTTTTCCTTCTCTTCTCCCACTGGGATGCCTATAACGCATATGTTTGTGTGTTTTGTTTTGTCATTCAGATCCCCAAGTACCTGCCGGATTTTTTTCTATCTTTTTATCTGTCTGTTCTACTGTCTTATTTCAGATTTACTGTCTTCTACACTGCTAATTCTTTCCTCTGCCTGTTCAAATCTGCTGTTTTGTGCTTCCATATATTTTTTATTTCTTGGATTGTGCCTTTCATCACCAATATCTGTTATCTTTTAATGTATGTTTACAGTTTCTTCAATATGATCTCCCATTGTCTTCTTAATATCCTTTATCTCTCCCTTCACTTCATTAATTTTGTTCATGATATTTGTTTGGACAGCTCTGATTAGTTGTTCCATGTTCTGGATCTTCTCCTGGTTTTTAGTTCTTTCTTTGGACTGGGCCATGCCTTCCTATTTCTTAGCATGGTTTTAAATTTTTGTTGGTATTTAGGCATCTCTTTATCTTGATGGGTTTATTCAGTTGATTTGTTTCTATCTCTACTGTAGAGTTTTATTTAGTTGCTGTTTTTATTTGTGTGTTGTTTTCTCTTTGAGAGTTTGTTACTCTTATTTTATTTCCTTACTGTTGTCTATGCTCCCTTGAAAGAAAAAGATGAGGGCCAGAGAAAAGGAAATAGGTTAGAAAAGAAAAAGGATAATAGTAATAATAGGGAAAGATAGAAGAGGAACCAAATAAGACCTAGGAAAATGAATAATTAACTCGTAAGAAGTGCAGAGGAATAAGAATAAAAATGTGGGGTACAAACAATGAAATGAAAAACTGAATAGAGAAAAATATCTAGAATGAATTAAAAGGCCAGATTGTTAAGAAGAGCGGGAAAGAGAAAAGACAATAAGAAAAAAAGTTAAAAAAGAGAAAAAACAGAGAAAAGAAGAGAAAGAAATAAAAACAAGAAAAATTGAAGACTATACAAAGAGAGGTAGAATGTAAGAACAAATACAGAAAGCAGGAGATAGGAAGATGAAGGAAGGAAAAAATATGGCATAGGTAGACAAAACTGGTATACAGAAGAAAAAGGGTAAACAAAGGAAGGGGGAAACAGAGCAAACAAGAAAAAAGACAGTAACACCTAATTTTTTAAAAATGGGGAGGGAAGAAAAAGGGGAAAAAAAGAAACAAAAAACAAACACTCAAACAAACAATCAACCAAAAACTTAGGAAAAATAGCCTTCCCTTTTAGTCCGCTGAGGAACTTCTCAGGCTGCCAGCGTTCATCAATCAATTACCCTGCAGCCTGCCCCCTGCAGGTTTTGAATCAGGATTTAGCAAGTAAACTAAGTTAAATGGGGAAAAAAAGGAACTTTTTTAAAGAGACCGAAGAGAAACTAATACAAAAATAAATTCTATGTGTTTCCTGTCTTAAAGTATCAGATGGTGTTTGATAACCTGGTGGATCCCTACTCTAAGGAGAGCTGGAAATTGAATGAGAGACTTCATATATTCAAAGAGGAGACTCCTCCACTGAGCTAAACTTTCTCATTGGGTCAGTTAGCTAGAAACCTATCCAGTCATGTTCCCTAGGGCAGGTTTGACTCTTTGCAGTTAGGTAGATTTCTGCTGATTAGGAGCCTTTCTGTCCCTGCCTCCTTTCTATTCTTATTGCTTACTCTTCCAGGGCAGCAGGATGCTATAGCCTGTGTGATCGGATCCTCCCTCATCTCTCCTAGTCAGTTTGAGTTCCCTTCTGAATTTCAAATGGTTCCCTAGTATCTGAACTCACTGCAGAGAAATGACTCTCAACCCTCTTCAAGACCACGTCCTCCTCCCAGGGGACCCTAAATAGGTCCTTGAAGGTTATAAAGTGCTTCCCACTGCCGGTTTCCCTTAAGGGAGTTGGAATTTTGATAGTTTTCAGCACTGTACTAGTCAATTGCCTGATTCCGCCCTCTCCCAGCCCAAGTTCCTCTCTCCCAGGTCGCCTACATAATTCAGGCTGCCTGAGCAGATTCACCTCTCTCCTCTTCTGGGTCCACCTCTTGCCAGTTGGTATGCTCCCTAAAGTTCAAAGGGGGTCCACGTAACCAAACCCACATAAAGGAAACCTCTTTCCACCCTTCACCAGAACCCTCTTACTCCCGGAGAACGCTCCCTCCCACTCCATGGCTGGTGGGAGTCAGGGAGTTCAGAGCAGATTTTTACCTTGAAGGTGGGCTTAGCTACCCACTGTTTCCAGCCACTGGTATGAGAAACTCATGGTTTTTCCCTGGGTTTTTTTTTTTTTTTAATCTTTTTGTCCAGTTCCCTCCAGTTCTATGTCCTGAGGTCTCCTTCTCCATGGGTTCCCAAAACAGCTCACTCAGGCCGGATCTTGTCCCCTCTCAGCCGTTCCCTGTGAGAGAGCTGGTGAGTGCCCCCTTAAACTGAAGTCATCTTCTCAATATCATAATGTACTCTTATAATCCCTTTTAAAAAATTTCTGTTGTGTTGCCATTAATGTGCTGTCTTTAATTTCTGATTTTAGTTATTTGCAATTTCTCTTTCTTCTTTTTCAGTCTAGCTAAAAGTTTAAGTTTACTAATGTCTTAAAAGTACCAACTTTTGGTTTTGTTGATTAATTCTATTATTATTATTATTATTATTATTATTCTCAATTTCATTTATCTTGCTCTAATCTTTTTGATTTCCTTCCTTTTGGTTTTTGTTTTGGTTTAGCTTTCTCTTTATATTTTAACTCCTCCAGTTATGTAGTCTGGTCTCTGACTTGAGAACTTTCTTCTTTATTAATGTAAGCATAAAGCTATAAATTTCCCTCTCAGCACTCTCTTCACTATATCATATAAGCTTTTGTATGTTGTGTTTCCATTTAGTTTCCCTCAATACATTTCCTATTTTCACCTATGATTTCTTCTTTGACCCATTGGTTGTAATATTGTGTCATTTAATTTCCACAAATGTGTGAATTTTCAAGTTCTTTCTCTATTATTTATTTTTAGCTTCATTCCATTGTGCTTGGAGAAGACACATTGCATGATTTCAATATGTTTAAAATTTGAGACTCATTTTGTGATCTACCATATGGTCTAACCTGGAGAATGATCTATGTGCACTACTGCCATTGGGTGAAGTGCTTATCCATTGTCAAGTGTCCTTTCCTTTCAGTTTGAAGAACTCCCTATAGCATTGCTTGTAGGGCAGGTCTAGTGGTGATGAACTCCCTTAACTTTAGTTTATCTGAGAATGTCCTCATATCTCCCTCATTTTTATTGCTCTTTTTCAGTGTATAGCTCTCTTATCATACACATTAGCTTGAAGTGAAATGTGGGGTCCTCTCCATCTTTCCTGAACCTCGATCTTGTCCCTATGCTTGCACTTGATGCTTGCTCATGGCCTAAAAATGCCCCCCTTTACAGGAATTCAAATGCCTCCTCTACTCTATATGAAGTATTCCCCTGTGGGTGCTCTACCATATGTCTAAAGCCAGTAATCTTTTGCTCCCCACATTGATTTAATTGTTTCTTACATTGCTTTGAAAGTCTACAAGCTTCTACCTGCAGATCAAGTTCCAGGATGATTAGCCAGACAAGTATTGTGGTCCTGTTTTTCAGGACACCACCAGATAGACAAGCAACCCAACACAAACATAGGGGTTACTATCCTCCCTGCAGAAAGGGTCAGGGACCCACAGTAAGGGCTCAGATACAGCAACTTTCTTTGTTAGAGAGGGGGTGGGGAGGGATGAATAAAGGTACCAGGGGCTTTTATACCAATTTTTATTTTAAGTTGTGTTGTTTTGATTCAGCCCTCTCCTAGTTACTGAAATCTTTAATTGTTTTCTGGAGTTTTGAGAAAGTTGGCTTTCCTAACATTTGATAATTATTCAAAGGTTCTGTGGGGGAATGGAACCTTGAAGCTTCTTACAATGCCATCCTGTTTGACCACATAATATTATTTTATAGTTGAGGAAAATAAAATATGGAAATGCTTAAAACATATGTCTATTATCTTATATGTAACTCAATATAGGGTGGGTGTCAACACGTTCTGTAAAGTAACATCTAGCTTAGGATTCTTTTGCTTTCATTAATATTCCCTATATATTTTTAAAAGCATTTAACCGGCTTGTAAACATTTTAGAACACTGTTATTATGGGAATTTTGTAATGCTGTTTTTCTTTTGTCCAGTGGATAGCTGTGTTAATGTTTACTGTATTTCTTCGATTTCATGATATTTCATTTTTTGGTTAAGCAGTGGTGGTGTTTATTTTTTTCAATGGTATAAATGAAGGTTTACAACAATTGTCTTTGCCATTTTCCATAACTTTAACAATTCATTAGAAATTACATTATATGAAAATTGCTATATTAATTACCATATTATTTAAAGAATATTCTATCTCTATTGATAAGGAAATGAATGCAATTTAACCATCATGATGTATCTGAATATTGCTTTCTAGAGAATCTCTGATATGTTTGAACCTTTTATTTGGTTATGCTTATAGCTTTGAAATAATGTCATTATTGTTGCTATTGAGATTGCCTCATTTTTAAAATTTGTGTTAATCCTCCAAATTATCTTAATAATTTTATCATTGGTACTATGGAAAACAAAAGGGTGGTTTCTACCTAATTTATGTAAATTATAAAACAATCAACTGAATTTATATATGCATATGAACGTATCTTTATTATTTGTATTAATATACATATGTTTCCTGAAAGTAATACATGTTCATTATAAGAAATGGAATTCAAATGTCAACTTTTTAACTTATAAATAACCATATTAAGTACAAGTTGTGATTATTTTCCCATACTAGATTCCCAAATACTTAGAGAGGGAGAGAGAGATCAATACATAGAAATATACATGAAATGTTTTGTTCCATGCTTTTAGCCAAATTTCCCTCCTGGTACTATATCTATTGACATAATGATAAAAATTATTTAAGCATTATAGATTATCTATTTTCCACAGATTTTTTAGTAGAATGATAACTAATTGAATTTTATATGAAAAAATTAATTACAGTTGGTTAAGGAAACTGTACATGTACTTTTTTCTCAACCAATACATTTTAGTATACCAAGGAGTGAAACTACTGATCCCAATTGAAATAAACATATTTAGCTCTTTATTTTCAGTTGTACCCAACATGTTTCTCTTATATTTAAAAACATGTATTTTAATTGATTTGATTTTTATACACCCTAGTGAAATAGGTGGAGAAAGTATTATCTGTATTTTATGGTAAAGATACTGAGGCAGAAGAAATCAAGTGATATATACTGGCGGTGTACAGAATAAGATGCATGTCAAGAATTTGAACTCCTAACTCAAATTCAATGGCATTTACACTAAAGCTCCAAGTCTGAAGATATCCAGAATGTATGTCTGAGATTGAATTTGTTTCCAATATTTATCAGTTTCCCGGTATAAGAACAATGAAAAAAGTTTCCCTTGAACTGGAATATACAGTGCAACAATTGTAAAGGAAATGTTTGAGTAAAAATCATGAAATGTGTATTATTAGCTAACTTTAAATAAGCACTGTGTGTGAGATGCTGTTTTTAGCGCTTTATTCTCAATGACTTACACAAGAGCTCTTTGAAGTGGCAGGATCATTCTTGCTGTACATGTGAGAAAACTGAGGTCCAGAATTGTTATGTAACATGACCAACATACTTACACTACAAAGCATGAGAGCAGTGATTTGAACCTAGGCCAGATACCACTACCACAGATATCTGTAATTATCTACCATAATATTTATAATTATGAAAAACAGACTAATGTCCTCTTACTAATTTGAAAGGAAATCCAAAACACTGCTTTTCTTTTTGATAACCTTACATTTTCTATTTTTCTCCTAATATCTTCTCTTCTAAATTGCGTAAAGAACTTGGTATTCATAAATTATAATGTGTAAATGTTACCACTCAAAATAAAATTAAAAAATTGCATGAACTGTTTAACTGATATTAGGTGTTAATTGCATGCCTGAATATGTAAATATGCCAAATATGTAGAATTCTTTTTGTTATTTAATGGCATTATTTACTGGACTTAATTTAAATCATTTTATTTTACTGTTTAAATATTCTAAAGAGTTTGCCTGAAACCTTCTGAACCACTCTGAAAGGAGACATTTGCATAATTATTTTAGTTGCTTTACCACATATTCATATATTTAAATTATTTGGATAACAACTCCCTTCCCAGTTCTTGAAGCAAGAAGTGTTAAAGAAGCTAAACTAGGAAAAAAAGTTGAACTTAATTAATCATTTTGAATATGTTATTTATGTCCATAAAGTTCATTAAAATATAGGATGTGTGGGTAAGGGAAATGCTATACATCCAGGGATCACAGTGATCACAGAAGGGCACACTTAGATTATTGCTAAAATTGGAATGTGTCTTGGGATATATAGTGAATATTCATTCACCTAAGAAAAACTCATCTAATCTCCATCAAATGATTCAATATTTTAATTACATGGCTATGTTTGAATTAATATGTTTACCAAGGATTATGCATTTTAATTTTATTTAACTGCACAGTAATTTGATCCTAAATGTGTTTGATTTTATTTCTCTGCTGAAATACATGGGCATTTTCTTCATTTACACAAAAGAAAGCATAAGCATTAGAAATTAATTTTGAGTTCTGTACCAAGTCTAGTCTCTTTGTCTTGTTCTTAAATCCTTATATATTTATAATGTAAAATTTTTTTTAAATATCAAAGGAATCAGAGCTGTTGGTATCAATATTTTACTTTATTCGCTTATAATCCATAGAACACTGCACAATTTTGTTTTATAAACCAGATTTCATTAATTCTATGTAAGGAAAAAAACACATTTAAGAAAGATTTTATTTGAGAAGTAAATTCAGGAAAATCTAATAGGCACTGACTTGGTAGAGGAAAAGGGAAGGAATGTAGCTTTGTAAACAGAGAATGAAAAATTTCTCAATTTATATTGTTATAACTTAAAGGTTCAACATTGCATCTGGAGGTAAATCTTAAAAATATAAAATAATCTTTATTTTTGACTGTATGGAATGTCATGAAATTTGCTTTTAACTACCTCTCTACCCAAAGCTAAGAGAATTTATCTGAAATTCAAGAACTTCTTCTATCACATATGTATTCAAATATGTTCTCCTTCACATGGCTTTTGCAGTTAGCCTTTATTCAATATGAATTAAATAAAGAAGCAGTGCCTCCAGGTTTGGAGTAATTCAGAAGTACTTGGTTAGCCTTAGTAATTAAGCTGCATCCTAACTTTGAACAGACATTAATCATTATATAAATGGGATTACTTTTATTTGTAAATTAAAGAGAAATGAAGACTGAACAGGATTTCATTGATATTATACCAATTAACAATATCTTACAGAAAAAGGAACTCTGACAATGAAATAAAAAATATATATATAAAGGCTCAAATGTCTGTTTTACAATTGAGAATCCCTGTCAGTCATAGATAGTTAACATTTTTATTTACCAGATTCTATAGTATACTTAGCAAATTTACACTAAAAATACTATTTTCCATGTTTTTTAAAAATGATTTAATGAACTATTACATCTTAAAAACATGTTGTGAGCCATGCAACTAAGCTATAACGAAAACAATTTATTCCAAGTAACTGAGTGCAAATTTCCAAAATGAAGCAACTGATGTTATCAATATGGAAACACACATAAAACATTTCATGTGACTACCAAAGAACAATAACAATTAAAATTTTATTGCATGCATACAGCAACAATGTTAAATAAGCATGATTTGATCAAAATAGAGGAATGATTTGAAAACAGGCATGATACCATTACAGATACTATAATCTCAGGGTAGCATTTTTCATTTAATATTTATTGCTCTAAGTTATATTTCTGCCATGAGATAAAGTCTTTTAAAAATGCCACCTGGAGACAGTTTTCTAATAGCTCCTTGAATGATATAAAAATAATGTTTAATAACTTAAGAGATAGTGGAAATATTAAGTAATATTTGATAATATTTTCCACTTTCTTATTTCTAGAGATTTCTTCTATCTATGCTTAAAATATGTCAGAAAAGATGTCAGCTTTAATATCTCAGACCTCAAAAGAAATGGTGTTGATATAAATTGTCCATTTGTGCTTTGATGAGATTATGTTCTGTAGCAGTGTTTAACTTGCTGGGAATTCTGTTTCGGGCTCTGGGAGAGACGTGTAGATGGTCCAGATTTTGCATCAGCACATATGAAAGCCCAAGAGCACAAATGAAGAATAAATACATCTCTGCCCATTCTTCTGGCTTCATGCTTTTCAAATTATTTTTCAAACGTATACTTTTGATGAACTTCTTTGTGTATTATATTATGCTTTTATACATTTATTTTAATATCCTATTGAATTCAAAATAAAAAATCAATAAATGATAAAATCTGCCATCACTATTCATGGATTCCATATTAGTGAATTTGCCCACTTGCTAAAATTTACTTGTTACCACAAAATCAATATTCACAGCACTTCCATGGTCATTCTCAGACTTGCAGAGTGGTGAAAATTTTGAGTCACCTGAATAAATACTTTCCTAGCAGACACTGAAGAAGGTGATCCTCTGCCTCTTTGTTTCAGTTCTCATAATGTAAAGGAGTGTCCTTTTCAGAGTATATTTAGTATCACATTTTTATACTTTTTGTTGGTGATTTCACTGTTAATGGCCCTCAAGCATAATGCTGAAGTGCTGTCATATGTTCCTAAGCTCTACATGGCTCTGATGTTGCTTATGGATAAAATATGTGTTTTAGAAAAGCTTCATTTATACATGAGTTATAGTGCTGATGACCATGAGTTTCAAGTTAATGAATCAACAATGTATATTATAAAAGATGTCTTTAAACAGAAACAGGCAAAGACAAGGTCATGTACTGATTGACTGATGCAAATGTTGTGAATAGAAGCTCACAGGAACCTAACGCTGTATTTCCCGAAATAGCAATAGTTCAATATTTGCTAATTCAGTGTTTGTGGAAACTTAATAGAACATAAGTGCCATGAATAACAAAAATTGGCTATATTTGCTTATTTTATCCACATTTGTTGTCTTTTGATATTTTACTTCTGTCCTCACAAGAATTCACATGCTAATTTGTATGTTTTCAACATGGTATTTACTAAATAAACTAAATAGTATAGTTAAAACAGATTGTTATTATCAAGGCCAGTTGCAAGGAGATCCTGAGAGCCAGAGAATTGAAATGATAAGAACCCATTTCTTCTGACCATTGATTGAGTTGTATCTTATAGAACACATTCCATATACAATTTATTAAATATGTTTAACATTGCTTTTCTTTAGCTTAGCAATGTTTTCATATATTTTGTCTATATATAAAGGATTAGGAAAAATATTATTCTTTTGAACTTCATAATTAATCTATTTTAGGAAAATTATTCAGAATTTCTTTAGTACTTAGCACCTTGAAGTTAAAATGAAATCTTATTATCATGTTTATCAGATGACAGAAAATGATTAATAGTCCCTGAATTAAAGAATTAAGCAGTTTTCCTATTCAGAGAGTCTGAGAATTATACTGTGATCATGCAAGGGAAAACATGTGGATGGAAAGTATCCATGGATTTTGAATGCTCAATGAAAGTTTGGGCTGTATCCATTTCTCTACTACATATTATTGGAGATTGAATCACGTCCCCTCCCAACAAGATATGTTCAAATCTTAATCTACTTTCCTGTGGCTATGAACCCATTTGTAAATAAGATGTTATAGGCGTGTGCTCATTTGTGAATAGGATCGTAAAAGGATCAGGCCAAATTGAATCAGGGTGGGACTTCATTCCTATGGTTAGATGTTTTATACACAAGAAATTCAGAGAGTCACTCAGAAGAAGGCAGAAGTCAATAGAAGACAGAAAGAAGACAGAGATTTCCATGTGTGGTATTTTAGAGCTGCATGTACCCCAGAAAAACAAGTTATTAAACTTTATCCATTCCTGTAGGCATGAACCCATTGTAAATAAAACTTTTTGATGAGGTTATGGCTCACCTCAGTCAGGATAGGTCTTAATCTTACTAATGGAGTCCTTTGTGAGCAGAATGAAATTCAGGTGGAGAGAAAGCTACAGAAGAAAGAATCTGGAATTCAATGGAACCCAGAAAAAAGGGAGAAGACAGTCTAGTCTATGTGCATTACCATGTGCCAGGGGAGCTCAGCAACAAGGATCACCAGCAGCCAGCTCCAGAAGCCAGTCTTCTGGATGAAATCATTGCCTTGATGACTTGATGATTTGGATTTTCCATTAGTCTCAAAACCCTGGAGCTAATAAAGCCAATAAATTCCTAAGGTTTAGGCTGATCCATTGCATGGTATTTGCTTGTGCAACTCAGGAAAATAAAACACCACGTCATGGAGAACTGCTATCATCAGAATGCCACTAATTACTGGAGAAAGCATGGCATTACCAACAATGTGATTTTGAACTTTCAGCCTTCAAAGCCATGAAAAATAAATGCTTGTTGTTTAAGCCAGTCCATTGCCTGGCATTTTTCACAACAAGTCTTGCAAACTAAGACATGTATCAAATAAACTATGAAGGTCCAGAGCCCAGATGATCAGTCAGTAGAGTAGTCCAGGTTCAGAGTGTAAAAGGAGTATGCATATATAAGAAGCAAAATGATTGGATACTGTGACAGTTTGAAATACTTTTATGAATCCCAAAGAAATATTATGTTTGTTGAACTAATCCATTCCTGTGGATGTGAGACCCTTTTGATTGGACTACATCAGTGAGGTGTGACTCAGGTTGAGTCTCCACCTCTTGCTGGGTCTGATATAAACCAAGAGACAGAGAGAGATACAGGAAAAGGGAACTCTGCTACTTTTGACCCTGCAATGTAAAAGGAGGAATTGAGGATCACTAGCAGTCAAAGCTTAAGCAGGAAGCCCCCAAGATGCCCCATGTTGACACCCAAGGCTAAAGAGATGCCTGATAGCTCAGAGTTGAACTAAGGAAGAAAGTGGTGTAGCCAAGTCTAAGAGAGGAGGCCCAGTAAGAGAAAAACCCTCTGGTTTGCCTACAGCTGAGCTCTGGGAGATGGTAGATTTTGGAGGGGAAGGTAGAGATCTCAGCAGAGATTGCCCACCATCTTGCTTCACCATGCAGCAACATGCCAGGATGACCAGTAGCTGACTTTGGTGAGAAAGCATCTCTGCATATGTCTTGACTTGGACATTTCACAGCCTGGGAACTGTAAGCTTTAACTCCAAATAAAGCCCCTTTTAAAAAGCCAACCCATTCCTGGTACTTTATATTGATAGCCTTTTGGCAAACTAAGAAAAATACATTGTATGGTAGAGAAACTTAAGAATAATTTTCCATACCATGTCAAAGCACAAAGGACACTCTCCAACCTTCTACACAGAAGGGTGTGGAAGTTATTCATCCTGATGTAACAGAGAGGCTGCTTCTAGCTCAATAGTCAGTGAGTGGGGCATATAGTAGAATGGGTTATTAGTTTGCTCTTTGGCCAAACATTCAATAGGAATAGGCTGTAATGAAGAAAAATTAAAATAAAAAGATCATAAGACTAAAATCTAGGTGCTGGTTGGAGTCTTTTGTGGACTCTAGAAAATCCTTTTCTTAAAGTAAAACCATTCCTGTGTCTTTAAACCCTTTGTAGATGGGACCATTTGATTAGATTGCAGGACCCAGGGTGGGTTTTAATCCTTTTACTGGAGTCCTATATAAACAGAGGAAAGGGGAGAGAAAAGGAACTGCTGTTTTATCCTGCCAAGTGAGAAAACTCCAGGATCTCCTGCAGCTACAGAAAGACACTAACCCTAAGAGGCTGAGAGAGAGGTTGGAGGCTGGAATCAGCAGAGCAGTCCAAAGCTGAAGCAACAAGGCCCAGAGGAGAGGGAAGAGACCAGCCATGTGCCTGATCACCCACAGCTGAGCTCGGAGAGAAAGCGAACATGGAGGAGAAGGCAGAGACCTCAGCAGAGACCAGCTGCCATTGTGCCTTGCCATGTGGTGGGAGTCCAGCATCACCAGCAGCTTACCTTGGTGAAACACATCTCTGATGATGCCTTATTTTGGACATTTTCACAACCTCAGAACTTTAAGCTTTTAACTTAATAAATTCCCATTATAAAAGCCAACCCTGATGGCAATCAAGGCCTTGAACCTGTTCCGCTGGCCATTGTGGGTCTGCTTCTGTCACATGGGTCTGAGCATGAAGTGCTCCAAAGAAGTAGCCACTTCCATTTGTGGGACCATTATTCTGGCCAAGCTCTCCATCCTCCCTGTGTAGCGGGGCTACTGGGGGAACAAGATCAGCTAGCCCCACACTGTTCCTTGCAAGATGACAGGACGCTGCGGCTCCATGCTGATGTGCCTCAGCCCCGCCCCCTGGGGCACTGGCATCGTCTCAGCCCCTGCGCCCAAGAAGGGGCTACACCTTGTCTAGAGGCTGCACTGCCACCCTGGGCAACTTTGCCAAGGCCACCTTCAACGTCATCTCAAAGACTTACAGCTCCTCTCACCCCAGGTCTCTGGAAGGAGACTGTGTTCACCAAGTCTCGCTATCCGACCATTTCGTGAAGATGCACACCAGGGTCTCTGTGTGAAGGACCCAGGACCCCCCTGTGGCCACCACCTAGGCGCTCATGAGAAAAATAATAAACATTTGAGTGAACAGGAAAAAATTAAAAGACAACCCTTTTTAAATTTTCTATTGGCAGCCCTTAGCAAACTGAAACAATCTCTAAAAGAAATAAAGTACAAAATATTGCTACTTCATGACCTAGTAAAAGAATTGACACATTGTAGAGGTAGATTGTCTAGCAGAACAGAGGAATGGCTAAGATTCAATAGCAAAAGTCAACTAGGGTTAAGACCAGCCACCTGGACATATTTACTTTATATTAACTCATTGAATGATTTTTGATAATCATTTCTTCCATGTGTGTTTATAATGGGCAATAATGCCAACCTTTTTGTATCTGTTCTTGAAATAAATATTGATTATGACAAGAGCAATCTAGAAAGTTTCTATTTTATTACTACTATTTTGACTCTATAATACCATACATATTGGTGTAACCAACTTCATTTTCAATAATTTAACAAACCCTTATTCTTAAAATCAATCTGTAGTTCAAGTAATACCCTAGAAAAATGTTCTTTTGCAATTTAAAAAAGTGTCAGTTCTACAATTTTTTTTTTGACTTCCAATTCTTGTCAGTACTAATAGGTTGGTGACTAGAGATCAAAATAGTCATTGGCTAGTGGGTAACTTCTGACATTTTAATCTTGGATTCCCTTTTGGATAAACAACCTATCTTGTCAGAACCTCATTTACATAGGGCCATCACAGCATATTTATACAAGTAACAAAATTACATCCTAAACTCAGCTGCCAACTGATTACATTTTCATTCATAAACCATCACTTTGGCTGCACTCATTATTTTAGGCTGAAAAGGCTTTCAATAAAGAAAAATCTTAATTTACTTACATGAAATTACATCTAAGGTTTGAGTCTAACCTACATAAACCATCCTTAAGCTTACCCAACACTGACATGTGAAATCATTTTATATTTATTGATACCCATATTGTCTAAAACAAGATATGTAAATAAAACATTCAAGTCTTTTGATGTTACATGGTAACAAATATTTTAAGACATTACCTTAAGAATTCCTTTATTGCAGAGGAAGAACATTTTTAATTACTGCACAAAATTGCAAATTTTGTATCATACATTACTCTTTTTCCACAGTGTCCCAGGTTATCAAAGTGACCTAATAACAATCCCTTTGACCAAGATTTATTTTTCTAATTGACAGTGCAGTTCTCAAAGGAATGCTATATAATATTTAAATCAGTAGCATATCCAAGAAATATAGTTAGCCTAATTTTCATTCTCTTACATATTAACTCAAAATGTGATCTTACACGTGATATTTTGGGGATTCAGAAAAAAAAACACAACAAGTCATCTTTTCACTTTCAGTTCTTAAATGTACATATATATTAAAGTCAGCATGTTCCATTGACCTTAATGGCTTGGCTAAATTCCAATTTACATGATTACACTTTGCGTATGTAAATCACTACTTCAGTTATATTTGTATATATAGTCCCATTTTTTTTACCTAAATTTTTCTGTTTTTTGAGTCATTAAACTTTATCAGCCATTCTTCTGGCATTATAGTTTCTTGTATTTACTTTTAAACCATATAACTGATAAATTAGGACAGAAAGTAGCCATGTTAATGCAGCAGCTCTGTCCAATGGGCCCTAAGAAAATAGAAATGCTATTTTATAATCAAAATAGTATAGATAAGAGGACTCTGTCTTTCCTCTGCTTTTCCTCACTTAATTTATGGAATTTTTATTTTCCAAATATCTCTTTTTTAAATATAACAAACCAATTTTATTGATACATTTTAATAAAGCATAAACCTATTGAAAGTATACAATCAATGATAATCAGAGTAATCACATATTTGTGCATTCATCACTTCAGTCATTCATAGAGCACTTTCATTATTGCAATATAATAATAAACAAAAAACAAACAAGCAAACAAAACTCATCAACTCTCAAACTCTATGCTTCCCCTGTTGTACATAGGTGTTATTCTTTTTCCATCTCTTTAGTATATTTGTATTTATATTTTGTAAAAACAGTTTTATATATGTAATATCACCCATATTTGTGTATTACATGGGGTTTCACTATCTTATACAGTCCCATGTTAGTTTTTAGCTTTTCTTCTAGTAATATACATGAACTTAGACTTTCCCTTTCAACCACTGTCATACCCATCTAATAGCTCTGCTAGTTACAAACACCATGATATGCTTTCACCATTTCTATTCATTTCCAAAGATTTACAAACAACTTTTATACCAATTCTGCACAGATTAACCCTCAGTTTTCCATTCTCTAGACTCTTTCTATTTTCTGGTGACCTATATTCTAATTATTAACTCCATGAGTTTATACAATATATTTAACTCAAAATAGTGCAATCATACACTATTTGTCCTTTTGTGTCTGACTTGCTTCACTCAACATAATGTCCTCCAGGTTCATCCATGGTGTCATAAGCTTCACGACTTCATTTTTTCTTACAATGCATAATATTACATAGTGTGTATACACCACAATTTGTTTATCCATTCATCAGTTGATGGACACCTGGGCTGCTTCCAACTTTTGGCTGTAGTGAATAATGCCTCTATAAACATCGGTGTGCAGCTGTCTGTTTATGTCTCTGCTCTCAGTTTTTCTGGGTATATACTTAGCATGGTATTGCTGGGTCACATGGCAATTCCACTGTCAACTTCCTTATGAAATACCAAACAGTCCTCCACATTGGCTGTACCATTCTACATTCCCACCAATAGTGAATAAGTGTTTCTATTTCTAAACCTTCTCTCCAACATTTACAGCTTTCCAACTTTTTAATAGTGGCCAGTCAAATTGGAGTGAAATGGTATCTCACTGTGCTTTTGATTTGCATTTCCCTAATTGCTAGTGATCTTGGATATTTTTTCATGTGTTTCCTCACCATTTGTATTTCTTCTTTGGACAATTGTCTTTTCAAGTCTTTTGACCATTTTTTAACTGGGTAGTTTGTTTTTTTATTGTTGAGTTGTACAATCTCTTTGTATAACAAACCCTTATCAGATATGTGATTGCCAAATATTTTCTCCCATGGAGTTGGCTGCCTTTACATTCTTTTGACAAAGTCCATTGAGGTGCAAAAGTGTTGAATTTTGAGGAGGTCCCATTTATCAATTTTTTCATTTTTTGTTTGTAGATTTTGTTGATCTTCTCAAAGAACCAACTTTTGGTTTTGTTGATTCTCTCCAGTGTTGTTGTTTTGTTTTGTTTTGATTTCATTTCATTTCTTTCTGCCTTGATCTTTACTATTCCTTTCCTTCGGTTTGGTTTGGGAAGAGTCTGCTGTCCTTTTCTAGTCCCTCCAGTTGTGCAGTTAGATCTTCAATTTTAGCTCTTTGTTCTTGTTTAATGTAAGCATTTAGGGCTATAAATTTCCATTTCAACACTGCCTTTGCAGTGTCCCATAGGTTTTGATATGTTGTGTTCTCATTTGCATTCATCTCAAGATATTTGCTGAATTCTCTTGCAATTTCTTCTTTGACTTATTGATTATTTAAGAGTGCGTTGTTTAATCTCCATATATTTATGAATTTTAGCTTTTTCTGTCCATTATTGATTTCCAGGTTCATTCTCTTTTGATCAGAGAAAGTGATTTGTATAATTTCAGTCTTTTAAAATTTATTGTGCTTTGTCTTCTGACCCAACATATGGTCTATCTTGGAGAAGGATCCATGGGCACTTGAAAAGAAATACATCCTGCTGTTTCGTGGTGCAATGCTCTATACATGTCTGTTAGGTCTAGTTGATTTATGATATTATTCAAGTTCTTTGTTTCTTTATCTTCTGTACAGATGTTCTAACCAATACTGAAAGTGGTGTATTGTTGTCTCCAACTATTTCTGTAGAGACTTCTCTTTCTCCTTTCAGTTTGCCAGTGTGTGCCTAAAGTATCTTGGGGCATTCAGGTTAGGTGCATAAATATTTAGTACAGTTATTACTTCTTGGTGAGTTGCCCCGTTTACTAATATATAATGACCTTCTTCATCCCTTATAACAGTTTTATATTTGAAATCTATTTTGCCCAATATTAGTATCGCTTCTCCAGCTCTTTTTTGGTTACTATTTGCATGTAATACCTTTTTCCAGACTTTCACTTTTAACCTGGTTGGGTCCTTACATCTGAGGTGAGTCTCTTGTAGACAACATATAGATGGCTTATATATATATATTTTCCATTCTAGCAGTCTATGTCTTTTGATTGGGGTGTTCAAGCTATTAACATTCAATGTTATTACTATGAAGGCATTACTTACTTCATCCAGTTTGCCCTTTGACTCTCTGTTGTCATATCATTCTATTTTCTGGCTACTTACCCTTTAGTTTACCCTTCTTAAAAATCTTCATTTCTACAATCTTCTCCAAATCTCTTGCCCTTTTTTCCCTTCAGGCTGAAATACTCCCTTTAGTATCTCTTATAAATCTGGTCTTTTGGTAATATATTTTATCAGATTTTGTTTGTCTTTGAAGACTTTGAACTCGCCTTCATTTTTGAAGGACAGTTTTGCTGGATACAGAATTCTTGGCTGGCAGTTTCTTCTCTCAGTACCTTAAATAAATCATACCACTTTCTTCTTGCCACCATGATTTCTGATGAGAGGTCAGCACTTATTCTAATCGAGTTTTCCTTGTATGTGATTTTTTTTTCTTTTTTCTTGCTGCTTTCAGAATCCTTCTTTATTACTGGTATTTGTCATTCTGAATAGTAGGTGTCCCAGGTTATGACTATTTGGATTTATTCGGTTTGGTGTGTGTTTTCCTTCTTTGATATTAATATTTAAGTCTTTCATAAGGTTTGGAAGTTTTTGGTCATTATTTCCTTAAATATTCTTTCTGCCCCTTTTCCATTTTCATCTCCTTCTGGGACCTGATAATGTGAATATTTTTGCATTTGCATTGTCATTTAATTCCCTGAATCTCTGTACCATTTTTCCATGCTCTTCTCTTCTTTTTCTCCTGTATTTTCCAGTTAAGAAATCTGTCTTTGAAATTACTAATTTTGTCTTCAAGCAATTCAAATCTGCTCTATGTGCCTGTAATGTATTTTTAATCTCATCCATTGTGCCTTTCATTCCCATAGGGTCTGTTACTTTTCTTTGTAGGCTTCCAAATTGTTCTTTACACTCACCCAGTCTTTTCTTAATATCCTCGATTTCTTTAGTCATATTTTCTTTAAATTGTTTGTACTTATTTAAGAGAGTTTTGTGATTATCACTGATTAATTGTCTTAAATCCTATATCTCTTGATGATATTTGGTTAGTTCTTTTGGTGGAGCCATCTCTTCTTGCTTCCTAGAATGGCTTGTAATTTTTTTTTTGACCTCTAGGCATCTGAATATGTTAGTGAATTTATTCTGATGACCAATTTCTCTCTTGCTGTATTAGTCAGCCAAAGGGGTGCTAATATGAAATACCAAAAATGGATTGGTCTTTATAAAGGGTATTTATTTGGGGTAGAAGTCCAGAGTTACCAGGCCAGAAAGCATAAATTTCTTTTCTCATCAAAGTCTATGGCCTGGCCACGTGTTGGAGCAAGACAGCTGCCAACGTTTGCCAGGGTTCAGGCTTCTTGGGTTCCTCTCTTCTCAGGGCTGCATTTCTCTCAGGGCTTAGCTCCTGTTTTCTCCACAAGGTCAGCTGTAGATGATAAGGCAAATGGCTCACTTCTCTTCTCCTGGGGCCTTCTCTCCGACATCAAAACTGCTTCTCAAAAACTGCTGCAACTCTGTTCTTTGTGATGCCTTTTATATTTTCTTCCCCCATTCAGCAAGGGGTGGGGCTCAACGCCCTACTGAAGTGGCCCAGTTAATGCCCTAATCATAACTTAATCATGCCCAGATTAACAGATCAATTTACAAGCATGATCCAATTATATTTTTTGAATTCATAATTACATCAAATTGCACAATGGCTACACTTGCCTATTTTTTTTTTTTTTTTTTTGCCCCACAGCTCTTCTTTTAAATTTGGCCCAGCTTATTCTGTCTTTAAAATTGCCCAGCTAAAGTTATTAAAATGAGGCCAGAGACTCACTAGTGGGGTGCAGATTTTTTTCCCCAGGGGTTAGAATAGAGAGAAAACTGAAGTTTTTGCCCATGCGATTTCCAGACCAGCCAGAAGATGGAGCTCATCAGCGTACCTTCCCATGGAGTGGTTCAGTCTTGGCTTTTCCTATCTATGTTTCTGTGTTGAATCTACAGAGTGGAGTGTCTCTGCTGGCCAAATTCACTGAAGAAAAGCCCCCTGACTCCCTTTCCCCTTTCCCTTGAAACAGCTGACAGGAAGGAAGATGTCTGTTCCCCTCTCAGTTTGCTGCAGTGAGCCAGGGGTTTTACTCCAGCTTAACATCCTGGGGATGGGGGAGGAGAGCCTTTCCTGGATATCTGCCTAGGGGGTTTGGTAACTCACATTTGTTTTTTCTGCTTCTTCCTCTCTCTTTCTCTCATCCTCCTGGTAGTTGTGCAGCAATGTCCTGGTCTGCTGACTCCCAAAGCAAGTCCTTTGGCCTTCTTTTGGCTCTTTCTCCATTGTTTTTATGAGAGCATTGAGCTCTGCTTGTTAATCTGATGCCATTTTCCCACAATCGAACCATGTTTTAATTGTTTAATTTTCAGAGGAATGTGTTATTTGATCATTAAAGCAATGGCTTTTTAAATTTTATTTTTATATCATTGTTACAATCTACTCCATTATCACAATAGAATAACTACAATAACAGTAAATCTGCTTTGGTTGGTGGTTACACTCATCCTTATTTTTGTTCATTTCTCAGTATTTAGGGATTTGGGATGATATCCACTCTGACTACATCAGGCTGGGAGGGAACTTAGATATTGTGGGGCAGGCAGAATAAATTGTTTTGCTTGTAGTTGAACATATTCCTTGCTTTTTGGACTGGAGCTTTTTCATCATCATCTTTTTGTTAGTTGTCCAGGGCAAGCCCAAAGAACTGGAGAGTAGGAGGTGGCCACATCTCTTTTGGGTTTCAGGGCTCAACCAGCTTATGAACAATCCAAAGATTTAAGACTTTGAGAAATATATTTAACAGGTAAATTGAAAATTATAGTTTCAAATAAAAGTCTTAGAAGAATCATGATTAGGGGAATTATAAATGAATATAACTGTTATATTGGGAAAATAGATTACCATATATTCCCATATAGGGCCTGCCAAGATGGTCTTGAGTTCATGAGGTTGTTTGGTTTGCCTAAGGTGTCCAGACATCCCTAGCATCCTTAGAAGCACTTTTGTTTGAGTCTTTGTTTTCTGTGGCAGTTTGTGAAATCTTCCTGAAACTCACATAAGCATAACCTCAGGAAAGACCTCCTGACTTACTTTGAAGTTTCTTAGCCATAAAAACTCTGTTTTATTTAATATTTTCACCTTTTTATCCAGGTTTATTTCCATATGCATTGCTGATTAACACTAAATAATATCTTCGTACCCGGGAGGCTCATCCCTGGAGTCAGGCCCCATGTTGTGGGGAAGGTAGTAAGTTAGCACAGTTTGACTTAGAGAGAGACCACATTTAAGTAAGAAGAAGGAGGTAAGTCTTAGCCATTAATTATAATTAGGTATAGTTTCATTATTACAGGAATAAGGTTCATAAGTGCAAGTATTAAGATTGAGGACTTGGCGTATTTGTCTATTTTGTTTCATTAGGCAAGTCTTATACGTTCCAGAGATTTTTGCCATCATATTTGAGAAAGGAGCAGGACTTCCCCAGGAAGGAAGTTTAATATTTTTTTAGCTACTGTGGGCTTCTATATATCCAGAAACTGTACATATGATAATAAGAATACACTTATATCCCACAGAGTTACAAAGCAATTGTTTTTTTAAATTTCATTTATTTTTATTAAAGAAGTTGTGAGCTTACAAAATAATCATGCATAATGTGCAGATTTCTCATATATCACAAACACCTTATATTTTTGTGGAACATTTGTTACAGATAATGAAAGAACACGATCAGACTATTACCACTAACTACGGTCCATAGCATATACTTATATATTTTTTCCACACACCTTCTATTATTAACACTATGTATTAGTATAGTACATTTGTTATAGTTATTGAAAGAACACTCATATTTGTAAAGTTAACCACAGTCCATCTTCCACCACATGATTCACTCTGTTATATAGTCACTTGCCTTGTACATTCTATCCAAAGTGTACATTCAGTGGCTCTCACTTTCATTATAGAGTTGGGCAGTCCTTGCCCCAGTAAACCTTTGAATGTTTTCCTTAGTCTAAAAGAAAAAATCCCATACCCCTTATTTTGACCCTTAGCGTTGTTATAGTACCTTCTTTGATACTGATGCAATAATATTACAATATTGCTGTTAACTGTAGTCCACAAGGTACATTAACTGTATTTTCCTATGCATCACTATATTATTATCACCTTGTAATAGTGATGTACACTTGTTCTAATTCCTAGAAAAACATTCTTGTATTTGTATTATTAATCACAATCCTCATCCACCTCTGGGTTCATTATATTATTCAGTCCCTAGATTATTCTTTAGCTTTCTTTGAGCAATTGCTTTTAATTATGTTAAACTTGGGCTAATTTCTAAGACTCTATATAGTCCTCCCTAAACTATAATTACATAAAAATCCCTGTGCTCGTGTTAAACAGAATGTATTTGAACCTCAAATATAACAGAACTTGTGATTAGTCTGAAATAAATGTCATGTCCAGAAGTAAAAAAATACTTGAGGTATTTACTGTTTGCTTTATGTAAATGTTTGGTCATAAGGAAATGGTCTCACAAAACAATAGCAGAAGTTCTAAAAACCTTCTTTACCTTTTTCTGCCTCAAAATTTTACACCATACAATCGTGCCCTTGCCACTATTCTCATACCATTTTAGTAGAGTCCTATAATGCCTTTATGGTCTTATCAGATTTCTACTGTACTTGTTGCTTAGAATAATCTTCCTAGATTGTCACATTTCTGATTAAACACTGAGAGTGCAAATGTTCTTCCGTTTTCTCACTTTGTTCATTTGTTTTTCAAGAAAATGAAGGCTGGCACTTATTTACATGTATTAAGGGAAAAAACCATTAATATTACAGCAATTGAAAACATAAATGAGAAAGGTGATAATTGATGGACAAAGAGGAAAAGGAAGGATAAAAGATGCTGTCAACTTATGGAAAATTAGCTTTGGGCAGGAGTTAGTGTGTGGCAATATTGATTTTTAGAAAGGAAGAG
Organism: Tolypeutes matacus; assembly: GCA_026826555.1. Lineage (NCBI taxonomy): Eukaryota > Metazoa > Chordata > Mammalia > Cingulata > Chlamyphoridae > Tolypeutes > Tolypeutes matacus. The sequence continues at coordinate 1,940,373 of JAKSZT010054524.1, read as the reverse complement.
AAGAAGCATACTTAAGATTATTAAACTTCTTAGAGAAATAGAAAGACAAATGATCACTTAGGATTGAAGAACAGTGAAGTACACTTTTGTTGCTTGCAAAGAATAAAACAAATCCCTGAAGTGCATTTTAAAGTCAAATATAGATTAATGAAATTATTACCAAGGTTCAGTGAGGGCTCCTTTCACATTTGATAGGTTACTTTGCCTTGAACAAATTGAATATACCCCCCTTATAGTAAAGGCACAGTCAAAATAATTAAGTGGCACATACACACCAAAAAGCAGGATGTGTAAGTCTGGAAAGAATACAGAATGTGACTCTAGGGGTGAGGAAAAAACAAAACTAAAAATTAGCATTGTTGTCAAAGACAAGACTCCATAGGGGTGAAAGAGTCTGTTGTGAAAAAAAGTAAAAAGTAAAAATTTTATATTTTGAATTGAAGTGTTTCTGATATGTGATGAGAACTGGTTGTGGCATATATGCCATTTACTAATAGAGAATGGAGACAGGTCATTGAAGTTAAGGAGAGTGAGGAGTTATGCATATCGAGGAGGGCATATGGTATTTGTTAACATTCCCAATGTCACAAGGATGGATGTGGGGAATTTCAATGCCCTCCAGCGAGGCTGGGAAAAATATCTGTAGGTCCCTCATGTCTACAGACGAAATTCCATTCAGAGCTATTTACTGAGACCTTTGGTGTATAAGCAAGTCTCCTTTATGACCTGTGCCCCTGCTCAACTTCATTTCTCCTGTTTATGTGTAGAGTCTTTTCATTGTGCCAGCTCTACACAGTTTGGTTTGCCTGTTCCATGTATTTTATATTTTCCCTATTCCTTGCCAGTTTACAGGTAATGATATAATCACATTTACTGTATAGATTGTTCAGAATTCATTTTCAAAGAATAGTGACCTCCATAATTATTTTAATTATTTTAATCACTGAAAAAGTGAATTTTTCAGGGTGCTAATTGGATTAGAGATTCCTTGAGAATATTGAAGACACAAATTCGAGGATGAGGATATACCCAAAGCCACATTACAAAATTGGACAGAAATGGAACTTCTGTTTCTGTCACAATCACAAATCTTCATCCCATCTGGGAAACCAAGACCATTGTGGTTGGCTTCATAATCAACACAACTACAAACTGTACCAGCAGAATAGATGCCTAGCATCTTGCTTTTAATCTCACTGCATTTGATTGCAAACTAGATCTCATCTACAATTCAGTTATACAGAAATCCAGGAAAGGTAGTATTTAGCTTTCCAGCCTGACCATTACAGAAGAAATTCTAGAAAGAGTTTAAAATTGAAATTAAGCAAGACAATCTATGATAATTTAAATTACAATAGCCCTCAATCTTAGTTGCAACTTCAGGTTTTCTAACTACCTACAGAATCAACAACATGTATTTCTGTAAGAATTCCAGCTGGGCACTTCTAATTTTCCCTAGGTAGCCCAAATCCCCCCTCTTGGTGTTGCTTCTTTCCAACCTGATGGTGGTATCCATGCATAAAAACCTTTATGATAACAAAGCTTTACAAGAAAAAAGTCTCAAAGAAATACGTTTATTCCCATTATTTGGCTCATTGAACAGATTTTTTTCCCCCAGAACTCTCTTGCTGGGATACAGTAGAGAAACATAAAATTCTGTTTCCTTGTGGCTAAGCAAGAACGTAAATTAATAATGATACTGTAAGCACCTCTTAACATATATGTATATATATAAATAACATTTTTGTAAGCAAATACACATATATGCATATATATTTATATATCATTTTGCAAATGTTTGTATGTATTGTGAGAATTTTGATTTTTACCCACAATAAAAATAAATTAAAAAAAAAATAATGATACTGTGCTGCATTTAGCATCACTACCTCATTTCTATGCCTAAGGCTTCAAACTAATTATATTTGCTTACTTCTTACCTTACACTAAGTGTTCCAGGAGACTCTTCAAAGTTTATATGTATGTGTATAAATTTTCCCCTCATGGGTAGGGAATGACTTTCTCAGCAGGGTTAGAAGCCTGGTACTGCTTTCTGGAGTTGGGCTGGGAAACACAGATCCTTGGACAAGGAAAAGGAATTCTGCACTCGACTGCAGATTAGAATTTTTGGGGTTCTCAAGAAATTGCTTCATAGTTTCACCTTCCTGCAGGCTCAAGACAGTCAATGCAGAAATGGAACTCAGACATCTGTCGAATTCCAAAGTCCATGCACTTGACCTAGCATGAACAACTATCCCTGTTTGCCAGGAACTGAGCGGCTGCCCAACACAGGACTTTTTTTGCCCAAATCTATGCCACACACACACACACACACACACATACACACACACATACACATAGTCCTGGCAAGTCTCACCTTGCCCCCACAATGTGCCAGGCATTCATAATTCATGGAAATGTGACCTATGTGATATCAAACTAAGACTCCAGATATACATGTAATATATTTCCATTTGTCCTGAGTATTTCATTGCTTTGTTCTTTTCATAGGAACCCAGCTGCTCAAACCAGGCTTTCATCAGCCCTATATTTATACTCACCCTTCTTGTTTCCTTCTTATTGCCACACTTTAATCCCCCATGAACTTATGACCACCAGACTGAATAAAGGAAATGTATTTGTTGAAGAGCTGTGATTTTCAGGGAACTCTGTAATTGCTGAGGAAATGCCAAACTTGTTATGGTGATGGACAATCCATATTTTCAAGAGTTTTAAAATCCAGGAGGGGAGGTCATTTCAATTCTATTACTAACCCTCTACACTACAAAGAAAAGTGAGTAAAGATGTAGAAAATCAAAATACAAAACTTTCTTCTCCTAGGAGAAGTTAGAATGTAGTCTTCATATTCATTTTATTTTCCTTTATTTGGCAAAGATGCAATTAAGCAGGTGAGAGATACCCCCCTGGAAACATGAAGAATGGAGGAAATCTGTTTAAAACAGCTGTCTAAAAATTATGGAGTTAGAAGATTAGAGGCTAATAAAGAGAAATATTTCCTGCAATAGGTTTAACACCTGCTCACTCAATCCCTTTTGCCTTAGTGCTGTGCAGTGTTTTCCAATCCACAGATAACTCTGTCAATCAGAAAATCACTTAAATGAGGCCAAAATACCTTGTGGCCAAAAAAGCAGCAATAAAACTATATGATCCAAGTAATGCTGGAATATCAAAGCTATAAAAATGAATAAAAATCATGGATTTTCATTTATGTTTCTGAAGTCTTCTATTATATTTAAAAATTATATGTATGAGTTATAAAGACAGCCTCACATCAATTAAAATTTACAGAGTCCAATGCTTCTTTGTTGGTAGACAAATTGATTCATGTTCATGCCAGTCATGTTCATGAGGCAGTTTTACTTATTTATACATTCTATTTTAGCATAACTGATAATTTGCATCTTGATGACTGCTCATTTTTAGCAAGATAAATACAAAATTACATTTCAAAATTTTTCTAAGCTTGTAACTGCTTTTACTCTTTAAACTTTGTTAAAATAATATATTTTCAGAAAATGTAAGTATTACCCAGGAAACTACAATAGCAGAAAATCTATCCTGGTAAGTTTTAAAAAGTTAATAATATTCAGCTTTGAATTTCACATTGTAAATAATTTTACCAATTTTCCTTACAAATATTTACATTCATTTATACAAATCCTAACTTCATAGCATTTGAATATATATTTCAGATATGAAAAGACAATAATAGCAAATAGTAAAAAAAAACTAGATTTAATAAATTATTTCAAGGGCTCTTAGTTGGTTTAGTTGGTTGGTGGGCCTACCAAAGATTGTTTACTTAAATTTTTGTATTTTAAATAAGTGTTCATTTCTGAAACATTTCTAATATTCATAGAAATGAGTATAAGAAATACTTTGATGAAAAGACACCCAGCATAAGGGTGGATTTAATCTCTGTAATATGGCATAGAGGCAGTAATGAGTCAACTAAAAACACTGAAAATGATATAAGAATAATTATGTTCTGCTTATGGTTCTGCCGTTTCATTTCTCTGAAGACTAGCTCATTAACAGATAAGTAGGGATCAAAGTGAATATTGATATCACACTATTTTAGTTTCCTAGCTGCTACAACAAATACCATACAATGGGCTGACTTAACAACAGAAATTTTATTGACTCATGGTTTCGGAGGCTAGAAGGCTTGCTTTCTCCCAGGATCAGTATCTTCTAGATCGGCCAGAAATCTTTGGGGTATCTTGGCTTTTCCATCAGATAGCAATGCACATTTCTCTTCTGGGTTCCTATTACTTCTAGCTGCCGACTGGTCACCCTTGGTTTATCCTTCTTTATACAATTTTTTTTGGTTATAAGGACTTCAGTCTTTTGGTTTAAGGCCATCCTCATTCACATTGCACAAAACTTAACAGCCAACATTGACAAAATTTTTTATGAAAAATGGGTATGGGACCTTAATATGCCTGTTGTGGGGCATATGATTCAATCTCCATCACCCCATTCTCAGGATGCCAAAAAGACATGCTCTTCCCACATACAAAATATATTCATTCCAAAGTAATCATTTCAATAAAAATGCGAAGTACAATGTTTCTTCAAAATCAATTATGATTATGATACATCCTAGGGTAAAATCCCTTTCTGCTGTTGTCCTGTGATACCTAGAAAACAGGTTATTTGCTTCCAATGTACAATGGTGGAGCAGGCATAAGATAAGCATGCCCATTCCAGAAGGGAGAAATTGGAAGGAAAACTGAGGTCACGGGCCCCTAGCAAGTCCAGAAACCTTCGGGACAAACTCCATTATATTTCAAGTTTTAAAAGACATCTTTGGCTTGATTCTTTGTCCTCCAAGCATGATGGAGAAGCAACCTCACCCTTTCCAAGCACTTGCATAGAGTTCATGTGTTTTAGTTTCCTAGACTACGCCAGCATATACCATGAAATGGGTTGGCTTAAACAATGGGAATTTGTTAGCTTACATTTTTAAGGCCAGGAAAACATCCAAATCAAGGGATCACCAAGGTGATGCTTTCTTCCTAAAGACCAGCTATTAGCAATCCTTGGCTCCTCTGTCACATGGCAAGACACATGGTGGCATCTACTGGTCTCTCCTTTCTCTTCCAGGTTTCATTGATTTCAGCTTCTTGCTTCCATATCTTTCTTTCTCTTTCTGAATTTCATTTTCCTATAAATTACTCCAGTAATAGAATTAAGACCTATTCTTGTTGAGGTGGGCAGTATCTTAACTGAAGTAACCTCATCAAAAAGTCTTATTAATAATGGATTTACAACCACAAGAATAGATTTAAGAACATGTTTTTCTGGGATACATACATCTTTAAACCACCACACCATATTCTTCCTGAACACTGAGTTATAGGCTCCACCATATTGAAGCTCTGCAAAGGCAGCCAGACACTTTAGGAATGCCAGGGCACAGGCATGCCTTTTCTGAGCATTGGGGTGGCAGTACTCTCCCTGAACAATGGAACACAAGCTGCCCTTTCCACACACATACATGTGTGGGCCCCATCTCTTGATGCAAGATCATTTCAGTCCAGATCTTTGTTTCCATGCTTCTGTCTTTGAAGTCATTCTTCCTTCAATTTATCCCTTCTCAGTCCCTTTCAGTTCAAGATGGTGGTGGTTCTCTTCATACAAATCTTGCAAAAACCTTGTCAGTTTTGCATGCAGTTAAAGAAGTTCTAAATCATCAGATAACAGAACTTTTCACAGATCCTTCCTGGATAATTATATTTCGAATCCACACTTCCACTGAAATGGCTGACTGAATCCATGTTCAGGCACACCCTCTTTAGCAAAGGATTATTCAGTTAAAACTTTACATGTAAAGTTCAGGGAGATTCCTGATAGAGCTGCTATGGTTTCTAGTCTCAGAATATGCTACCTGGATAGGCTGAGAATTTCCCAAATCACCCATTGCTGGCTTTTTTGTGCTTTAGTGTTTAGCTTTCAACTTATCCTTTTCCTCTTGCATTTTACTATAAACTGCAAAGAGAAACCAGGCTGCACCTTCCACACATAGCTTAGAAATCATCTCAGATAAATATCCAAGGCCATCTGATATTTGAACTCCATTTACCCAAGTTTTCTGCCACTTTATAATAAGGATAACCTTCCTTCAGATTTCCTATGACACTTTTATCATTTCCTTCTAAGATCTTATCAGAAAAATCTTTAACATCCATATTTCTACCAATGTATGTTGGTGATGAATTGTTATCTAAGACAATATAAATTTTCTCTACAGGTTTCACTCATTATTAAACCCCTCACAATTCATCCTTCATCTATTCATTACCCAAACCCTAGGCTTTTTTCACCTTTTTAGGTATTTGTAAGAACAGCACTCCACTTTCTGATACCCAAAACTGTTTTAGTTTCCTAGATGCTAAAACAAATACTGTACAATGGGCTGACTTAACAATGGGAATTTATTACTTGTGGTTACAGAGACTAGAAAGTTTGCATCCTCGTAGGGATGGTATCATTTGGCTGGCTAGCAATATTTGGGGTTCCTTGCTTTTTCCATCACATGTCAAAAAACATGGCAGCATCTTATCCTTTCTTTTCTGTGTTCCCTTGACCTCAAGATTCTGGCTGTTCCTCATGGCTTCTCTTCCATCTCCAAGTTCCTTTGCATATAAGGACTTCACCTATATTGTATTGAGGTCCACCATCATTCAGTATAGGCACACTTAACTAATAACATCTTCAAAGGTCCATTTATAAATGGGATCATACTCACAGGACCAAGGATTGGCATTTGAATAAATACCTTTTGTTGTGGATATGATTCATTCCCCAATATATGCCATGTAAACATTATATGTTTTTTTCCTTTGGTTGCTATTTCCAGAACATGTCCTACCATGCCTTTCAAAATGGGCACAGAGAGGAGAAGATGTGGTTCAAGCAGTTGATTGCCTGCTTCCTACATGGGTTTGGTTCCCGATGCCTCCTAAAGAAGAGTGCAGACAACAAGCATATAACAAGCAAAAACAATGAGCAAACAATGAACAGACAACAAGCAAAAAACAAATGAGCAGAGAGCTTATGTGGCTCAAGCATTTGAGAGCCCACCTCCCAGATGGGAGGTCCCAGGTTCAGTTCCTGGTGCCTCCTAAAGAAAAACAGACAAAAATCAGACAATGAGCAAAAAGCAACAAGCAGACCATAAGAAGACAATGAGCAAAAGCAATGAGCAGACAACAAGCACAAACAAAGAGCAAAAACAATGAGAATAACAATGAGCAAACAGATGAGGGAGCCATCTTAGGGGGAGGCGGGAATGAGCACAGAGATAATATGAAGGAAATCACATTTATTTCCTAAATCACTGAGATATTAGAATCTCAGAATATCAAATATCTTTTCCTTGAACATCAATTGGGCATAGGGATAGACTTACCGATGTCTAAAGTTGACAGTAACTGAAAATTTTGCAATCTTCTTGGGTGACATCCCACTTTAAACTTTCCATATGTATCCTGGGTTGCTAACTCTCTTGCTTCTTGTTCAGCTCTATCCTTTCTCTTTCCTGACATATACACCAGAAACATTATTATGGCATGCTTCATGCCTCATTGCTGTCAGCCTCCAGATATATAATTTATGAAGTTCTTATATTTTAAAAAATCCTACTTAAGTAGTTAAGGAGAGAATCCTGGATTGCATGTATTCTTATTGCCATTTCTATTAATTTACATGTGACTGGTAGCCAGTTAATCAAAACTATGACCTATCTAGCTTGGTCTGGATGAGGTTTGCATAATCTTAGACAAGATTGTCTCAGGAGATATAAAATATTATGATGAGAGTCTTTTATCACAATCCATGCTTTACCTCATTATCAACTTGTTGGCAAAATGGAAGCCCAGTGCCTACCACCTGTTGGTTTCTCCATGTGCTTAAGATTGTGAAAGTTGGTTTCTGCTCTGAGTCTTTAACTATATTAGAAAATAGAAATTAAATATATAATCCATTGCAAATGTATAGATGCTCTGCTTTATTCCTTTGGAATAATTCTACTCCTTATATAAATCTGCCAAAATAGAATTTATTAAGTCACTTGTGGCTCAGAAAAATTAAATAACTAGTCTTCAGTTACAAAGCTCGTTAGGGACCAAGTTGATATTAAAACTTATATCTTTCTCTTTCTAAAACATGTTGTATTAGTTTGCCAAAGAAATGCCTATGCAAAGTACCAGAAATCTGTTGGCTTTTATAAAGAGTATTTATTTGGGGTAAAAGCTTACAGTAGCAAGGCCCTAAAAAGTCCAACTCAACGTTGTTTTCTCACCAAAGTCAGTTGCCACATATTGAAGCAAGATAGTCACTGATTTCTGCCTGGTTTCTCCTTCTTGGGCTTCCTGTTCCTCTTGAGGCTCCATGGACACAACTTCTTCCCAATCTCAGCTGTAGCCTGGCAGTCTCGACCCTCTTCCCAAGGTCAGCTGCAAACTACCAGGCAAGTGGTCCATCTCTTTTTGAGCTTTAGCTGTTTGAGCCTTCTTCTTTCTGTCACATGGTAGGAGCAAAATGACAAAGTTCTCTCATCTCTGTGTCTTCGTGAGTAAGTGTCCTTTTATATCAGCCCACTGAGGGGGTGGAGACTCAACCTGAGTCATGCCTTACTAGCATGGTTGAATTAAAGGCCTAATTTAACAGGTCATTTAATCAAGGGTCCCTCAACTGAATTCAATATAATCAAAAGGGTGTCACACCCAGAAGAATAGATTAGTTTACAAACATAATCTTTCTATTTTGGGGATTCATAAAATAGTCTCGAACTGCCACACATCATTTCCTACTTCCTATTTTCCATGCATTTCACTTAAAAAAATCTCTTGCTTTTCTTAGGCAACTGCAGCTAATACAATCTGCTACAAATCTTTTGTTTTTCTTTCTTCCTTTCTCCCCTCCCTCCCTCCCTCCCTTCTTTCTCATTCTTCCTTTCTCCCCTCCCTCCTTTCCTCCTCCCCTCCCTCTCTCTCTCCATTCCTTCCTTCCTTCCTTCCTTCTTTCCTTCCTTCCTTCCTTCCTTCTTCTCTTCTTGTTAATTCTGCTTCCATCTCCCTGAATCTGGGACCTGATGATTTTAGAATTGTTTGAAAGCCAGTATTTTGTTCCTTTTCTTCTTAATCTTTTCCCTAAGACAAGATCTTCACTAAACTAGTCTGAAGTTTTCCCCAAGGCAGCCCAGCAACTGACTCATCAGGGAACACTCCAGCAGATGGAGTGCTGTTACTGGCTCTTTCCTCCAAATAAAATGGAGCAGTCCCACTAAACCTCCACCAACCAGCCAAGCCAGAGCCTTTTTTTCTAACTCTTGAGCCCTCTAACTTTGAGGTCCTGCTTACCTTCTTAGAGAAGGAATGAGTTCCAGTAGCAACTCTTCTACAGAGAGCTGTACAATCCAGCACAAATCAGTTTCTCTCTCTGGATATCAAAGTTTTCATCCTCATCATGCAAGGAATGAGCTAGATTATCAGTATGGCTGCTTTCTCTCCTAAATTTCTGTGATATTTCTGTTTAGATTCCCATTAAAAGTAATGAAATAATTTCATTTGTATGCTTCCTAACATCGCTTTTATCATATACTTTTTTCTCCTTCTCGGGTATTCCCTCTAGATTCAGAATCTGTGAGAAACATCTCATTTGTGATTGATTACAATCAGTTTGGAGGTTGAAAATATTTCTTGTGTTGGCATGGAAAATTTTTGGATGGAATTTGGGAGTTCTGAAGAAAGAACTGCTTATACAGTCAAAAATTCACTTTTTATCTAAATTAAATTACAACAGGCTTATATCTTGTGCAGACTTAATAAGCATTTTTATAAATTAGTACAAAGGCTTCATTTAATTAACAAAATAGGTTAGGAAATAAAATGTTCACAGATTATTTTTAAGAGGGATTTTTTTTTTGGTGGCCAAGTTTGAAGGTATATATGAAATCAACATTCACATTTGGCAATTTAACAATTCAGTTCTGAACTCTTTCCCAGGTATTACACTAAGTATGGTACAGTAGAATGAAAGGAAATACAGTGCACTAGAGTTTGGGTTTTGCAATCCAAGAGGCCAAACTGAAATTCCTAACTTTTTCACTTTATATTTATATGACTTAAGTATACATTTATGAAGCTCTGAAGGGAAATAAAGAAGAAAAATGACTTGTGTATGTGTACCTCTGAGAGATATTTGAGGATGAAATGAGAGATTCAGGATATGTATAAGTTTTGTGAGAACACAGTACAATATTTCTGTGTCCTCAGAGCCTTTCTAGTGCATTCTATATAGAGGGTGATAAAAGAATATTTCTTGAAGAATAAGTGAGATATGGACATAACAAAAATTATATATTATAAATAATGTTAAATAATGATAAATAAAAATGATAGAGAAATGAAAAGCACTTGTAACACGTGATGTAAGGAATTTGGACTTTCACAAAGAGAAGTCCAACCTTTCCCTTTGGCTTCTGGGGAGTAACCTCTAAACCCTTGGAATTTCCTGAATTATAGGAATATACTTGATTTTCATGGTGGGCTTCTCAGACCACATATGATAGCTTATGTGAAAGAGGAGGAGATTCATGGCAGACTTGGCCACATCTGTTAGTCATATGATTTAATGTGGGCACTTTAGAATATGTGATATCAACCCAACCTCCAAGAAAGGGTGCAAGTGTGATAGAGATTGAATTCAATTTGTGAGCAATTAATAATCAATCATGCCTTTGTAATGAAACCTCAATAAAACTCTGGACACCAAATCTCAAGTGAGCTTCCCTGGTTGACAATACTCTCTGAGTACTGTCACACATTGTAAGCAAGTGGTGATTATGTTGCCCATAACTCCATAAGGAGAAGTTCAAAGTCCCTCATAGACTTTGCTCTATGCAATTCTTCCTTTGGTGGCTCTAGTTTAAATCCTTTCCCTGTAACAACCATTCCATGAGTATAAGCTTTCAGTCTTTGAGTGTTTTGAGTGAATTATTGAATCTAAGAGTACTTTCGAGAAACTCCCAAACTTGCAGTTGATGTCAGAAACCTTAGGCAAAATTGGCCATCTGAAGAACTCTGCCCTTAGCTTTGCAGTTTGGCTAATTCTGGGAACAGGGTATAGTCCAATGTTAGTTTTTTGTTGTTGTTCATTCTCCTGATAGACTAGTTGGGAGCTGCAGAAAATGAGGAAAAATATACATAATATGAATTAGCAAAGTAGAATAAGAAATGACACTTCCCCAAATTTATCTTCAAATTTTAATCATGTGGAAATCTATTTTGGGTAACTGAATTTTTTTGCATTACAAATACCCTCAAGATGGTTCAAAATATTAAATTCATTTATAATTATGTGGGCAGCACTATAAAGTGAGCACAAGTGGAAAGGAAGAAGGGAGAGAAAGGCAAAAACATGAGTATGTTATATTGTTTCCTTCCATTTTTCTCACTCATCATTATTAGTAATACTTGAAGGATTTTCTTTCTCTAAAGAATATGTATAATTTATCTCCAGAATTTCCTAGAGGGTTTGTTGTTAGTCTATCAGCAAATAACTTAATATGATTTCTGAACCACTTGTGGCTTGAATCAATCATAAAGATCATCAATTTTTATAAAAAATTGGACAAACTATTACCTTAAAGTACAACCTAATATACTCATGTAAAAAAAAAGGGGGGATGCTGGATAATATATTTTGGGAAGAATAGACTAAATCAGGCTAATCTGGTTTGCATTTTTAATTAAGTGACAGGCCCTGTGCAACAGGGGCCTTATTTATACCTTTGGATAAAAGATTTCTAAATATGTAGAAAAGTCTTTATTCATATACCTGACTCAGTAGGAAATTTAATATTAATCAATGCAGCATTTATGGGACATTCTGAAATCATTTCTTCTTTCTTTTCAGTTATTTAATAGTTGTGAATAACAAGCCATAGATGAAATATATCATAAAGAAATAGGATAGAACCCATTACCTTCCTGAACTTACCTTTGTAACTAAGAAATTCTGTTCCAAGTGAATATGCCACAAGGAATGCTGATTCAGTATTTAACTCATTTAACTGTGAACACACTCTGAGGTGAAGAAAACATGGGAATTTAGTAGCACACATCCATTTTTTATTCAACTAGACTTTTGAGAAGCCCTGCATGTATTCTGAGTAAAGGAAGCTGCAAGTATGAAGTCCACAAGGCCAAAGTAACCTAAGGAATGCTTTATTTAAGGTCAGATCTTCAAGCAGTTAGAAAGAGATTTATATATCTGCAAAAACAACTGGACAGTGACATCCCAGAAGAATCATGACCTTAGTAATAATTTTACATATTTGATATCAGGGTTATTATACCTTTACCAAAACACAGTGAGCATTTCTAGTAAATCACAGAGTCACAATTGAGTTATTGTTGAGTTACTGCCCTAGCCCATGGGCAATTGTCCAACTGATTATTCTCAGCTCCACTTTGTTTAGCCAATTCGTCTTTCCTTTCTTGGATTTATGTCCACCACAGTTATCTGATCTCCTCTTCCCGCACCTGCCCACATACCCTCAGGAGGCTTGTAATTTTTTGCTAATGTCTAGGCATCTGAATATATTGGTTGTTGAACCAAATATCAAAGAAGAGCTGTGAAAAAAAAATAAGAAAGAGAGAGAAATTGGTCATCAGAGTAAATTCACCAATATATTCAGATGCCTAGACATTAGCAAAAAATTACAAGCCGTTCTAGGAAACAAGAAGAGATGGCCTAGCCAAAAGAACTAACCAAACATCTTGAAGAGATACAAGATTTAAGACAATTAATCAGTGAGAATCACAAAACTCTCCTAAATAAGTACAAAGAATTTAAAGAAAATATAACTAAAGAAATAAAGGATTGGGGTCGGATGTGGCTCAACTGGTTGGGCGTCCGTCTCCCATATAGAGGGACCCGGGTTCGATCCCCAGGACCTCCCGGTAAAAAAAAAAAAAAAAAAAGAAGAGACTGGGTGAGCAAAAGAAAAATTTGAAGGGCTGCAAAGAAAAGTAACAGATCTTATGGGAATGAAAGACACAATGGATGAGATTATAAATACATTAGAGTGGTTTAAGGTGTTGGTTGGTGGGGCATTCGTGGTGGGGCACGCCTGGAGCAGGTTTCTAGGGAGTGTGTAAGTGTTCAATCTGTTATGATGTGTTGTATTGGTGGGTGGAGACCCATATGGTGGGCGGGGAGAAGTGGACTCCCATCTTTGGGAGTACCGATTTGTTCAGGGGTAGACAGGCAGGAGTCTCTTGAAAGCAAGGGCGGTTCTTGGTGGTGGGGTGGACCAGTGTGTCAAGACCTTTTATTGCATGTAACTATGAATCTTGTCATCCAATGAGTCAAGCCAGGTGGTTGTCATGGGCCCTGGGGGTGTGAGGTGGGGGAAGTGGAGTGGATTGAGCAGGGGGTATTTAGTGGTCAGTAGAAATGTTCTTCATTATCATACAGTGATGGATGCAGGACATGGTGAATATCAAAATTTATAAAAGTGTACAGTCTAAAATGTAAACCATAGTGTAAACCATTGACAATGTTTAGTAGCTGTGTTTCACTATTTGTATATCAGTTATAACAATGTTACCATCCACATATAAAAAGGTATTAATATGGGGGAGGGGAGGAAAGGAGGAGGATGTTGGTATATGGAAGTCTTCTGTAGTTTGTGTGTGACTTCACTGTGACCTAAAACTTCTTTGAAAAAAAATGAAAAATAGTGAGACACTGGGGAATGGAGGGGGAGGGTGCCACAGTACAGACTGGACACCAGATATTGCAGTAATGAAAAGCAGAAGGTCAAAAAAATTTTTATATATATTTTTCATTTTTTTAATATCCCAATTTAAAAATTTTATTTTATTTTTAGTTTTTCTAAAATTTTTATGTATTTTATCTCTTACATATAAACTTATCATTATTATTTCATTTTCTTATTAATTGTATTCAGCTATTGTAATGGCTTCATCTTTGAAGAAGCTTTGGATCACAGAGGGGTCACAACTGGGACAGGGGAGGATCGTTGTTGTAGGGTTTCAGGGATGGGGAATGCATGGGAGGAAATTCACCTGAACATAAATATAAGGTATAAAAAAATGTTCAAATGTTCATGGGGCATTGTCACAGTGGGTGGAGAATCACTCAATAAATGAGAGAGTACTGAATTCCCATTCTGGAGAGCTCTGCCACATTCTCTAGGGGAGTGGTGGCAGTCCCCCAGGTGCAGGGGTGACTGGTGAGGGACAATGATCCACTGATAGGCCCTTGATGTTGAAGACTGGCTTTATGAGTCTTTGCTCTTGAAATAGAAACTTAGCATATTGTTATGGGGTGCCTATGGGTTGCCTCCTGAGAGCCTCCTTGTTGCTCAAATGTGGCCTCTTTCTAAGCCAAACTCAGCATATGAATTCATTACCTTCCTCCCTGTGTGGGGATGACTCCCGGGGATGAGCTTCCCTGGCACCATGGGATTGCTACCAAGTGCCAGCTGGCATGTGACTAGAAAAAGACCTTGAATAAAAGGGGAAAAATGTAAAGACAAATGAGTTTATATGGCTAAGAGACTTCAAAATGAGTCGGGAGGTCATCCCAGAGGTAACACTTATGCACATCTCAGTAAGAGCTCATAGAATTCCAAAATGGATATCACCCCAAATAGTGGGGCTCCTGAGGGCTCTGGAGACACCCAGGTCCTATGCCAGTGCAGATAGCTCCAGAGTTTGGTGCCTTGTCAGTGGGCCCTACTTTGGAGTTTGTGCTCCTGAGAGTGACAGGGTTGGACTCAACTGTATCTTCTCTGCACATGTGTCTTCATCTGTCCTTTCTATTCAAACTCATACTCGGTGCTGGAGTTTGTGGGTGTACGTCCAGAGACTTGAGTCTTTGGGCTGTCCGTGTGCCGGCCGGGCTTGGAACCTCGGTGGAGCAGAAACTCCTACTCTACAGCTTATTGGACTCACCCAGGACAACTGGCAGGGAGATGAGTGTCTGCAGCTGCAGGCAGGATAATCCCATCCATCTTCCCCATGGGATACAAGCCCCCTCTAAATTAGAGCTGGAGTGGACATCACCATCCCAGACTCCTCAGGATGGGGGCAAGAGCTATGGACTAGAGTGGACTTACTGGTAGTCTACTATAGACATATTGTGATTCAAGCAATGGAAGAAATTACAACATTGAAGTGGAGTCAGTGGCCACAGGGAGAAGGAAAAGCAGTTGTAATACAGGGGCTTTTCAAGAACTTGGGAATTGTCCTGAGTGACATTGCAACAACAGATATAGGCCATTTTATATCATCATAAAACATGCAGAACTGTGTGGGAGTGAGTGTGGTCTATAAGGTGAACTATGGCCCATGCTTAATGGCAAAGCCCTAGGATGTGTTTATCAATTGCAATTAATGTGCCACACTAATGAAGGATGATGTTTATGTGGGAGGTTGTGGGAGGTGTTGAATGTGGGTTGTATGGGAATCCCTGTATTTTTTGTGTAATATTTCTGTAATCTAAGTATCTTTTAATAAATAAATAAATAAATAAATAAATAAATAAATAAATAAATACATTCATGTATGAATGATATGCTTCAATAAAATTTTTAATAAAAATGTTGTGAACTACTTTATTACAAATTATTAAATCCTAATTACTTTGGAATGTTATATTGAGTTCTTTATTATTGTGATTAATTTTTGAATTTTATATTATTTTATGTTAAAATTTGTTTTATATAATTTAAATGAAAAAAAAATAGATTTGCATATTTTTTCCCACCCCACATTTGTAACAAATGTTCCACAGCAATGCAAGGTGTTGGTGTTGGGGTGATGTATGGGAGTCCTGTATGTTATTCATGATTGCTTTATAAGCTCACAACTCTTCTAATAAAATATAATTGCAAAAGGAAAAAAAAACAGAAGAAAATATGTGGGTTTAAAAAAAAAATACATTAGAGGGAAAAGGATGTGGCTCAAGTGATTGGGCTCCTGTCTACCATATAGGAGGTCCAGGGTTCAATTCCAGGGGCCTCTTGGTGAAAGGCAAACTGGCCTGTGTGGCAAGCTGGCCTGTGCAGAGAGCTGGCCATTACAGAGTGCTGGCCCACGTGGAGTGCTGGTCCACACAGGAGTGCTGGCCTGCACAGGAGAGCTAGTACAGCAAGATGACACACCAAAAAGAGACACAGAAGATAGACAATAGCAGAACAGGGAGCTGAGCTGGCACAAGAGATTGAGCACCTCTCTCCCACTGTGGAAGGTCCCAGGATCCGTTCCCAGTACTGCTAAAGAGAAGACAAGCAGACACAGAAGAACACACAGAGAGCAGACAGTGAGTGCAAAACAATGGTGGGGGGGGTAGAAATGAATAAATAAAATAAATCTTTAAAAATATATATACATTTGAAGCACATAAGAACAGATTTGAATTCCTCAAAGACAGAGTTAGTGATTTCGAAGACTGAACATCTGAAATGGAAAATACAGTAGAAAAGATAGAGAAGAGGATGGAAAAAATGGAACAGAGACTCAGGGAATTATATGACAATGCGAAACACACAAATATCCACAATATTGCTGTCTAGAAGGAGAAGAGAATGGAAAAGGGGAATTCTCAACCTTATGAAAGACATAAATATCAATATCTGAGAAGGATAATGCACCCCAAACAGAATAATCAGAGCAGACTTACCCCGAGATAGCTATTATTCAGAATGACAAAGATCAGAGATAAAGAGAGGATTCCGAAAGCAGCAAGAGAAAAGCAAAACATCACATACAAGGGAAACTCAATAAAATTAAGTGCCGAGCTCTCATCAGAAACCATGGAGGAGAGAAGAAAGTGGTATGATGTATGTAAGGTACTGAAAGAGAAAAACTGCCAGCCAAGAATTCTGTATCCTGCAAAACTATCCTTCAGAAATGAGGGCGAGTTCAAAGTCTTCACAGACAAACAAAAATTCATAGAATATGTTACCAAAAGGCCAGAATTAAAAGAGATTCTAAAAAGAGTGCTGCAACCTGAAAGGAAAAAACACAAAACAAGAGTGAGAGATTTGGAGAAGAGTTTAGAAATGAAAATATCAGGATGGGTAAACTAAAGAGTAAGAAGACAGACAACAGAAAACAGAGAGCCAAAGGACAAAATGGATGAAGTAATGCCTTTACAGTAATAATTTTGAATGTTAATGGCTTGAACTCCCCAATCAAAAGACATAGACTGCTAGAATGGATTAAAAAATATGAGCTCTCTATATGTTGTCTAAAGAGACCCACCTCAGATGTAAGGACACAACTAGGTTTAAAGTGAAAGGTTGGAAAAATGTATTCCATGAAAATAGTAACCAAAACAGAGCTGGAATAGCAATATTGATATCAGATAAAATAGTTTTCAAATGCAAAGCAGTTAAAGGGATGAACAAGGTAATTATATATTAATAAAATGAGCAATTTACCAAGAAGAAATAAATATACTAAATATTTATGCACCTATCCTGAGTGTCCAAAGATACATGAGGCACACACTGGCAAAACTGAAGGGAGAAATAGGAGTCTCTACAATAATAGTTGGAGACTTCAAAACACTTCTCTCAGTATTGAATAGAACATCTAGACAAAGGATAAATAAAGAAACAGAAAATCTGAATAATATAAATGTACTAGACCTAATAGACATTGCACCCCAAAACAGCAGGATATACTTTCTTCTCAAGTGCTTATGGATACTTCTCCAAAGTAGATGATATGTTGGGTCACAAGACAAATCTCAATAAATTTTAAAAGAGAAAAATCATATAAAATACTTTCTCTGATCATAACAGAATGAAGCTGGAAATCAATAATGGATGGAAAAAGGTAAAATTCGTAAATATATGGAGATTAAACAACACACTCTTAAATAATCAGTGGGCCAAAGAAAAAAATGCAAGAGAATTTAGCAAATATCTTCAGACAAATGAAAATGAGAGCACAACATATCAAAATCTTTGGGACAATTAGCCTACATAGAGAAATAAAAGTCACCCAAACAGGAAAGGAGGAAGTAAAACTTTCACTATCAACTGATAATATGATCCTATATCTAAAACCTCCTGAAAAATCCACAAGGGTACTAAAACTAATAGACGAGTTCAGCAAAGTGGTGGGATACAAGATTAAAACTGAAAAATCAATATGTTTTTATACACTACTAATGTGCAATATGAGAGGAAATCAGAAAAAAGTTCCATTCCTAATAGCAACTAAAACAATAAAATATTTAGGAATAAACTTAACCAAGGACATAAAGGACCTGTATTCAGAAAACTACAAAACATTGCTAAAAGAAACTGAAGAAAATTTAAATGAATGGAAAGACACTCCATGTTCATGGATTGGAAGACTAAATATCATTGTTAAGATATCATTTCTACCCAAACTGATTTACAGATTCAATGCAAACTCAATAATATTTCCAATAGCCTTTTTTTGCAGAAGTGGGAAAACCAATTACCAAATTTATTTGGAAAGATAAGGGTCCCCAAATAGCCAAAAAGATCTTAGAAAAAGAAGAACGAAGTTGGAAGACTCTCACTTCTGGACTTTAAAGCATATTACTTAGCTACAGTGGTAAAATAGCATGATACTGACATAAAGACAGACACATTGCTCAATGGAACCGAATCAAGAACTGAGAAATAGACCCTCATAATCTACAGTCAAGTGATTTTTGACAAGGTGATCAAACCCTTCCAGCTGGGCCAGGACAATGTATTCAACAAACGGTGCTGGGAGAACTGGATAGCTATATCCAAAAGAAAGAAAAAAGTCCCCTATCTCACACCTTGTACAAAAATTAACTTTTACATAACATTTATGTAATCTAAGTATCTTTAAAAAGATAAAAAGTAAGTTAAAAAAATTAACTAAAAATGGGTCAAAGACCTAAGTATAAAAGCAACAACCATAAAAGTCCTGGAAGAAAATGTAGGAAAATATCTTCAAGATCTTGTGGTAGTTGGTAGTTTCTTAAACCTTACACCCAAAGTACAAGCAACAGAAGAAAATATAGATAAATGGGCCACCTCAAAATTAAATACTTTTGCATCTCAAAGGACTTTGTCAAAATTGTGAAAAGTGAGCTGGCATAATAAGAGAAAATATTTGGCAATCACATATCCAAGAAGCGTTTAATATTCATGCATACAAAAAGATCATACAACTCAACAGTAAAAGACAAACTGCCCAATTAAAAATCGGGCAAAAGAATTAAAAAGACAATTGTCTAAAGAAGAAATACAAACAATGAAGAAAGACATAAAAAAAATGTTCAAGATCACTAGTAATTAGGGAAATGCAAATGAAAACTACAATGAGATATAATTTCGCAACTGTTAGACTGGCCACTATTAAATAGTCAGAAAACTGTAAATGTTGGAGAGGATGTGGAGAGATAGGAGCTCTTATTCACTGTCAGTGGGAATGTAGAATGATACAGCCACTGTGGAGGACTGGCAGTTCCTAAGGAAGTTGAATATAGACTTGCTATGTGAACCAGCAATACTATTACTAGGTATATATCCAGAAGAACTGAGGGCAGAGACACAAACAGACATCTGCACACCGATGTTCATAGCAGCTTTATTCATGATTGTGAAAAACTGGAAACAACTCAGTTGTCCATCAATTGATTAATGGCTAAACAAATTGTGGTGTATTCACACAATGGAATATTATGCAGCGTAAGAAGAAATGAAGTCGTAAAGCATACGACAACATGGATGAACCTGGAGGACATTATGTTGAGTGAAGCAAGTCAGACACAAAAGGACAAATACTGTATGATTGTGCTGTTATGAACTAAATATATTGTATAAACTCATGGAGTTAATAATTAGAATATAGGGCATCAGAAAATAGAATGAGGGTAGAGAATGGAAAACAGAGGGTTAATCTGTGCAGAATGGGTAAAAAGTTTGTTTGTAAATCTTTGGAAATAAATACAAATGGTTAAAACATATTATGGTGTTTGTAACCAGCAGTGCTATTGTGTGGGCATGACAGTGGTTGAAAGGGAAAGTATAAGGTCATGAATATTATTAGAAGGAAAGCTAAGAACAGTAACATGGGACTATATATGGTAGTAAAACCTCATGTAAAACATGAATATGGGCGATATTGCTTATATAAGACTGTTTTTACAAAATATAAATACAAATATACTAGAGAGAAGGGAAAAGAATAGCAGCTATGTATGGCAGGGGAAGCATAGAGAGATTGAGAGATGATGAGTTTTATTAGTTTTTGTGTGTGTGTGTTTTAAGATATTTTTTTCTTCTCATTTTTTTTTTTTTTTTTTTGTATTTTAAAAGATGCTTAGATTACATAAATGTTACACAAAAAGTACAGGGATTCCCATGTTCCCCACCTCCCACACCTCCCATAACCTCCCACATAAACATCTTTCATTAGTGTGGCACATCACCTGCAATGGATATACACATCCTGGGGCTTTGCCACTAAGCATGGACCATAGTTCACATTGTAGACCACACTCTCTCCCACACAGTTCCGCATGTTGTATGCTGATGTAAAATGGCCTATATCTGTCATTGTAATGTCACTCAGGATAATTCCTAAGTCCCGAAAAAGCCCCTGTATTACAACTGCTTTTCCTTCTCCCTGCCCCAAAAGCATCCAGTGGCCACTGGCTCCACCTCAATGTTGTAATTTCTTCCATTACTTGAATCACAATATGTCTACAACAGAATACCAGTAAGTCCACTCTAGTCCATAGCTCTTTCCCCAATACTGAGGAATCTGGGATTGTGATGTCCACTCTACCTCCAAGTGAGAGGGCATTTATATCCCATGAATAAGATGGATGGAATTATCCTGCCTGCAGCTGCAGACGCTCTCCATTCCCTGGGATGGCCGTTGTCCATCATCATCTCCTTGCCAGGTGACTTGGGTGAGTCCATTAAGCTGTAGAGTAGGAGTTGCAGCTCTACCGAGATTCCAGGCACAGCTGGCACATGGGCAGGCCAAATGTGTGTTTTCATTATTATTATTATTGGAATAATGAAAGTGCTCTAAGATTGACTGAAGTGATGAATGCACAAATATGTGACTTACACCAAATAGCATTGATTGTACACTTTGTTGGATTTATGCTTTATTAATATGTATCAATAAAATTGATTTGTTAAAAAAAAACACAGAAGACAGTCTGCATGTAAATTATGGGCTCTGAGATTCAGTGTAAGGCTAAGACAAACAAAGCCAAGAACCTATACAAAATAGTGAAGTGTCTTCCACAGAAGAAATGTGCATTACAAAGTTTGGGTGGCAAGGAAGACTAACATGCAAGAGGAAGTTTTTGTAACATTTTTCATATATATCTTTAAACCAAATTCCTACTTTTAAAACATGTCTTTAGAGAGCTTCTTTCCAGTTGTCAGTCTAAACTATGAGTTTACAATGGTATCAATCAACTATCTTATTATTACAGGAACACCAACTTGCTAGAGCATATCCTTCATCATGAACCAAACCACTGGGTAGGCAAAGAGCTGCAAGGTGGCTAGCACAGTAGCCTAGATAAGTTCTTTTGTTATTACTTCTGAATTCTAGTGGGAGATGAGTTTATTTGACTGGAAAATTCAATAAGACATTTTTTTCCAAGGGCAACTTATAAAAATATTTCTCAAGCTTAAAAAAAAAAAAAAAGCCAATGCCATACTTTTCTTTTGATTCATTAATGTCTCAAAATAATGTTGATTAAATTCATATGACCAATTTTACTTTTGAGCCTAGAAATAGATAACTACTATTTTTTAAACCAACCTGTGCTTTTGTTAAATATTTAGAATATTTCTTGCTCGTATATGTTTGTTTTTAAAATTTTGGGGCATCTAAATCTAAGCATTGACAGGTTACCTGTTACTACCATAATAGTGTAAGAGAGAAATACTATGCATTACAAATTGCTGGAAAAAATCTATTATGTATAATTAATTTTTTACTTGTCAGGTAAGTTAGCATTATTTTGGATGTCACTGAGTTTCAATTAGAAAAATAGAAAGCTTCAATACTATTTTAAAGGGAGATTTATTTTCTTTTGAATATCAGATTTTTAAAAAGAATCATTCTCAAAATTACTTGGATATCATATCATTTAGACAAAGTACATAATAATACATGATTATATAATATTTGTACATTCCTTTACATTCCCTTTTTAAGGAATCCTAATATTCTTCTTGTAAGAAGAAATTGTGTAATATAAAGATGAATGCTTTTCTAAATCTATGCAATTTGGGAATACAAGAATCAGTTCAGGCTAAGTAAGCATGACAGAGCATTTCTTTGTACAGGTTGTTGCTTGAAATGTGTGTTAATAAAAGGCTTAACTTAAATAATGTGGTCAAGGGCATTGTGCAAATTGTGTCTATTTGTCCCACTTTGTGCTCTCCAATTTTGATGTGATTCATTTATTCACATGCATATTTCTTGCTACTTACTCACAGGATTCTTTCGATCTTAAAACATCTCAATCTAAAATAAATGTGCTCCTTGCTAGTAGACAGTGACAATTATTCATACTGCAGTTTAATATTTTATTAACATCAATTTAATGCCAGTGGCATGACTATTTGACTAACTGCATGGAAAAGACTTATTGATAGATATGGTGTCATTGACAAATATTCTCAGGATTCTATTGTAAATAATACATATCGATCCTAATGTATTAATTGGTAATAAATAAATGTTGCAATTGAAAAGTATTTACATTTCCATGGGAATTATTTGCCAATAACCAATTTGATCCAATGTTAGCTTCATTTTTTGATACCTATTTATAGTTAAAAGACATGATTGCAACTACTTTAAAAATTATTTAGACTGCTAAGAAAATTAGGCTTTACATGAAAATTTAGAAGAAAAGCAGATTGCCTCAGTTTTGATAACACCAAAGAGCTGAAACACAGAATAGTTAAGCTTCAGATAAAGCATGAAAAGAATTTCACCCAGGAACTGTATGTTTTGTAAGTTAGCCAGTTATTTCAAACTACTATTGTAAATAAAGCCAAAAGGAATAAAACACATCTTTAATAAGAAATGATGAATAGATATTTTGACATTTGAAGAAAAAAACTAACTTTTTGGACTATGATGCATCTATTAATGGCGTGAAATTTATGGAGGCAATGCTTCCTATATATCTTTGGGGAAGATATTGTATCTATTGTTTTTTAACTTACAAAAATTCAGGTGCTTATCCATATGGGTGTTTTGAAAACAAACCCAAACAAAAATTAATTATTTGATCACTCAATACTAAAATAGTGATGGTTGGTTAAAGACAATTTTATCTATGATTTCCTTTCTTAATCACTAATTTGGCACTTCTGACCTCGGTGCTTCTCAAGGGAAAAGATGCTATACCAGAAGACTTGAAAATTCAGTTTCTAGCCAAAAGCAAATGTGAATAATTCAACAAGCAAGACTTTAATTTTTTTTTTAATGTATCAAGAAACTCCCTGAATATAATCAAACTTTCCATGTTTTATTTATATTTGCAAATTAGTCATTTGGATTTCTTGTTTATTGAAGAAAATTTATGTTACTAGGTAGTATTCTGTCTCAATGTTATTACTCATGTCAGGTTTTCTTCCCCTAATATCATACTCTACTCTGATCTGTCTGGCGAGGTCACACTCATCCTATAAACCTGCTATGTGAATGTTTTTTTTGTCGGTGAAATATGTAAATTCCTACAAAGCCTTCTAGTTTTATATAAATGAAATAGCTTTTATGTATTTTATTTTACCATGGATCATAATGTAGTGTAATTGTAGAATTAGCTGACAGCCTTACAAGATGGTGAGCTTTTTAAGAAGTGGGTCAGCATTGCATTTTTCCTAATTCTTAAGCATAAGCATAATATTTATCCAAAATAAGTTTTCAGTTTTTTGTTGTTGATACTGAATTAGCAAATGAAAAGTTAATATTGAGTAGGTGTTGAAAAATATACATTCTGCTAACAGGATAAAAGTAAACTGAAAAATAAAATGATTTCTGAAAATAATTTAATGCTATTTATGCCTAAGATTTTAAGTGAAAGTACCAAAAGAACAATAATAAGTACCATAATAGTTTCAAAAAATTGCTATTAGGAAAAGAAGAGAAAAATTTCAACACTCATAGTGAGGAATAGAGCGAGAGCATTCTCCTAAATAAAACCTAAAAGACCAATTCAAGGAAATGTACATTGATTTAAGTGGCCTTTTTTATCTTATGAAAAATAGTACTTTATTTCTATATTTGAGCAGGTGTAGCATATGATCTGTATTGTGCTTTAGAGATATAAATTTGCTCGTTCTGAGCAAAATTGAACCAACAAGGCAGAACCGGCAGCAGAGAGTAAAGTAAAAATGGTTAAAGGGAAGATTTTAGAACTTGAGGAGAACAAATTGGATGAATTAAAAATGAGAACACAGAAGCAGTATATTTAGACTATGAGGGGAGAACTAGGACAGTAATTTATGGAAGAAAGTAGATTTTGCTTTGTTTTGAAATTAGAATTGCTTATTATAGATAAACTTAAATATCTAATACATTGAAGAGAAATATGAACTAGCATTTCATGGACATTTTCAATACGAACAATTTTTAAAATTTTATGTCTTTTTCCATTTGAGTGTTTTCAATAAAATCTTAGTTACTGAGAAAGAATTTTATAATTTTTCCATAGCAAAAAAAGCCTATAAAATCAGCAACAAAATGATATTAGCTCTTGCATTATGTAGTCTATTTCTTATCTGAATAAGAATGTTTACATATAAAAATCATAATGGTAATTTCACAAATAGATAGCCTTTATTCAAATGTAAAGCAAGAGTGGTGGTAAGCTATCAATTATTTTAATTTTAACAGGAAAATTTTGAATATTAATTATAATTCCTTTATAGTGAATCTTTGTTGTAATTTTTTGCTCATTTATTTGTCACTCAGGGCATTTCTCAACTCTCCACATACCAACCTAAGATAATTTTTCATTTTGCTTAATTACATATCAGGTTTTAATTACCTTATCATGTTCATCAAGTAACTGCATGGGGAACTAGAATTGCTGACAGTCATCAATTCCTTAATCAGACTCAACATTAATTACATTTGCTATTCTCAACAACTAATAAATACAATTAAAATCAAATGTAGCAATAAAAATATAATAATATCTTTCATTGAAGGGCAATGTCTTAAGAAGAAATGATGTTAGGGAATAATTTGGCTTTAATTTTAGATTTTATTAATCTAAGATATTAGCCTGCATGTGTGTGCACTGCATATAGAAATGAGTTATCTCTCTCTTCTATGTACCACTTTATTTTTCTGAGTAATTGTTAAAAAAAAACTGTAATTTAACCTATGATATTATTTAAAAAATAAAAATACACTGAAATGTGGAATTCTTGAATTGGAAACTGGAGGCATTGAAGTAGGCAAAGGAGGAGAGAGGGACTGAATATAAAGCCAGTAAAGAATAAGACAGCAATTGAACTGTTAACTTCACAATGATAAGCAATTTAGCACTATGGAATTCCAACAAAGAGCTCTCAGGTTTCAACATATTAGAACTACGATTTTCCATAAGGAAAATACTATTTAACATTCATTTGGGCAGAGGTAAGAAGCTTCCATTGCTAATGGTTTAGTATTTTTTCCTCATTGCTTTTTTTTCTTTATTAGAGAAGTTGTAGATTTACAGAACAATAATGCATAAAATACAGGATTCTCATATAGAGAATTAGTCAGCCAATGGGTGCTGGTGCAAAACACCAGAAATCTGTTGGCTTCTATAAAGGGTATTTATTTGGGGAAGAAGCTTAGGGCCTGGTGGCCCTAAGGAGTCCAACTCAAGGTACCATAAGAGGTACTTTCTCACCCAAAGTCTGTTGCTATTGATGTAAGAGGCGGGCGATGTCTATGAGGGTTCAGCCTTCCTCCTTCCTCTTAAGGCTCTGTGGTTTGAACTTCTGATCTCAGCTGTAGGCTGGCATAAAGCTCATCTCTCTTCCCAGGGCTCATCTCTTTTTGAGATAAGCTGCTCTGCTCTCTCCATCAGGCCAGCTTTGAACTATCAGGTGAAAGGCTTGACTTTCTCCCCGGGGCTGCAGTTTCAAAAACTCAACTCTCTGTGTTCTCCTACTCTGTATGTTTTCTTCCCTCTCTTTGATTGAGCATCTATTTATATAGCCCACAGCTGTAAGCTAGCTGTAGGTGAGGACTCAAACCGAGTCACCCCAATGACATGGTCAAATAAAAACCCTAATCTTAATTTAATAAATTAAAAGTGAAAGTTATGAGTCTAATACAATATAATATACACAGAGGAACAGACCAGTTTACAAACATAATCTGTTTTTGAAATTCATAAACAATGTCAAACTTATTAATAACACCTTGAATTGGGGTGTAATATTTGTTACAAATGATAATAGCACATTTTTATTATTATCCTTTTAGTTATAGTCCATGATTTAACTTAGGGTTCATAGCTTGTGTAGTGTTGTTCCATGGATTTTTAAAAAAATTTTATTCTGTTGCCATACACAACTGAACATTTCCCCTTTTAATCACATTCAGATATATATTTCAGTGCTGTTAATTGCATTCATAATGTTGTGCTACCATCACCACCATCCATTACCAAAACATTCCTTCATTCCAAATACGAACCCTATACAATTTAAGACTTAACTTCACATTCCCTACTCCTACTCCATCCCCTAGTAACCTATACTCTAGATTATGACTCTATGAGTTCGCTTATTGTAATTATTTAAAAACAATATTTCACTCAACATGATGTCTTCAAGGTTCATCTATGTTGTCGCATGTATCAGGGCTTCATTGCTCTTTATGGCTGAATAATATTCCATCACATGTATATACCACATTTTATTTATTCATTCATTTGCTGATGGACACTTGGGTTGCTTCCACCCTTTGACAATTGTGAACAATGGCACTGTGAACATCGTTGTGCTAATATCTTTTCAAGCACCTGCTTTCCGTTCTTTTGGGTATATACCTAGTAGGGGGATTACCATGTCATATGGTAATTCTATACTTAGTTTTCTGAGGAACAAACTGTCTTCCACAGTGGCTGCACCATAGCCACCAGCAATGACTGAGTGTTCCTATTTCTCTGCATTCCTTCTTATGCTTGTTATATTCCTTTTTGTTTTTTTAAAGTACCATTCTGATGAGTATGAAATGATAGTTCATTGTGGTTTTGATTTACATTTCCTTGACAGCTAATGATATTGAACATCTTTTCATGTACTTTCTGTCCATTTGTATGTTTTCTTCGGAGTGATTTCTGTTTAACTTTTTGGCCTATTTTTTAATTAGGTTGCCTTTTTTTTCAATAAGATAAGGATTTCTTTTTATATTCTGTATATCAAGCTATTATCAGATACATGGTTTCCATATATTTTCTCCCATTCTGTACATTGTTGTTTTAAAGCATCATCCTTTGCACAAATGGATATAGTGAATACATACAAATTTCTATGAGTGCCAATCAAGAAAAAACACTAGTAAAATCATCACTGTAATTCAGTTTGAGGATAAAATTAAGTATTAAAAAAAACATACAAATATTATCTTAAGCTTATAAAGATATACAGCAAGGGATAGAAAACTGTCTTTCTGGGAAAGTAATGTCAATTAACACTAAACATTTGTTCTATGTTTATTTAGTAATCTATTATAGATAATGATATTATTTAATGATATCATATATATACTTTATAGCATGAAAACATATAATTAGGAAATGAGTGTTCAGTGAGGTTTATTTTTATCTGACTCATTTCAGACAGAATCGTTTGAAGTCAGTAAAACAAGGATATTAAAGCTGCCTTCTGCTTTGCCTTATATCACATTTGAAGGGAATATGAGGTAGGGCATTTTACATTAAATGAGTTCTTCAGTGAATGTCTTTATAGACAGAACAACATAAAAAAAAAAACAGAGCAAAAAGCAAAGTATGACATTTTAAATTTATATAATGCCATTGACAATGTGCACTGAATTAAATGAAATGAGATGGAAGCAATGGTTCTACTTTCTGTGCATTATTTTATTAAATGGTAGATTTAATTACATAGCTTTTGGATGATTCAGAGAGAAGTTATATCATATTTTATATTATCAAATTGCTGACTACAACAATTTTTTCTTCAATCGATGAGAAATTTAGTAGTATCTTTGAATAACATTGAACGCAATATATGCATGTATGTGAATGTATATACATGAGAGAGAAATTACTAGGCCACGGATGCCAAACTGATTAACATTTTACCAAATATAATGTCACAATAAAGTATGTATGTGGCTTCAATGCTGATAACATATTCATTAGTGATTATAAAAGTGTGTGTATATACACACAAAATAAAATCTTTAGGATGGTGCTCAAGAACTTCCAGGTTGTGCTAAGAGAAAATGTCTTCCCAGTCTCATCTTTGATTCCATTTTGTTTCTTCATAATCCATTATTCAGGATTTCCTGGAATGGTAATGTCACATCTATTACTAAAAATGTTCATCAGCATAGAATTCTGTGCATTCTGTCAAAATAATCCATGTGGTGTAAGTAAAACGTTGTTGATTTTTTGCATGTACAAAGACTTTTGCTTCCACATTTAACATTCTTCTGACTTATGTTTTAGGTCTCAGCGTATTTGTCAAGAACATGTTTTACTTATCATTGTCTTTTTCCTATGTTTTTGGTGCTTCTCACAATGGTTTTATATTTCTATATTCAATCAAAATATTTAATCAATGACAAAATTATCAGATAATATCTGAGATGGCAATAGAAGATTTTGGGCCTCTTGAGAGGTTCAGATGTGGTGCAGTAGGAAGAGGAGAGAATCAAGAGTCTAGGAAGATGGGTTATTACTGTATAGTGTATTAATTAAAGTATCTTGAATATAATAACTTCATTAGGTCTTTGTTTAAGTGGTAGTGAAAAGGTTAGAAGATAATTATTTTAATATATAGGAAGCTTTAAGTTTTCAGAAACATAGATGGAATAGAACCATTTTTTCCCAATTTTTTAATCCCAGGGAACACTCCATTTATCTTAATTTTCTCTACTATAATATATGCTTAAAGTGGAATACATTATAATCAATGACAAAATTTCAGATATGTCCAAAAGACTTCTTGAGACATTTGTTCTTGCTTTATTATAATAATGAATCATATACTTTTCAAAGACCAGCCCCTTACCATGATCTCCACAGGTCTAAAACACCCCTCTATTAGTCATACAATGCCTTTATCTCTTGTTAGATGAAATTTACATATTTGTTAGATTTTGAAGTCTTTCAAGTTTTCTTTCATAGTGATTGATCTTAAATATCCTTTCAATAGCTGTCGTTACTCACTAACCACACACTTATGCTCAGCCCTGTAGGACATGTTCATCATTCCTATGATCTCCGCTATGCACCTTCTTTTTATGGCATCCGGGAAATTGGGACAATGGTTGGCATCCTTAGCGTTGAATGTTTAGCAATAAGTTAACTTAACAAAGGAGTAGCTTTGAACTACATAAATATATGATGCAAAATTCAAATTAAATTAATTCTTAAAAAATTATGACAGAGGGGGGATTTAGAGTAGAAAGAAACAGCAGTCTTAAACTGATTGCAATGATAATATCGTGTTTTTTGAGCATTTTACAGAAACATGTGTCCTTGTGGTACATTACTGGAGCTCCTCTCTGCCTTTAAAACAACCTGTACAATTTGCCTGGAATGTTAAACTTCATTAGCGACATGGTAATTACAGCAGGTGTTAGAAATAGTCATACAAAGAATCCAAACAGGATGGAGCCCAGTGGGGAAAAAGTGAGCTGAAAGAGGCAAGGCTGGGTTTAAGGAAAGCAGCTGAAAATAAGGCTGGGGCAAACTCTGAGCCAGTGACTCTAGGAAGCAAAGCCTGAGCGTGGATATCAAGGTTTAGGCATTTCAATTTGTAGTCTGAGAGGTCACTTCAGTGATGGTGGTATCTGAATTAGTGGGAATCACCTCATTTTACAGATATTTCTTGAGTGCCTCTTATGTTCAATGCACTGGCTTATTTTCCTCAAACTATATAACAGCTTAGAGTAATATAATAAGATTGCTAATTACTTAGATTATAAACACAAGAGCCATGTGATAAGGACCATGGCAGAGTTGATATAATGGAGGAAATGTTTGCAATTGTTGGA
Source organism: Tolypeutes matacus (assembly GCA_026826555.1). Lineage (NCBI taxonomy): Eukaryota > Metazoa > Chordata > Mammalia > Cingulata > Chlamyphoridae > Tolypeutes > Tolypeutes matacus. The sequence goes on along the minus strand of JAKSZT010054524.1, from coordinate 1,910,035 downwards.
GGGGACCAATTTTCATGTGGTATATAAAGTTTGAGGGGTCTTGAAAGTTAAAGTGTTTATGAGACTAGAATCCAATGAGAATAGAGGAGAGACAAACATGAGTAATGTGTTTTGAAAGTTAAAATTCCCAGTGATATGGCCTAGCCTGCAAGGACAATGATGAACTCTGCTCAAACATTCTTTGCAGGTTTAATTCCACTACTCACCCCACTCACTTGTGTGCCAGCCCCATTAGTGACTCCCAATTACATGACTCATGTTCAGACTTCTGTGTCTTTGATCTTTAGGTCTGTGTTCCAGGAATACCCACTTTGCTGCCAGTGGTCTCCTATTCAACCTTCAAGTTCCAGCTCAGTATTATTCTTTGCTAATCTCCTTCCATCTTTTCCATATCATAAGGAATTACTTTTTCCTATGTGTTTCATAACATTTTACTCATCACATTATGAGCTTTTTGAGGTTTGGGAAAATGTCTAATTTATCTTTGTAATCCCTTTGTGTTTGTGTTTAACACAGTACTCTGTATTCAGAGAACCAAATAAATAATTGATGAGTGAATGAGAGAAGATAATTTTAAAGTATAGAATGGTTTTTGCCGATATCCCTTAAGGTTCACCTTTCATTGCTGTAGTATTCCTGAGGAAAATATGGTGTTAAATTCATTCTGTTTTATATTGCATCTTACTTAAAATCAAAATGAAATGCAAACTTACCAAAAAACAAAAGCAATCAAGCAAAAAGCTAAGGAGAATTCTAGAATGTGTGTTATACATGTATATATATATACTCACACAAACATACATAAAGAAAATGTAGATAAAGAACACATTTCTCATAAACTAAAAGAATAAACTATACAAATCTGTTGAACTTTTTAAATGTTAAAAATTCTCTGCCTCTTCCATATTTATTCACTTACATTTAATTAATGTTATTAAGAGAATAGGAAAGTGGAGATGAGTTTTAGTATAGTCTATTTACATATACATGCTGTTTGCTTTTCTTTTTAAGAACTATAATGATTTACAGAGGTGAAAGATTAATTACTGAGTTATTGTCTGCTGCATTAAGTGATGCATTGATAAAGATAATAAAACAAATTATACTGAATGATAACCCCCTGCAAAAGTAATAATAACAACAAAAACTCTCAATTTTATTGGAACTACTCTTGGACAAAGGCACCAAGGTGCAAACCCTCATGAAACAGTAAAAATTCAAAATTGCAATTTAACTATTAGTTATAAGTGCATAGAGTGTCTCCTCCTCAAAATTGGAAAGACATAATGGATTTTTTGCAATCTATGCAAGAATGAGGAGAAAATCATTTAGTGGTCTGAAGGAAGGATATTCAGGTATTCAGCAGGCTGATGTTGAATTTCTTAATGCTGTTATGTTATTTCTGCTTATATAAAATTATAATTTCAGCTTTAAAATTTTGTATTATAAATATAAATATAAATTTGTACTATAAATATAAATAATTTAACATGATATATTAGAATTGTGTATATAGGGTTACCATTTTTTTTGTTTCAAATGTAAAGTATTAGAATGATAATCCAAATGTCAGCAGACTCCCTCTTTTTTAATCTCTTGGCTAAGAGTCAACCTGAATTTTATAATTTAATTCCGCTTCCACTTTGCTTTTTTCACATCCTGGAACTTAGAAACTAACTTCCTTTCCAAATTTTCAACAATTATTTTCTGGGTTTAACCTGGGGATGTCATATTATTCACTTTCAACCTTCTCACCTAAGGTTCACTTCCCACTTGATTGATCCGTATTGATTCCCACAGTTTCTAGTGCCCTATGAAGAAGATGTCAGTCCTGTGATAGCCATGATTGCTCTCCTCCATCGACTGGGAACTTCAGCTTTCTCGAGGACACCTGAGCTCACATTTTGTTAGAGCTGGACAGTAGCATGGAATAGCCATTTTCCCAACTCGTGTCATCAGCACCCAAATCAACACAACTCATACCCTTTGTTTCATACGATCTCACCTTAGATTCATAAATTTACACATTAAACCGGCTGCCCTACCTCAAACCTCTGTAATGAGGCTCAAAAATACCTCAAAGCAAAAAGTGGCAGAAATACCTTTCCCTTTGTTTTCCTGTCTCTACCATTTTTCCTTTCAGACTGCTGTATACATGCACACACACATCATGCACACAAATGCACACATAGATATACATGTAAACACCTAAAAACATAACCATTTTAAAAATCTTATTTTCTTCCTTTTTCAACACTAACCAAAGTCTTCATTCATACCAGCATAAGTTAATGATTATGTGGAAAATTTGTCTGTCCACAAGTTCTGCAACAGCTACATCCTAAGTACAATTAGATAGATTATATGTTGTATATTAGGTATGAAAGTACAGAAAACTTATCATTTATACATTTTGTATTTTTTAGTATACAATTGTTTTTAACTGTTTACATAATAAACAAAAAAAGCAATTTTTAAGTGACTGTGTGAGTCCAAGACATATGAAGCTCAACTTTATTCAAGTGCCCATGTGCATAAATGCTATCTCATAGGATTAAATGAGTTAATATTCACAAAGCACCTATAATAGCCTCTGGCCATAATAAGTTTCATATACATGGCAGACACTGCAGTAGTTTTATTTATTTTGATAGAAATGTGCATGGGAGGGGAAAATAAAAACAATAAAAAGAATAAGCTACACTTCCCAGTCTGATTTATTTTCTTTTATATATTGCTCTATATCATTCCTTATGGTATTCCTTGCTACCATCAGACTCTCCCATCATTCGAATTCAGGCTTAGGAAGGCTGCATTATGACAACATTTGTAATATTGTTTATGCAGTTATGAAGTCACTAAGTGGCTTCTTTTAGTTCTTGTTATTACCAGTGTGTAATTCTGCCTTGGTGGCAATTCGTAACTCTATTCTCAGGTAGAAGATATCAGTAGATTTGTTTTATCAACACTCATCCAATCCCTTCTTAGGCTCCAACTCATAGCTCAGGTTGCTTTAGTATTCATGTCTAAATGTTCTTCCATATTACTCACAGGACAATTTTTTCCCCACTATTTCCTTCCAGATCCAGTGCCCTGTCCATGTATTTTCCCCTTGCTGTTTCTGTTCAATTTCTGATAACTGGAGATATTGTAAAATTAGGGTAATATAAGTTAAATGCACAGATTTTAGTAAATGTAAAACAATTTTTTTTTAGTTTTCATAGCGGTTGTATCAGTTAATAATCACACCAAAAATGTGTGAGGGTTCCAATTGCTCTGTATCTTTTAAATCAATCAAGAAGAGAAGAGAGACTGGGATCAGGGGACTCTCCATCCGATATGGATAGAACTTCATATTTTTAAATTATTGATCAACATTTTTGAATCACACTTTTATATACTGTTCATCATGGTTGAAAATTTTGAGCTGAAATGGAACTGCAAAGCATAATCTTGAATAAAAACCAAGCCCAGGATAAATGCACACTAAATAGAGCTATTTTTAATTGAACACTATTTATTCAAAAGTTGTACAATTGCTCCCAATCCATCTTTCAGTTAGGTAGTCACCTGATTTAAAAACAATAGTAAGCTGTAATTTCTCTTTTTCATCATGACAGAATTTTCAAATCTCAGGAATTCCTGCTTTACTTAGTATTCAAAGAACAAATTCATTCTTACTAATGGATGGTCAGATAATTCTGCAATTGAGTATACATAAAACAAAACTGTATTAGTTTTCTAGGGCTGACATTACAAACAACCACAAACCAGATGGGCTAAAACAACTGGAATTTTTTGGTTTACAGATCTGGAGGCTAGACATCTTAAAATAACAGGGCCATCCTCCCTCTGAATTCTGTAGGGGAGAATATTCCCTTGTTTATTCTAGTTACTGGTGGCTTGCTGGAAATCTTTGTTATTCCTTGCCCTGCAGCTTCAGTATTTTCATTTTTGCCCCTCCATCACATGGTTTTTTCCCCTAGGTCTGTGTGTCTCTGTATTCATAGTTCCCTGCTATAGCGACAGCAGTATATCAGCAATAATGAAAATGTACCATCATTTCATCTGCAGGCAAATGGCATAGAGAAATGTATTAGTACACTTTTCTCCTCTAATAATAGTAATTTTTCTTGTTTTCCAGTCAGTGGAAGTCTCCTGCTAGTCACTCAGCATGTATATTATTTCACATATTACCAATATAGGTGAGTATATAAGTGTGTAGTTTACTTCACTCCCATGAAAATATTAAAAGGTTGATATATTCCCTTACCTTATTTCTTTAAAATAAAACTCATTTGGTTCTGTAATAAAATAATTCAAATTAAAACTAAATGTTTTAGTACTGAGTGGCCATCTTGAATTAATTAATTTCCAAACTCACTTTCTCATTACGCATATATATAAATATACACCTTTGTTTCCATTTGGGAAAAAGTTCAGACCAACAATACATAATCACCACATTGAAAAGATTTAGATTTTTTCCCTCTGGCAACTGGCTTTCCTTCCTTGAGATACTAGGCTAAATCATCTTGCAGATTGAAAGGGCATATTAGTTTATCTATAACTTGGACTTCTGTGAAAATGGCAGAAAAACTTTACTCTTTAAAATAAGTTTTTTCTGTTATATAAAATATGTACAAGTATTGAAAAGGGAAAAAGAAATGTAGAGTATTAGAATGTGACTTATAAGTAAAAATATTTAGTTTGTCTAAACAACCTTGACAAAATGGACAAATTCTTAGAAACACACATACAACATATACTGATGCCACAAGAAATACAAAAACTTAAACCAATCACATTTAAAGAGATTGAATCAGTCATCAAATATCTGCCAACAAAGAGAAGTCCAGGGCCAGATGGCTTCAAAAGCGAATTCTACCAAAAAAAAAAAAAAAAAAGTGAATTCTACCAAGCATTTTGAGATGAATTAACACAAATCTTTTTTAAACTCTTGCAAAATATTAAAAAGGATAGAAAATTACAACACATTTTATGAAGCCACCATCACCCTAATACCAAAGCCTTATAAAGATACTACAAGAAAAGAAAATTACAGACCCTCTTTCTAAAGAACATAGATGCAAAAATTCTCAACAAAATATTTGCAAATAGAATCCAAGAGCATATCAAAAGAATTATACACCGCAACCAAGTGGAATTTATTCCTGGTATACAAGGATGATTCAACATAAGAAAACCAATTAACGTAATTCTCCACATTAACAAATTGAAGGAAAAAAAAAACACATGATCATCTTAATCAATGCAGAAAAGGAATCTTTTCTTGATAAAAACACTTTGAAAGATAGGAATAGAAGGAAAATTCCTCAAGATGATAAAGGGCATATATGAAAAACCCACAGGCAACATAATACTCATTGGGGAAAGGTTGAAAGCTTTCCCTGGGAGATCAGGAACAAGAAAAGGATGTCCACAGTCATCACTGTTAATCAACATTGTGCTAGAAGTTCTAGTTAGAGCAATTAGACAAGAAAATAAAAGGCATCCATATAGGAAGTAAAACTCTCACTATACACAGATGACATGATCTCAAATTTAGAAAATTCTGAAATGTCTATGACAAAGCTACTTGAATGAATTCAGAAAAGAGCAGGAGACAAGATCAACATGCAAAAATCAATAATGTCCCTGTACAATAGTATTGAACAATCTGAGGAGGAAATCAGGGAAATAATTCAATTTACAATAGCAACAAAAAAGACTCAAACACCTAGTAATCAATTTAACCAAGGAAGTACAAGACCTATAACTACAAAACAATGCTAAAAGAAATCAATGAAGATCTATACAAATAGGATGATATTCCATGTTCATGGATTGGAAGACTAAATATTGTGGAGATGTCAATTCTACCCAAAATGATTTAAAGATCCAATGCAATACCAATAAAAATTCCAACAGCCTACTTTACAGAAATAGGAAAGGCAATTACCAAATTTATTTGGAAGGGAAAGTGCACCAAAATGGCCAAAAGCATTCTAAAAAAGAAGAGTGATATTTCATTTAATTTCTTATTTCTTTGGTAGAAATTGTATTTTAATTGGTCTGTGTCTGGTTTTGTTTGTGGAAGCATGAATAGATTCAATACTCAAATACTTAATCAAATACTTCTAAAGTTGAAGATATTTTTATGTTTTCACATCTTATCTTTTCCTAATAATTTCCATTTCACCTAAGTTTACAAATTGTTGGCAAAAATATTTCCATCTTGCTCCTATTTTTTAATGCTCTGCACTATTGTCAGTTAACTCCACTTTTTAAATTCTTATCACAATACCAATTATTTTTCACTACTTTATTCTTGATAAATCTAACTCACATTTTGTCTATTTTAGTAATGTTTTCAAAGACACAGCATTGAACAATACTGGCCTTCTTTGTAGTATTCTTTATATTTTCTTAATCTTTGCTATTATTTTTATTAATTCCTTTCTTCTACATATTTGGAACTGGTATTATCTTATGGTAGGTTGATTTATGTACCATCAACAAACACTTGTTCTTAATCAATGTCCTTGTGAGTGTGAACCTATTTTAAATAGGACTTCTTGAAGATGTTATTTTTATTTAAGGTGTGACACAACTGAATGAGGTAGGTCTCAGTCTGGAATTCTGGAGGTTTTAAATAGAACCAAAAAGTCAAACGAGCCAAAAAGGAGAGGATCTCTCCATATGTTAGAAGGAAGAATGCAAGCCAAGCTACTTTAAGGATGGCCAATAGCCAAACACCAAAATGCAACAGTCTTCAGTGAGAAAGCAAGCATTGCAAATATCTTGATTTAGGACTTCTCCTATCTTCAAAACTGACAGCCAATAAATTCCCTTTGTTTAAACAAACCTTAATATGTGAAATTTGTCATAGCAACTCATGCAAACTAAGATGTGTATTTTCCCAAATTAGTATTTAAGGTTTTATATTTCCCTTTAAGGTCTCTTGACCCACAAATTTTGCAACAAACAGTTCTTATTATTGTTCAATTCCAAATGTGGCCTAATTTGCAAAATGGTCATGACATTTCAATTGTGTTTTCTGCTTTTAAATTCCAAAAGAATGGAATTTATTCAAATTTTCTTTATATGTGTTTTATAAATTATAACATTAAGGCTAGAGATTGTGGTCTGTATCATATTAGTCATTTAAGCTTGTTGAGTTGAAATTTACAAACTAGTACATAATCAATTTTAGTATTTTTGTATGCTTGAGGATAAATGATATTTTATATTTTTGTATGAAAAAAAATATGACTATGTAATCCATGAGTTTAAAGTTTGTAGATAAAATTTTATATATTCTTCCTAATTTTGCTAATTTGCACATCAAGTCTTTTATATCTATACCATTCATATTTATCTACTTTGCTCATCAATTAATGAATGTGATATGTTAAAAGTTCTCACTAAAATTGTGGATTCAGACATAATATTTTAGTTCCTCTCATTTTTTCACATATTTTGAAAATATGTTATATGATTTACACGAGGTTATACTGCTTTAAATTTTTCTGGTAAATTATGCATTTTTGAATTATGTAGCCCCAAAGTGCATTTTCCCCCAACTTATTTTGTCTAATATCCCAGTTATCTCTTGCCATGTAACAAACTATCTGTGGTGGTTTGAAACTGTATGCATATAATCATGTTCTTAAAGCTAATCCATTTCTGTGGGTGTATACCAATTGTAAGTAAGACCTTTTGATTAGGTTAAGCCATGGCCAGAGTAGGTGTTAATCCTCTTACTGGCCTTCTTTATAAGAGAATGAAATTCAAACAGACAGTGAGAAAGCCAGGGAAACAAACTGAAAGCAAAAATTCCCAGAAGAGAAAAGGGAGACTAGCAGACACTGCCAAGTGTTTTGCCTTGTGAGAGAGGAATTCAGGATTGCCAGCAGCCAATCTTCAAGAAGAAAGTATTGTCTTGATGATACCTTGATTTCGACAATTTTGTGGCCTCAAAACAATAAGCTTGTAAACTAATAAATTCCCATTGATAATGCCAACCTATTTTATGGTATCTGCTTTGAGCAGCTTAACAAACTAAAATACCATCCCCAAAATTAGTTGCTTATAAAAACTACAATGATAATTTTGATCAATTATCTTCAATTTGGTCAATGGTTAGTAGAGACAGCTCATCCCTGCTCCAGTTGGAGCCTGCTGGGGTGGATTAAAGCCTGGAAGCTGGACTCCTCCAAAACTTCTTTCTCTCATACTTCTGTTAGTTGATACTAAGGTATTTGTTGTTGGCTGAAGCCCCTACTCATGCCCTCTCCATGTGCAATTGGCTTCTTTAACAATATGACGGCTTGATCCAGAAACAAGCATCCTAGGGTGAGGGTTGGGGAGGAGGGATGTTGAAATAATTGAATGTTAACTAAGGTGGAAAGAAATAAATATAATGCCTTAGAGAAATTTAGGGAAACTTTTACTATGTTGAATTAATATGTCTTTACAGCTTGATAGTCAATACCATGAAACAATGCTCTCTTTTTAAGCTACCAAGGGAAGAGTTAACCAAATTGTTAAACACTGTTCAATTCATTTACTTTTATTTATTCAGGAAAAAGAAAAAGAAATATCATGAGACCAATATAGAAAAACGTGGTACAGTGGAATAAATGTACCATATTTTTGGAGCAAATTATTAATTGCTGTCATAAATAGCTATTCTGTTTTCATATATATTGATGTGGTAAGAAGGTCTGTATTTATTTTTAATTGAGGTCACCAAGAAATAAGACACTTTAGTTTTATTTTATTATTCTAATATCATAGATATCTAACATATTAAAAATATTTATCTTCCAGTAACATATCCCTTTCCTAGAACATAAAAATGATAACAAAAGAAATTTCAGTGTTGGCTTCTATTATGAAAGTTTACCATATAGTTTTCCATTTTGTAAAAACTAATTGGATTTTTAAAATCTTTTATATTTTCTGGCAATGCATATTTAGCATTCATATAACAGCTGATGTCACAGAAGCAATTAATAATAAGGGTTATTAGAAGGGTGACTAATTAAATGTTAAGCCTCCTATCATAACCTTTTCCTTTTAATTTCCTTACTATATCAGAGGAAGCAATATTTAAGTGAAATACATTTTGTAGGTCATATAATTTCTGCACAAAGAAATACCCTCTACAGAAAAATCAGTACTAATTTTTAATATGTATTCCATGATGAAGTTACTTCATGGAAAAACCATGTCAGGTGACAAAATTCAAGAACTAAGTACAGGGAATGCCTGTATATATATTGGCTAAATGCACCGTAAATGCAATCTTTGAATTATATTTTGCTGATGAAGTCACCAAGAGCATTTTACTTTCACTTTATCTTATTTTGAATTATTGATCCTGCTTATATGATGCCTATTATCATTACTATTATTTGCTGCCAGCTAAGGTAAAAATACAAAATTCCACTGTAATTATCTACTTTTTTACTTCTCAAAAGGGATGGAAAGAGTGAACTGCATGAATTCAATTAAAAATGTAAATATGTTAATATTATAATATGGAAAAACAAAAGAAAAATAGTGTTTCATGAGGACCAAAAATATCACCATTCTATGCAGAAATTAGGACATAAAATTTTATGAGGGTTTAGAGTAATGTCATAAAAAATGACAAAGTACAGAATTTTATGGCTCTACAGAAACAACTAACGAGCTTGACTTAGTTTACTAGGGCATATTAATTTGTCTGCCTATGATTCCTTCATCTCCCAGATAGCAGAAAGCCAGGAAGATGGCAGCCTATTTTCCTCGTCTAAGTTGCAAATGACATAGGGAACAATTCTTATTTTTGAAGAGCTGTGATTGTGTGTTTCTAAATGTTTGTAGGTCCCTCTAGAGCAAACCCAAAGGCTTACCTTTATTTTGCCCAACTTAGAGCATTCCCAGTGCTGGAGTAGCTTCCCAAGTGGCTTTTTACAAATGAATTTAAAAGTAAAACTATTGGCTGCAACAGACTGAAGCAAAGGGAATGAAGATAACAGTTGGGACAAGAAATAGATCAAAATGTCCGGAAGGTAGAAGTTGGAAAAAGGGATAATCAGGGAAAGGAGCTTTTAAAAGCTCCCACATATACTAAGAAATTAAAAAACCTACATGCTTACAGAAGGCTGAATGTATGCTTAGAAAAAGCCTGGGATGACCCTAAGTTTTTCACTTCTGTCTTACTTCCATGTGCCACACAAGACAGAAGTGAAAGCTAATGCACATTAGTAAATTGCCTAGCTAATCATTGAACAAGTGCCCCAGCACAGAGCTAATCTGTAAAGATTGGATGAATATTATTTTTTTTCTTTTCTTGGATCCAGGCCATTAAGAAAACACCATCGAAACAATATCTTGCCACTAAGCTAAAGGAACAGAGATTTCATTAGCCATATGTTCAAGAAAATACCATGCAGTACGTTGGCTTAAACAGTGGGAATTTATTAGATTATGGTTTTAATTCTAGGAAAATGTCCAAATCAAAGTGTCATCAACGTGATGATTTCTCTCTTGATACTGTGGCATTCTGAGGCTGCCTGTCAGTGATCTTTGGTTCTTGGCTTCTCTGTCACATGGCAATGCACGTGGTGGTCTTTTCTGACCTCTCCCTTATCTTCTGGGTTCTGGTGACCTTCCCCTTCTTGTTTACCATGGCTATCTTGCTGTCTCTCTGGATTTCATTCTGCTTATAAAAGACTACATTAATAAGATTAAGACACAAACTCATTGGAGTTGGGCCACACCTTAATTGAAGTAACCCCTTCTCACAATGGGTTCACATTGACAGAAATAGATTGTTTAAGAACATGTTTTTCTGGAATACATGCCTCTAAATATTCATAGTTTACCCTCTGGACACCCCAAAAACATTTTCTTTCTATGTGTCAAATACATTCATCCAATCACAATATCACAAAAGCCTTAAGTCATTTCAGTAAGAATGCTTAGTACAAAGTCCATCAAAATGGATAATGGGCATTTTCTGTTCCGCAGCACAGTCCCCTGTCTGTGAATCTGTGAAACCTGAAGAATAAGTTATTTACTTCCAATATACAATGGAGGGACAGGCGTAGGGTACACAATCCAATTCCAACAGGGAGAGATTGGAAAGAAAACAGGTGACATGAGTTCCAAATATTTGATAAACCAGTAGAGCAAACTCCATTAGATTTCAAGGTCTGAGAGTCCATCTATGGATTGATATTTTGTCTTTCAGGCCTGATGGAGCGGCAGGCCCCTCCTTCCAAGTGCTTTCATAGTGGCACTGCTGTTTTAGATCTCTGGGATATAGATGCCACATATACCTCAATGGATGCAGAAACAAATGTGACATAATACAGCATATTTTATGATAAAACACTCAGAAAATTAGGTATAGAATTGAACTTCATCAACATGATAAAGGTCATAGATTAAAAACGTCCATATAACATTATTCTTAATGGTGAAAGACTGAAAACTTTCCCTCAAATATAAGGAACAAGCCAAGAAGGTCTACTTTCACCACTTCTATTCAACACCATACTGCAAGTTCTAGCCAGAACAAGGAGGGAAGAAAAAGAATAAAAATCTTGCTAAATAGAAATAAATAAATAAAACTATCTCTATTTGCACATGATATCATTCTAAAAAATGTGACAAAACAACAACAACAACAACAACTAATAGAGATAGAAATGAATTTGGCAAAGTTACTGGAAACAAGACAAACTCATAAAATGAATTGTCCATATTAGTAATGGACAATCTGAAAATGAAATTAAGTAAATGATTCCATCTACAATAGCAACAAAAAGAATAAAATACTTAGGAATAAATTTAACCAAAGAATTTTAAGACTTGCACACTAAAAATACAAATCATTGCTGAAATAGATTAAAGAATGTAAAGGCATTGTATTAGTCAGCAAAGGGGTTGCTGATGCAGAATACCAGAAATCAGTCAGCTTTTATATAGGGTGTTTATTTGGGGTAGAAGCTTACAGTTACCATCCCATAAAGCATAAGTTACTTCCCTCACCAGCCTGTTGTCATGTGTTGGAGCAAAATGGCTATCAATGTTCAGCCCTCCTCTTCCTCTTAAGGCTCTATTGTCAGGCTCTCTAGGCTGTGTCTCTCTTCCCAGGGTTTGACTCTCTCCAGGCTCAGTGGCTTTGTTCTCTCCACAAGTCCAGCTGTAGACTATCAGGCGAATGGCTTGTCTCCTTTCCTGGAGCTCTCTCTCCTTCCTCATGATCAGACTTCTCTGTGTGTTTACTTCCCAGGGCTCCAGCTCCAAAACATCAACCTCCCTTCTATGTGGTACAATTTCTCTGTGAGTCCCCATCCACCAAGGAGGCAGAGATGCAACGTTTTACTGACATGGACCAATCAAAGCCTTAATCATTATTTAATGACGTAAAAGCAAAATCTCTGAATTCAATACACTTTAATATGCCCAGAGAAAAAGACCAATTTACAAACATAATCCGATATTTCTTTATGGAATTAATCAATAACATCAAACTTCTACACTCTACCCTCTGAATTCCAGAAAGACATTCCAATATTAAAACAACAACAACAACAACAACAACAACAACAAAAACCTTGAATCAGTAACAAAGCTGAATACAAAAATCATATCACAGTCAGTTTAAAGAAAAACAGTTTTTGGGGGGGCAAAGTCCCATCTGGCTATAGACCTTTGAAACTTACAAAACAATTTATTTGCTTCCAATACACAAATGGACAGACAAAGGATGAACATTTTCATTATCATAAGGAGAAATTGGGAGGGAAACACGAGTCATGGTTCCTTTACATTTCAGTGAACCTGCAGGGCACCCTTCATTCGATTTCAAAGTCTGAGAGTCATCTTATGATGATGGTTTCTTCTCTCTGGAGCCTTATGGGGACCCAGCCTTTCCACAGTCTTGCCTAATGGCCATTTTCTTGGTTCCAACCTCATCAAGCAGCTGGGTATCAACCAAGCTCCAGATCTCACCTTCCAAGAGTTTGGGGTTGATTACTACACTTTATCCAATCTTTAGGTTAAAGTTTTAGCCCCCCAGTACAGCGAAATGAAGCCAACATCCTCCCTAACATTTGGCATACAGACTCAACCTTCTCAGAGAAATGATTTGATCACCTGACCTTCCCTAATCCATGAGGAACAAGATCCACCCTTCTCAGACCTATAGAGTGCTGATCTTAACCGCCCTAATCCTTGCGGAATGTGTTCCACCCTCTCTGTACCCTAGGGCAGCAAAACTCTCCCCAAATATCGGGTGGGAACATCCACCCTCTTCAACTGCTGGGGCAAACTCACTCTCTCTGTACACATGGGTGGGGTTCTTCTCTTGGTCCAAGGTGATGTCTTAATTCCAGATCTCAGTTTCCATGGTTTTCCTCTTAAAGCTGTTTTCCCTTCAATCTCTCCTTTTCATGTCCCTTTTATTCCTGGCTTGAATAGACATCTCTCCAAAGAAGATATATAAATGACCAGAAAGAACATGAAGCTAAATGCCTAGACTCACCATTTTCAAATTCTGCCTTCCATAAAACACCAGGAGTTAATCTTGCTAAGTTCTCTGCAACTTATTTTAAATAAGGATCCTAAATCCATTCAATGAGCAAAAAAATCCTCTCTCCAACAAATGGTGCTAGGATACTGAATATCAACATGCAAAAAATAAATTTGGACCCTTACTTCACAGCAAATACAAAAATTCACTCAAAATATATCAAAGACCTTATAACTCTTGGAAAGAAATTTTCATAAAATCTTTGGCAGCGAACACATTTATACAAGACCAAAAGCACAATCAAAAAAGGAAAAATAGATACTTGAGACTTCAATAAAATTAAAACCTTTTGTGCTTCAGAGGACATGATCAAGAAAGTAAAAGGAAAATATGCAGAATCGAAGAAAAATTTTGTAAACCATTTATCTGATAATATACTAGTGTCCAAAATATATAATTAAACATTAAAACTCAACAATTAAAAAAGAATTTAATTAACTTGTTGACATGTGCAGAATCAATAAAAAAGATGTGTGTTAGTCTTGTGAACTGAATAGAAAAGGTAAAAGCCCAACAAAATGTTAGTAACTAGCAGTATTATTAATATGTGGGTATGAAACTGGCTTACAGGGAAAGTCTAAGATCATGTATATTACTAAAAGGAAAACTAAAAGTGTAACATGGGACTGTATAGCATAGTAAAACCACATGTGAAATATGAATATGGGTAAAATTGCATATTTAAGACTGTCTTTCTTTGAAACTGAACAAATGCATGTTAATACTACACAATGTTAATATCAGACCAAAAAAACCATTATGCTAAGTGAAAGAAATCAGACACAAAGTACTACATATTTTATGATTCCACTTATATAAAATGCAAATATAAATCAATTTGTAAAAATAAATTAAATTAGTGGTTATATGGGGCTGGGGAAGGACTGCTAAGTGATGTGGAGCTTTTCTTTTGGGAATAATGAAATTGTTCAAAAAATTTTTGTAGTGATGAATGCACAACATTGTGATAATATTAATAGCCAATGATTATACATGTTGCATAGGTCATACGGTATGTGAATATATCTCAAAAATTCTTATCTGTTTTTTGTTTATTATTATTGATATAATGAAAATGCGCTAATAATGATTGAAGTGATGAATATCACAACTATGTGATTATAACAAATACCATTGATTGCACACTTTGGATGAATTTTATGCTTTATTCATATGTATAAATAAAATTGATCCATTTAAAAAATAAATTCAATTAAAAATGGGCAAAGGGCTTGAATAAAGATATCTACAAATTTATGCAACTGATCAATAAACATATGCAAAGATACTCAATATCATTAGTTATTATGGGTGTATAAATCAAAACCACAACAATAATATCACTTCATATACACTAGAATAGATAGCATGCCAAAAATAAAAAAAGGAAAATAGGGGCAGATGTGGCTCAAGCAATTGGGCACCCATCTCTCATATGACAGGTCTCGGGTTTGGTTCCTGGTGCCTCCTAAAGAAGATGCAACCAACAGATGCCACAAGCAGCAGAAGCTGCAACCAGCAGATGCCCTAGATGCCTCAATCAGTAGGCAATGCAACCAGCAGGGAGTGAAAGTGGCTCAAACGGTTGGGCACTCGCCTCGCACATGGGAGGTCCTGGGTTCAGTTCCTGGTGCTTCCTAAAGAAGACAAACGGATAATAAGCCGACAGATGAGGGAGCCATCTTGGGGCGGGGGGGAGGATATATTTAAAATAAGTAAATAAACAAACAAACAAACAAATATTTTTAAAAATGGAAAACAGCATATGTTGGCTAGTTTATGGAGAATTTTGAACACACAAACATTGCTGTTGGGATTGTAAATGGCACATTCACATGGAAAAAAGATCAGTGTTTTCTCCAAAGTTAAACATTGGAGTATCATGTGACCCAGCAATTACACTCTTAGGTATATACCCCAAAGAATTGAGAGCAGGTATGATTGCTTGTATTTATATGTACCCCAGAAAAACATGTACTTAAATGTAATCCATGCCTTTGGGTGTGAACCTCTTGTAAGTAGGACATTTTGATGAGGTTAATTTAGTTTACGTTTGGTCCAGCTCAATCAGGATGAGTCTTAATCCTATTACTGGAGTACTTTATAAGTAGAATGAAATTCAGACAAAGAGAAAGAAAGCTCCAGTGGGACACAGAAGAGAACAAAGAGGCCATGAGAAGTTGCCATGTTAAGTTCCATGTACCAGAGGAGCTAAAGACCAAGAACTGCCAGCAGCCAGGTACAGTCTTTGGGGAGAAAGCATCACTTTGGTGATCCCTTGATTTGGAAAATTTTGCTAGCCTCAAAATCGTGAGCAAATAAATTACCACTTTTTACCAAAACTCACTTCATGGTATTTGCTTGAGCAGCCAAGGAAACTAAAAAAAACAAATATTAAAAAAAAAAAAAAAAACTTGTAAAAGAATGTTTATGGCAGCAATTTTCATAATAGCCAAAAATTGGCAACAATCCAAATGTCCATTCACTGATTAATGAATAAACAAAATGTGGTATTTCCATAGAATGGAATGCTATTTAGCCATAAGGTCAATGAAACATTGATACTTGATACAATGTGGATGAACTTTGAAAACAATATGCTAAATGAAGGAAGTCATACACAAAAGTTGACATATCATTTGGTTTCATTTACATTAATTATCCAGAATAGATATCCATAGAGATGGAAATCAAATTAGTGTTAGCCATAGGCTGGGAGGAGGGGAATGAGGAGTGACTGCTTAATAGATATGGGTTTGCCTTTGGGGTGATGAAAATGCTTTGGCCCTAATTAAAGGCAATGGTTACACAACATTATGAATGTACTAAGACATAAATCACAGTCTTGTAACCTTTTTCTCTCCTTCTTAGACATCCTCAGCTACAATTCTCAAGGAAGCTCAGAGAATGCACCTATCAACAAGATTAGGGCATTAATGAAGAAGGCAGCAGAATCTAATAAAAACCCATGATTACTGTCCACAGAGAGTAGATGTGGTATGCTTCACAATGGGAGAAAATATTTGGAAACTACATTTGTAATAAAGACTTAATATCCAAAATATAGAAAGAAATCCTTCAACTTAACAACAAAAAAACAAACAACCCAATTAAAAAAATGGAAAAAAGACTTGAATAGACATCTCTCCAAAGAAGATATATAAATGGCCAGAAAGAACATGAAAAGATGTTCAACATCATTAGCCATCCCAGAAACACAAATAAAAACCACAGATACACCATTACTCTACCCATCAGAATGGCCTCTATTAAAAAAAAAAAACAGAAAATAACAAGTGTTGGATGTTAGGAGTTCCCCTTCACTAGGTTTGCAATAATTAACAAGCTGTGACTCAATTCCCCCTGACATGCTTTAAGGAAGGACAAGCCTCCCCTTAAGCCTACGTGTCTGAAAGTAGGGCACTTCCTCAAAGGTTGAACAAAGAGACCACGGTGAAGATGGGAGTAAAGTGAGATAAAGAGCTTCACTCCCTCCACATCAAAGCACCACCTGCTCCTTCAGCATTCCAAGAAAACATAAATCCATAACACACTACCCTCTAGCCATAAAAGGGAAAATATTCACCCCTAGGGCTTCCTATTGGCCCCTGCACCTTACTCAAGCCCTTGACCCCCTCCCATCAACTATCATTTCCCTGCCTAGGAATGTACTGAATAAATCCAAAGCCCTTCTTTCCAGGGGCAGGCTGAAGTCTGTTCTTCAGACCCCCTCTGTTGGGAGAGCTTTCCAATAAACTTTCTGCCTGAAATCATCATTCTCCGTGTCCCAGTCAGCACTATTTTTCTCCAACATTGGAGAAGATGTGGAGAAATAGGAACACTCATTCATTCATTGCTGGTGGCAAATTAAAATGGGGTAGCCACAGTTTGGTTGTTCCTCAGAAAACTAAGTATAGGACTGCCATATGATCTGGCAATACTAGGTATACACCCAAAAGAATTGAAAGCAGGGACTCAAACAGATATTTTCACACCAGTGGTAATAGCAGCATTATTCACCATTGTGAAAAGATGGAAGATGAAAGCAATCTAAGTGTCCATAAGCCAATGAATATATAAATAAAATGTATTATATGCATACAGTGAATTATTCAGCTGTAAAAAGGAATGAAGTCTTGATACATGCAACAACACGGATGAACCTGGAAGACATCTGAAATAAGCCAGACACAAAAGGACAAATATTGTATGAGCTCACTGATCTGAAATAATTAGAATAAGCAAAGTCAAAAAGTGGAATCTAGAATATAGGTTACCAGGGGATGGGGTTTGGATAGGAAATTGGAAGTTAGGGCTTAAAATTTACAGGGCTCCTATTTGGAATGTTGGAATCATTATTATTATTATTTTTTTAACTTTATTTTGTACATTTAATAATTGAAAACATAAACAATTAAAAACTAAAAAGTAAACACAGATGAATAAATATATACATTTCTCAATTAAATGTAATGGATACATGTAAATTTTTTTTTTTTGAATCAAACAATATATTACACAATATATTTGGTTCATAGTAATGCATTCATACAGTATTTGTCCTTTTGTGTCTGGCTTGCTTTACTCAACATAATGTCCTCCAGGTTCAGCCATGTTGCCATATGCTTTATGACTTCATTTCTTCTTACAGCTGCATAATATTCCATCGTGTGAATAGACCACAGTTTGTTTATCCATTCATCTGTTGATGGATACCTGGGTTGTTTCCAACTTTTGGCAATGGTGAATAATGTGGCTATGAACATCGGTGTGCAGATGTCTGTTCGTGTTACTGCTCTCAGGTCTTCTGGGTATACACCCAGTAATGGGATTGCTGGGTCACATGGCAAGTCTATATTCAACTTCTTTAGGAACTGCCAAACAGTCCTCCATAGTGGTTGTACCATCCTGCATTCCCACCAACAGTGAAGAAGTGTTCCTATCTCTCCACATCCTCTCCAACACTTGTAGTTCTCTGTCTTTTTAATAGTGGCCATTCTGATAGGTGTGAAATGATATCTCATTGTAATTTTGATTTGCATTTCCCTAATCATGAGTGATGTTGAGCATTTCTTCATGTGTTTTTTTGCCATTTGTATTTCTTCTTCGGAGAAATGTCTATTCAAGTCTTTGGCCCATTTTTTAATTGGGTCATTTGTCTTTTTATTGTTGAGTTGTAACATCTCTTTATATATCCTGGATATTAAACCCTTATCAGATATGTGATTTCCAAATATTTTTTCCCATTGAGTTGGCTGCCTTTTCACCCTTCTGACAAAGTCCTATGAGATGAAAAAGTATTTAATTTTGAGGAGGTCCCATTTATCTACTTTTTCTTTTGTTGCACGTGCTTTGGGTGTGAGGTCCAAGAAACCACCACCTACTACAAGGTCTTGAAGATGTTTCCCTACATTTTCTTCTAGTAGTTTTATGGTCCTGCCTTTTATATTTAGATCTTTGATCCATTTTCAGTTTATTATTGTATAGGGGGTGAGATAGGGGTCCTCTTTCATTCTTTTGGTTATAGATATCCAGTTCTCCCAACACCATTTGTTGAAGAGACTGTTTTTTCCCATCAGCATGGGCTTGGTAGGTTTGTCAAAAACCAGTTGACTGTATAGGTGAGGGTATATTTCTGGATTCTCAATTCTATTCCACTGATCGATATGTCTATCTTTATGCCAGTACCATGCTGTTTTGACCACTGTAACTTTGTAATATGTTTCAAGGTCAGGCAGTGAAATTCCTCCCACATTGCTCTTCTTTTTTAGAATACTTTTGGCTATTCGGGTGCACTTACCCTTCCAGATGAATTTGGTAATTGCCTTCTCTAATTATGTAAAGTGAGCTGTTGGGATTTTGATTGGTATTGCATTGAATCTATAAATCAGTTTGGGCAAGATTGACATCTTCACGATA
Organism: Tolypeutes matacus; assembly: GCA_026826555.1. Classification (NCBI taxonomy): domain Eukaryota; kingdom Metazoa; phylum Chordata; class Mammalia; order Cingulata; family Chlamyphoridae; genus Tolypeutes; species Tolypeutes matacus. The sequence continues at coordinate 1,890,519 of JAKSZT010054524.1, read as the reverse complement.
TTTATTCTTCCAATCCAAGAACACGGAATGTCTTTCCATTTGTTTAGGTCTTTTTAAACTTCTTTTAGCATTGTTTTGTAGTTTTCGGCATATAGGTCCTGTACTTCCTTGGTTAAATTAACTCCTAGGTATTTGAGTCTTTTTGTTGCTATTGAAAATGGAATTTTCCTCCTGATTTCCTCCTCAGATTGTTCAGTATGAGTGTACAAAAACATTACTGATTTTTGCGTGTTGATCTTATAACCTGCCACTTTGCTGAATTCATTTATTAGTTCAAGTAGCTTTGTTGTGGATACTTCAGGATTTTCTAAATACAGGATCATGTCATCTGCAAACAGTGAGAGTTTTACTTCCTCTTTTCCTATTTGGACGCCTTTAATTTTTTTGTCTTGTCTAATTGCCCTAGCTAGAACTTCTAGTACAATGTTGAATAACAATGGTGACAGTGGGCATGCTTGTCTTGTTCCTGATATTAGGGGGAAAGCTTTCAACCTTTTCCCTCTGAGTATGATGTTGGCTGTGGGTTTTTCATTTATGCCTTTTATCATATTGAGGAATTTTCCTTTTATTCCTATCTTTTGAAGTATTTTTATCAAAAAAGGATGTTGGATTTTGTCGAATGCCTTTTCTGCATCTATTGAGATGATCATGTGTTTTTTTTCCTTCAATTTGTTAATGTGGTGTATTACATTGATTGATTTTCTTATGTTGAGCCAGCCTTGCATACCAGGAATAAATCCCACTTGGTCGTGATGTATAAGTCTTTTGATATGCTGTTGAATTCGATTTGCAAGTATTTTGTTGAGAATTTTTGCATCTATGTTCATGAGAGAGATTGGTCTGTAATTTTCTTTTCTTGTGGAATCTTTATCTGGCTTTGGTATTAGGGTGATGTTGGCTTCATAAAATGTGTTGGGTAATTCTCCCTCCTCTTCAATTTTTTGGAAGAGTTTAAACAGGATTGGTGTTAATTCTTTTAGAAATGCTTGGTAGAATTCACCTGTGAAGCCATCTGGTCCTGGACTTTTCTTTGCTGGGAGATTTTTGATGACGGATTCAATCTCCTTAATTGTGATTGGTTTGTTAAGTTCTTGTATTTCTTGTTGGGTCAGTGTAGGTTGGTTATGAGTTTCTAGAGATTTGTCCATTTCATCCAGGTTGTCTAGTTTGTTGGCATATAGTTTCTCATAATATCCTCTTATGATTCTTTTTATTTCTGTGAGGTCATTTGTAATTTCCCCCCTTTCATTTCTGGTTGTATTTATTTGCATCTTCTCTCTTTTTTTCTTTGTTAGTCTAGCAAGGGGTTTGTCAATTTTATTGATCTTCTCAAAGAAACAGCTTCTGGTTTTGTTGATTTTCTCTATTGCTTTTCTGTTCTCATTTTCATTTATTTCCGCTCTAATATTTATTATTTCTTTCCTTCTTTTTGCTTTGGGATTGGTTTGCTGTTCTTTTTCTAGTTTCTCAAGTTGTTCAGTTAAATCTTTGAGTTTAGCTCTTTCTTGTTTCTTAATATAGGCATTTAGGGCTATAAATTTCCCTCTCAAGACTGCCTTTTCTGTATCCCATAAGTTTTGATATGCTGTGTTCTCATTTTCATTTGTCTCAATATATTTACTGATTTCATTTGCAATTTCTTCTTTGACCCACTGAATATTTAGGAGTGTGTTGTTCAGCCTCCACACATTTGCAAATTTCCTTTTTTCCTGTCTGTTATTGATTTCTAGTTTCATTCCATTATGATCTGAGAAGGTGCTTTGTACAATTTCAATCTTTTTATATTTATTGAGAGCTGTATTGTGACCTAACATGTGGTCTATCCTGGAGAAAGATCCATGGGCACTTGAGAAGAATATATAACCGGCTGAGTTTGGATGCAGTGTTCTGCATATGTCTGTTAGGTCTAACTTGTTTATCATATTGTTCAAGTTCACTGTTTCCTTGTTGATCTTCTGTCTAGTTGTTCTATGTGGAATTATTTTGATAACGGAAGTTGGTGATGATAGTTTTGCTGAGCTGCGCTTGCTGCCTGGTACACATGGGTTTTCACAGAAAGAAAGAGTTTATTACAAGCATCAAATAGGAGACAAGAGCAACAAGCTCAGATCTGGGTCATGGAATTGGAGAAATTCTGAAGCTTTAATGTTGATATGGGATAGGATCTGCTGTAAGATGATCTCTAGCTAGGGTATATTTACAGTTAATTGGTTAATTTTTCTGATGTTTGGGCTGTGACATATCAAGAACTTATATCTGTTGGACCTCTTCCTCTTTATTAAGGTCCAAATCTCTTCATTCTTGTTGTTCCAAGTTATTTTGATTCCACTTTCAGGATACTTTATGTTCCAGGGTTACTCTTGGTCATTATTAGTAGGGAATGCACAAGTATCACTGAGGAAGTCCTTGAGAACTGAAAAAAGTTAGCTGGAGTAGTCACAATCTGGCTGCAAACCAGGGGCAAGGAAGCATCTGGTTATAGCAATGGTACAAATCAATCAGATAACATAAGATAATTACAGCAGCACAACATTGGGAACATAGTTATCAATGCTGAAATATATTTTTTAATGTGATTAAAAGAGGAAAAGTTAGATTGCATATATGAATGCAGAATAGAATTTTTTTAGAAAATCTATGGACCTGCACTATACAAACAGTTAAATCATGGACTACAGTTAATAATACAATTATAAAAATGTACTATTATCAATCTTATCAAAATTTCCACACCAAGGGTGGTATATGGAAACCCCATATTTTATGCATGATTTTTCTGTAAACCCACAACTTCTCTAATAAAAAAAATAATTTATAAAATTAATGAAAAGGAAAAAATTCTCATCAGTAAAACAATAAAGAATCCAATTAGAAAATATGCAAAGATAAGAACTGACATTTCACTGAAGTGGATATACAGATGGCAAATGAACACGTGAAGAGTTTCTCAAAATTATTAGCCATTAGGAAAATGTAAATTAAAACCTCCATGAAATATCACTACATACCTACATGCCAAATAATGGTGATGTTAACGGATAAACTAGATCACTCATACTATGTTAGTGGGTAGGTAAATAGTATAGCCTATCTGGAAACTAGTTTCTGAAAAAAAATTGTAATCCAGCAACCACTTGACCCAAGAATTGCATTCCTGGTCATTTACTGAAGAGAAATGAAGACTTATATTCACACCAAAACCTATATATGAATGCTTATGTCAGCCTTATTCATTATAGTCAAAAACTAAAAAAAGAGCAGATATCCTTCAATCTGTGAATGATTAAACCATCTGTGGTATATGCATACCATGGAATATTAGCAATAAAAGGAACAAATTATTGCTACTTACATCAACTTGGATGAATATCCATGGAATTATGCTGAGTGAATATCAATCCCTAAAATTTATAAACTGTATAGTTTAATTTATATAACATTCTTGAAATGAAAAAATTCTAGATGGAGAACAGATTAGTGGTGCCAAGAGTTAATGAAGGGGTGGAAATGGGAAGGAAGCAGGTGATGCTATAAAAGGGCAATATGAAGGAACTTTGTGGTAAGAAAAATATTCTATATCTTTACTGTGTTGATGTCAATACCCTTGTTGTGATATTGCACTACAGTTTTGCAAAGTAGATGTTACCATTGGGGGAATATAGGTAACCTGTACACACAGAAGATATCTTTGAGTTATTTCTTACAACTGCATGTGACTCTATAGTTATCTCAACCTAAAAGTTTTAATTTAAAAAATGCACAGTAATATTTTGTGGTGTCTCATTAATCAAGGGGCCCTTGGAAACAACTGAATAGCAAAATGCTAAAATGACATATTTAGGCAAAACATTTCTAGTTTTTCAGGGCAGAAACAAACAAACAAACAAAAACCTATTCAATACACTTTTGCTTATTTTCCAGACAAATGACAGTTCACAGACAGTTCATAATTCTTTTGAGAATTCAGCTAGAGTGGTATACCATGAATCATATCTCAAGTTTTTTCCAGAGGGACTTGGAACCAGTTACCAGAGTAATTTTGCATAGAGACAGAAAATAACTACAATTTTTGAGTTTTTAATACTGGCTTTGACTGACAGTAATTCACGATGGCCTGAAAAATCACAATGCTTTTCACTAAAATTTAACTTATTTAAGTCAGTTTTTAAAGGGAGTTCAGACCTAAATCTGTCTCCTACCACCATACCTGGGACCATAGATTTATCTGATGGCTATTATCAGTCTCAAAATGTATATGGAATCGGTATAACTATTAAGTGGCAGAATGCTAACATCAATTCCTGACCTCAGAAATTATAGAAATAAGTGCATACCCAGAAAAATACTGATTGAGACAGTCAAATGCAAACTACAATGTGTAAAAATATATTTGCAGCACATACAATCAAAAAAGACTCTTATCCAGAATTCTGTGTTTAAATAACTACAATAAATCAGTAACAAAAAGGCTGGCAATCCAATAAAACAAAGGGGTGTATGTGGGAGATTTGCATAAGCTAGTCACAAAAGAAGATACCCACTAAAGAAGTTATGTGTGAAAGATCACTCAGCCTCATTGCTAATTATGAAAATGAAAATTAAAACCACAGTAAGATACCTCAATGCCCCTACCAAAATGGCTAATTAAAGTCTCACAATACCAATATTAGTGAAGATGCAGTACAATAAAAACACTGACACTGCAGTGCAAGTGTAATTTGCTAAAACCACAATAGAAAAGAGCTATTTATTTACTGAAGGTGAACTTACACGCCTCTTATGACCTAGGAATTCCCTTCATATATTTAGAGTAACATATACATTTTCACCAAGAGACTTGTATAAAATTCTTAGGGTAGCTGTATTCATAATAGCTAAAATCTGGAAGCTACCCAAATGCCCACTAAAAGTATAGAATATTCATAAAATAGAATACTATACAATAATAAAAGTAAATAAACTCATCCACGTGCAATATGATGATGGGCAGATCTGGTGGCCCTGAAGTCTCCTTTCCTTCCCACTTTGGTAGTTTAGCTGGCTGAGAGGGATGGATGTCTGCAGGAAGACAGCAAGGCTGAGGTTAGCATTCCTGACATTGGTGGCTGTTACGTGCAAAGGGCCCTTCATACACAGACCTTGCCCCTCAGTGTGCATAGTACCTGATGTTTTTCCTGGGTCTGAAGACCCCTCGATAGATTCCTTGTTACTTAGAGAAGCTATGGGTACTCACCCACATTTCAGTCCAGTCTATGAAAATGCGAATGGATGTGAATGGAGAGCCTGTTTTCTTTTTCTCCAGGAGCGCTTTGGCTATATGTCCACCCTGCTGGCCAAACACAGTTCCTCTCAGCTTGAGTTCTGGCTGTTGTGCATCTCACATATGCCCTACTTTGCTACAGAAAAATGAGAATTCACAAGACTGCGTGTGCCCTACCACATCTCTCCTTATAAATGTCCCCCAAGAAACCTATGTAAAATCTGCACTGTACATGACTAGAGTTTTATATCTGTGATCCCAACTTGGATAACTCTCATTTGCATAGTGTTGAGCAAAGGAAGTCACTCATGAAAATACACTGGATGATTCTGTTTATCTAAGTCTCAAAATAAGCAAGTTAAATTATAGCATTTGATACTAAGATATTTGTGCCTTTAGGGAGGAGAAAGGAAATAGGGATTGATAATGGGCATGAAGGGAGTTCTAGGGAGATAATGTTCTCTTTTTTGAACCGTGGTAGTTATATTTGTGGTTACTTATGATGATTTATGTATCGGTGGATTTATGTTTTGTGCATCTTAGCTTGGGATCAAGTGATGTTTAACATTGATCCACTAAACAACACAGTTTTATATTTAACAGGATAAACATGTTGCAGAGACAGTTTGTGCTCACTAAATACTCCCTGTTCTCCTCTACTTTTCCCAGCCTGCAGTTAGTTTTGAGACATGTAAGCAGGAAGGACAGTGAACAGAAGTGGCATGTGTCATTTCTGGGCTGAGGCTCTTAAGAGCTAGTGTCTTCTTCCATCTCTCTCTTCTTCTGCCACGGTGTCCTTGGAGGCCACATGTTCCAGATGGTGTAGCTGGCAGATGGAAGGAGGCTTCCCAATTCCCATCAATCTCTATGTGTGTGAGAAATGAACCTGCATTACACTAACCAGCTGAGATGTTTTTGAAGAAACTAGAACTAATTATTCTAGCACCAAATGCCGACATTATAATAAACAAATCAATAAAATTTGTGGTAAAAAAGAGAAAAAGAAGATCTATGCTAAAATATATAAAAAAGAAACTATTTTTTAAAGAAAAATATGCTTTATGCTCTCAGAACGTATCCTACCCTGATCAATGCAGTATTCTCAGGTTCTTTCCCTGCCAATGACATGGAAGTACATTTTATATCTAGATATTCTGACTATCATGAAGACAAGCATAATGATGAAAGACAAACTTTAAAAGGTATATTATTAGATACTATCTAGTTAAGAATATATCAGTCATAATTTCATATGATCATATTTATATTCTCTACAGATCGCTTCTATCAGGATAATAATTACTACACAATTCATAGGTTTAAGGGGTCCTTTTAATAATGTGTCTTCAAAATAATTCTTTCTTTAGTTGAAACATGCACCATGGGTCTAACATTGTGAATGTTGGAAACCGTGTTGTCCTCTTTAAAACACTTTTTGTCTTTATAAAGACTTTGTACTTTACAAAAAGTTAAAGTGAAGTCACATTATAATCAGATGATTTAGTTCAAACTCATATAAAAGCCACTTCATCCCCTCATCTTTCTGGCTGCCCTTTTCTGACCCTTCTCAACTCCATTACATCTGTCTAATGATGTGTTATTCCATAGCTTGATTGAAGGGTTTATTGATTTCAGTCCCATCTCTCTACTATATATAAATAGGTCTGAAAGTGAGAAGGTTTAAATTTGGTAGTGAAAGAGAAAGCTCTTTCATGACATCCACAACATTTTTAGAGGGTTTATCTGATGGGCTGTCAAAAGTGGGACACATCCAGGAAAACTCAGCACCCATGAAACAAAATGACATAGCCAGTAAACTCCAGAGTTGTGGCTCTAGGAATTTTATAATCCTTAATGGGGAACTGAAGGTCTTTTGAGTAAGATGGTTTTTCATTTCTTTCATATAAAAGTAAGTATTTGTGAGAGAGAGAGACAGAGGGAAAAAAAAAACTTCTAAGAAGGGAATGGTTGGACATAATTTTTTTTTTCATATTCACTACAAGCAAAGCCCAGGACAAAGGGTTGTGTGTAAGTGGTCATTTGGGAAGTGATCGAGGGGAGCACGAACAATAAACATGGAGAGGTAAAAAGAGAAGGGAGGAAGTCAAATCAGGAGGCTATGCTATCCGTTTTGTGACTGCTACAGGTTGTAGGTGCTTGATGTGATCAGATGATCTAAGGAGATTTGTAAAATGTATTTCAGAAAAACTGACATGGGGGCAAAATGGGAATTCATTTATCTCTTGTCTTCAGTTCTCCCAATTGAATAAAAGTGGGCCTTGAACTTAATCCCTTGCACTTGTATAGGCCAGAATGTGAAGCAGGTCCCCTTTGTGTCCCATTCGGCAGTCACAGGAGCACTGGGGCAGGAACCAAGGTTCATTCTGCTTTGGAAAGGAGTTGTTCTGTTGCCTCTGAGTTAAGCTGGTCGAAGCCTGCTTGGCACTCGTTTGATGCAACAGAGGCTGGATCAAGATTTGGATCCAAAGCATTTTATAAGTGATGATTGAAAGTTTTAGATATAGTTTTCTACTATATTAAATATAGGATTTAATAGTTATTGATATTGATAACCTGAAGTTTCCTCTTCACATTGTAGGTGATAGGAAAAAAAAAAAAAAAAGATTTTGTACCTGTACCCTTATTGTCTGTAATCTATTAACCTAATGATGTTTTACATTCAGTAAAGTATTAGTGTGCAGATATTTTCATGAAATCTGGGGTACCTAAGTGGCAATATTGGTCTTGGACCCCATTTCCAACTTATAAAGCCTGATGGAATATTTAGAAATAATTTGACATTATAATAGATGCCTTTCTCTCAACTGTTAACAGTAACAGAGAATGCATTGACATGATTTTAGTTGTGTACTTTCTAAGCTTTGTAAAAAAGCAATATTATTATTCACAGGTATAGCACTCAGGGTAGCCAATGACAGAATGTAGGTTTTTCTAAGTCAAAATGCAGGTTTTGGAGGCTGAAAAAAAAATTGTGAAAGGTCTTTTCTTACACAGAGACTTGTTGAAGGGTTTTGGAAAAGCCCAAAACTTTAGGAAATCATCTCTTTTGAATGTAAAAAGCATATTTTACAGTATCTAATGAGAGATACACGTGGTATGAAAACTGTATGATTCATTGTAATGTTAAAAATTTTCATGTTGTCTATATTATAATTTCCAGCTTGATCATCTTCTTTTAATTTTTTACTCTTTTTCTTATGTATGCTCCACTTTCAATTTTGTCATTACTGTCTGTTAAAGGTATTTTTTCAGGCTGATTATTAATTTTTTCTGTATTTAATTTTTCTTCTATTTCATTAATAGTTGTTCAATAATTTCTCACATACTTGCAGTTCAGTCCTTTTTAGACTTCTCAAAATACTTAAAGTTTTGATTCAGAAGTAAATGAATGGATCCACATATATTTAAAATGAAATATCATTCTTTTGTTATCAAACATTGTTAACATTTTCTCATTTGATACATATGTTTATTTAAACACCTGTACATTCATGGCTTCACATGGATTTTTGAATTCTTATACCAAGTATCTACTGTGCATTATGCACTGGGAATTCAAAATTCAAATAAAGAAAAATAATTGCAAATAATGACAAAATATATACTAGGGGTCACATGAAAGATGTAGTACATAAGAGGAATTGTGAATTAATGAGGGGCAATACAAATAAATATGTTGAAATACATTTACTTTTTTGAGTAAACTTCAGTTGTTTAAAGAGTAAAAAAATGATATAATATTTTTAAAGATTACAAGGAAAATATATTCAAGTTATATGTAGCTAAAGAGCAAAGCTTATTAACGTGACATGAGTATATGTTGACATTAAGATAAGCACGAATGAGAAGCAGCATGATAGGGTATTGAACAGAAATTCAGATTCTTAAACTAGGTTTATAAAGTCAGTGCCAACATATATCAGTTACATGAATCTGGAGTTACTGATTAAGTTATTTTTGTATTGGTTTCCTCTTTAGTAAAGTAAAAATGGTTAATAATAGTTCTTAACACCAAGTATTACTCGACAATATAATTATTACATGTAATTAATTCATGCCAAGTTCTTTGAAGAGTGCTTGGACAATAGAAGCAATAAAAATTATTGTTATATTTAATATATATTTTAAGAAATTCTGTACCTAAATTATATCTTTCTAATATCTAGAAAGACTTAAGTGATGTCCATTGAATTCTGAAATGGTCAAATGATTCCACACCTTGAGAAGGAGAGAGGAAGAGAGAGAAAGAGAGTGAGAGAGAGAGAGAGGGAAAGTGAGAGAGAGAAAAAGAGGGATATATCTATAGTACATCAACATATATTCAAGAACAATTATCCAAATGACGATGGGACAGCAAAATATCTCATATAAAGAACTGGTAAAAAGGCAGGTTATTTGTGACCTGCATAAATAAGATGTAATGATTGTCTTGAAATATGTTTAAAATTAAGATTTATATTTGGGATTAAATTGGTTGGTAAGAAGTTTACATAAAACTTTTATTTTTTAAGATACATATTTTTAAATATGAAAAGGTTTACTTTGGGAGGTTTGGCAGTTTGATATAATTATGAATTCCAAAAATAGATATTGGATCATGCTTGTAACTGGTCTGCTAATCTGGGCATGACTAAGTTATAATTAGGGTGTTAACTGTGCCACATGTAGGGCCTTGAGCCCCACCCCTTGGTGAGTGGGGAAATCGAAGATAAAAGACACGGCAAAGGATAGTGTTGAAGAAGTTTTGATGTCAGAGTCTTGAACTGGAGCTCCGGGAAGTAAGAGAGCTTGGTTGTGAGGAAGGAGAGAAGGTCCCGGGATAGAGACAAGCCATTCGCCTGATAGTCTACAGCTGGCCTTGTGGAGAAAACAGAGGAGCTAAGCCCGGAAAGAAATGCAGCCCCGGGAAGAGAGGAACCCAAGAAGCCTGAACACTGGCAAACATTGGCTGCTGTCTTGCTCCAACATGTGGCAACAGACTTTGGTGAGGGAAGAAACTTACACTTTATGACCTGGTAACTGTGGACTTCTACCCCAAATACATACCCTTTATAAAGACCAACTGATTTCTGGTGTTTTGCATCAGCACCTCTTTGGCTGACTAATACAGGAGGTAAACCAATATTATCATGAATGGTTTGGATGAGAACTGACAGTCATACTGAGCCAAGTTCTCCATTGCAGCATGAGACATTTAAGGCCTTTTCTAACCCTTAAATTCCATGATTCCTACATTAATAATTCTAAATAGCCATTTATAATTATAGAGTCCATGTAGTACCAAACACTTAGAAAATTAAAGGATAAAAGCAAAATTTCACAAAGGTGCTTTTTTATAACTATAGATACAGTATTTAAGGAATATCTGCTGGAAATTATATACTTATTTTAAAAGGATTTAAAATGAATATTAACTTAAGATTAAAACTGATTTTTATTTTGAAAGCAAAGAAGATAAAGTGGAAGGCACTGCAGATTTCACTGACAATTGGAAACTCATGTGCTTTTCTTCATTATACAGGGTGCTTATAATTTCAATGGGTTCACATCCACAGGAATAGATTAAGAGTAAGAACATGTTTTTTGGAGGTACATAATTCTAGCCACACATTGTTAAGAGTGGAATTTTTCCTACTTCACAATTCTGCCAGCCACTGGCTTCTACTCAGAACTTTTTGCCTCTTTGCTATAATATTTTCAGGCAATTAGTTTCACTAGACAGAATGTATTCTGGATGTGAAGGTAAAAATTCTATTGCTAAATATCATATATATGCATAGATATATTTATAGATATATGATTATGTATATGTTTTTATATATGCACATACATGTATATGTATGTACGTATGTACGTGTGTATATGTATATTTATACACATCTGCTCATCACTTATCAGTTTATGATTGCTGAATGGGAATGTTTTATCAGTATTTTTAAGATGTTAGCATGCTAGCTGCTTTTGTTTCTGAAATTGATTGATGTTTGACATCTTTGCCTGATCTCCTTTTTGGAGATCAATGAAAATGCTATTCTAAATCATCTATTTTCCTAACATTAGAGTTGTTACTATATACCAAAATCAAAATCTAATTTTCACATATTCCCCTGAATCTCAAAATTTGAGATAACCCTATATTTAGGCTTTAGCCCTGCCATTTGAAGTCCTCTAGATGATTGACATCTATTTTCCACATCAGTGTTTCTCAGATGTTGTGGTCCCTCCTGATTCCACCTCAAAACTTATATTCTCTTTTGTGTTAGGAGGCTTCTGCAGTGATAATTATGTCTTCCTCTATTTTCTGTTTTGATATGTTTACAGCTCAAATATTCCAACAGTATTTTCTAGACAAAGCATTCTGCACTATGCCTTCTGTTTACTTTCATCTATATTCTCTGACAGTTTGTGAGGTCCCTACTGAAATGTATGAATATAATAATATAGTTATTTATGATTTCCAAATTATTCTATAGTAAATCTTAATTAAATTATTAGTCAAACCAATAATGAGATAATACACGTATGGCATTTTTATAGCATAAGTTCTAATAAATAAAATTATATAAATATATGCTAACTGAAAATAATTCAGTACCCATAATTGTAAAAATGTCATGTTCCCTCAGAAAAAGAATTACTAAATAATATAAAAATTAAATCCATTTTCCAAATAGAAATTTTCTTAGTTGTAATATTTACTTTGAATTTCATCAAATTATCAAAACAATCACATAAATAAGTAAATAAAAAATACAATTAAAATGTACTAAATCTTCTGTATATTATGATAACTATCAGTATGAAAACTGTATCTTCAAGCAAAATTTCCCTCCTTCAGTGAAGAAGATTTTGGAAGAAAAATAGCTATTAGATTAAAATACTCATTAGCTCATAGCTTCTTTTAGAATTAAATGTCTAATTTAATAACAAGTGAGCCTTCCAAAAATGTTCTAGATATATGTTAGGAGAGAAATATAAGTTTTAATATTCTGATTGTTGCAATATTAAAAGGAATATTGCTCCTTTCGTGTCTTTCAGTTACCTGAGATCAAATTTTGGCTCAGTGTCTATGATCATCCTGGTGGCTGCATGCCAGATTAGCAATACTGCAAACCTTAATCTATCGACTCGAGGTAGTGTTGCTGGCATGAGCTTCTAAAGCACTTAATTTAATTAGATGAGGCTTCCATTGTTGAAACTGCTGAACACAGGATTTTTGACTGAGCCAAGGAAGAATCTAATTTATTAGACCTTTGAAACTGGTGCTGTAGAATTGTTATTGTGGTGTCTCACAGCAACTGCAATGTTTTGAATATAAATTCTGAGTCCCAAGGAAAGCAGTATTTCAGGGATCTATCCTGTGTTTATTGCTGATGTGCCAGACATTTTTCTTTGGAGCTGTGCACCCTATTATGAGCCTGGTTATTGTTGACTTGCAACTCAGAATACAATTTCACGTTATTATCCAATGAAAAAATTTGGTGTTGTGATGGGAATAGTGAGACTGGATTACGGAGACCTAAATTTTATTTCACCTTTGTTACATGGGGTGATATTGAACTTTCCATTTCATTCCTGCAGCCTTATAGAGGAGAAAAAGAGTTAAAGCTTAAAAGGTACACAGTTTCTATTTGGGATGATGGAAAAATTTTGGTAATGGGTGGTGTTATTGCTAGCACAACATTGTGAATATAATTAACTGCACATAATTATATATTAAACACAGAGCAATAAACAAATAAAAAGAAAAAGAGAAGAAATTTCTTTAGAAACAGGAGCTGTTATAAAGCTTATAAAATAAATTCTAAAATGAACTTTGAGATATTTAGGAATAATGAAATGAACTTTATTGAGCAAATGCTGAATCCCCAATATAAAATGGCAAATGAACATGCAAAACAAATAAAAATAATTGGTTCTTTGTCCCAAAGATATTATATTTAAAGGCAAGGTCAGAAAATTATATACATCCCTGCTAAGAACATACTTACTGTGTAAATGAAAAAAATATTGTGGATTATATTGAATATGAGCAAAGGATGTCATATTTAAATTTTATGCCACAAACAAAGAATAAAATTGTACTTATATATATTTTTTACCCTTTCTTTAAAAGTAATTGAAAATATTTAACTAAGGACATCAATTTCCTTTGCACAAGTCAGTATATTTAAATGTTAAAATTAAAGAATCTGAATAAGAATGGTCATGGGTTTTTCTGTTTCCCTCCTGCTAAAATAAACAGCATAATATTGGTTGACTTAACTACGATAAATTATTGGCTCACAGTTTCAGAGGCTAGAAGGCTTGCTTCCTTCCAGGATCAGTATCTTCTGGTTGGCTGCAATCTTTGGGGTACCTTGGCTTTTCCTTCACATGGTATCTTCTCTTTTTCCTTCCAGGCTTTCTTGACTTCCAGGTTCCGGCTACTCCCCATGGCTTCTCTTCAGTATCCATTTTCTGTTGCTAATAAATACTTTCACCATATTGGATTAATATCTGCTCTCATTCAGTCTTATCAAACCTTAACTAATATCATCTTCAAAGATCCTATTTACAAATGACTTCATACCACAGGACCTGAGTTGGACCTGGACATGCTTTTTGCGGGGCACATGATTCCATCCCCAAGAGTACACCCTTGAACCCCCAAATGACATGTTCTTCCCACTTTCCAATTATACTCATTCCAGCACAACACCTCAGTGCCTTCAGTAATTGCAATTGCAGTGCAAAGTAAAACATTTCATCAAAATGAGTTGCGGCTTGCATTTCCCTAATAGCTAGTGATATTGAACATCTTTTCATGTGGTTTTTAGTCATCCATAGTTCCTCTTTGGAAAAGTTTCTATTCAAGTCTCTTTCACATTTTTTAAAGGGCTATTTGTCTTTTTAGTATTGAGTTGTAGGATTTCTTTATATATGGTGGATATTAGAACCTTATTGGATATGTGGTTTCCAAATATTTTCTCCCATTGCAAAGGCTGCTTTTTCACTTTCTTAACAAACTCCTTTGAAACACGAAAGTTTTTATTGGGAGGAAGTCTCATTTATCTATTTTTTTTTCTTTATTTGCTTGTGTTTTAGGTGTAAAGTTCATGAAACCATTGCCTACCATAAGATTCCATAGATGTTTCTCTACATTATCTTCTAGGAGCTATATGGTCGTGGCTTTTATCATTTCACACCTAATAAACTGGCTGGTATTAAAAAAAAAAAACATAAAACTATGATTGCTGGAGAGTATGTGGAGAAATAGGAACACTTATTCACTGCTTATGGAAATGTAAAATGGTGCAGCCACTGTGGAGGACAGTTTGGTGGTTCCAGCATGCTAAGTATACAATTACCATATGATCCAGCAATATCACTACCGGATATATACCCAGAAGAATAGAAAGTACGGGCATGAACAGATAACATGCACACAAATGTCCATAGCAGCATTATTCATAATTGCCAAAAGATGGAAGCAAACCAGGTATCCATCAACAGATGAATGGATGAACAAAATGTGGAATACTCATACAATTAGATACTATTCAGCTGTAAAAAGGAAGTTTTGATACATGCGGCATCATGGATGATCCTAAAGGATCTTATGTTGAGTGAAGTAAGCCAGATACAAAAAGGCAAATATTGAGTGATCTCGTTGATATGAACTTTGGAGAGAGAGCAGCCTTATGGAGGTAGAATCTGGAAGATAGGTTGTTAGAAGATAGAAGGGGAGTGAAGATTGTTGAGCCAATCCTTAAACCATGCAGAATTTATGATTTTGTTGATTGTAATAGTTTGGGAATGGATAGAGGTGATGGGTACACAGCCAGGTGTGTGTAATTAATAGTGCTGAAGTGTGAGTGAGTATATGATTGAAAGGGGAAGTTTTGGCCCATCCATGAGACTAGAAGGAAAGCTAGAGGATAAAATGGGTGACTATAAGTCAATGAATTCTGGGATGGCTGAGGATTCTAGTTAAAAAATACAAATATTAGAATGTTCTATCAGGATCTATAAGGAAGGGATATCTCTAGTACAAGGTGTTGATAGTGGGGTGATATATTGGGGAATATGCACCAAAAATATACTTCTATGGGATATGAATGTGTTTGTTTTGTCAAGGTATGTTTCCTAAATAGATAGAGGCACACAAAACAGTGAACAAAATATTAAACTTCCATCCTGTGGAAGCTGAGCTACTTTCTCCAATAAAATGGCAAAAATCTCTACAATATATAAGCCATGCCTAAGAAAACAAAACAGCCCTATATGCCAAGTCTTTTGATCTAAATGTTTGAATGTATGAAACTTATTCCTGTAAAAATGAAACTTTGCCTAATTATAATTAAGAATTACCTCCTGAAAACCTTTTTTTTTTTTAACTCAAATGTGGCCTTTCTCTAAGCCAAATTCAGCAAATAAACTCTCTACTTCCCTCCAACATGGGACATGACTGCTGGGGATAAGCCTCCCTGTCACTGAGGAATTATTACCAAGCATTAATCATTTGGAAAAAGACTTTGACCAAAAGGGTGAAATGTTAAATAAAAAAGAGTTTTTATAGCTGTATTAGTTCGCCAAAGTAGTGCTGATGTAAAATACCAGAAATTTGTTTGCTTTTATAAAGGGTATTTATTTGGGATAAAAGCTTATAGTTCAAGGCCATTAAAAAGTCCAACTCAAGGTTGCTTTCTCATGAAAGTCAGTTGCCATGTGTTGAAACAAGATGGTTACCAATCTCTGGCTGGTCTCTGCCTTCCCCTCTGGGCTTCCTCTTCCCCTTGAGGCTCCATGGGCCCAGGCTTTGTATCTAAATGAAGTCCTTTCTCTCTTGGCACACAGCTTACATCAGGCTCGGCTCTCTGCCCAATCTCAGTTGTACGCTATCAAGCAAAATGGTTCATGTCTCTGTAGTGCTTTAGCTTTTTGAGACTTCTCCGTCCTGTCACATGGCAGGTTCATAAAATGACAGAACTCTCTCTTCAGTGTGTCTTCTGGAGTAAGTGTCCATGCATATCAGACCCAGCAAGGATTCAAACTGAGTCACACCCTCTGAGATAGTCAAAATCCCTAATCTTAACAGGTAATCTAATCAAAGATGCCTCAGCTGAATTTAACGCAATCAAAGGGTATCATACCCAGAGGAATAGATGAGTTTACAAACATAGTCTTTCTTTTTGGGGAGGATTCATAAATAATCTCAAACTGCCACAATGTCTGAGAAATTTCATAGTGAGTCAAGTGATCATTCTGGAGGTTATGCCTATGCAGGTCTCAGATATCATGAACTGCCACAGTAAACAAATCCTCAAACAAGAGTGCTTCTGGTGTCTCTAGAGACACCTGGACAATAGAGGCTAGTCAAACAGCACCATGAAAGCAACACCCCCTTAGCTGAACCCATGGATATATGACAATCTATTTCCCCAATAAAACATAGTTATACTCATTTATATGTTCACTAATCATGATTTTTTCTACTCCTTTTATATGAACCTATAATTATCACTATATCCATTAAATATGTCTCAGAGTCTTAAATCTTCAGTCTTTTCATATGCCCTTTGGACTTTGAATTTCAGCAGATTTGTGGCCAACACCTACTCTCCAGTTCTTCAGACTTCCAGGACAACTAATAAAACAATGATGATGGACAAGTCCCATCCCCCAAAATGCAGCTGCAGACAGGATAATTTCTTCCATCTGCCCTGTCCTATCTGGGTTCCCTCTCAGACTGGGGCTGTCAGAGCAGATGTCACCCCAGGCCCCTAAATATTGGGGAATAAACAATCGTAGGGGGTGGGTGGGTGGCTGCAGACCAAAATACATTACTTGTTATTGAGAATGTTTTCTTGTGTTGGCAGAACTTGTAACATTGATATAAAGATAGTGGTTGCAAGGGGTTCAGAAGGAAGGGTGGAAATGAATGGGTGGAATAAGGCATGTTTGGGGAGGTGAGATTCTTTTGTATGATATCTGCAATAGTGGACACATGACAAATATGTATAGTTTACATAATATAAACTATAGACTTTGTTAGTAACAATGCTTCTATACTGGTTAAAACTGTAACAAATGTACCACACTAATCTAAGAGGTCAATAATAGAGGTAACTATATATGTAGGTGTGTGTGGGGGGTTAATACAGGAATTCATTATACTTTGGATGTATTTTTTCTGTAAATATATACATAAAACTTCTCTAAAAATAGAGTGAAAAATAAATCACTTATGGGCATAGTCTGTCCCAGGGCAAACTTTCTATCTATGGACCTGTAAAACCTAGGAAACAAGTTATTTACTTCCAATATTCAATGGTAAGAAAGATGTAGGATAATTTTCCCATTCCCGAAAGGAGAAGTTGGAAGGAAAACAGGGGTCATATCTCCCAAACAAGTCAGAAGCCCAGCAGGGCAAATTGCATAAGATTTCAAGGTCTGAGAGTCATCTATGGATCATTGCCTTGTGCTCCAGGCCAAATGGAGCAGCAGCCCCACCCTTTCCAAGTGCTTGCACAGCAGCCATGCTTTCTTAAAACACTGTAATATACACCCCACCCTCTCTGAGCTTTGGAATGGTGACCACACCCACAGGGCTCACCACCTCTCAGCACTGAGGTGGCAGAAATCACCCTGAACATCAGGGGGCAGGATGCACCCTTCAAGTGCTGGGGCAGATCTGTCCTTTCCATGCACATGGCTGGACCTTCTGTCTTGGCCCAAGAAGATCTTTTCAGTCCAGAACTTGCATTCCAAGGTTCTGCCCTTGAAGTCATTCTTCATTCAATTCATCCCCTCTCTGTTCCTTTCAGTTATTGCTTCTGTTCATACAAATTCTACAAAACACTTTGTCGGCTTTGTTTGCAGTTAAAGCATATGAAAATCATCAGATAAAAAAGTAAAAAATTAATAAAAATAAATAAATATGCTACTCTGACTCATTTATCGAGAAGAAAAAAAAAATCATGAGATTACAGAATTTTCCATAGATCCTTCCTGGGTAACAGCATTTCCAATCCCCACTTACACTGAAATGGCTGACTGGATCCAAGTTCAGCTAAAACCTCTTTACTAAAGGGTAATTTAGTTAAACCCTCCTACGGAGCCCTGTTCTCTGGGGAGTCACTTCCCAAATGCTCTGGGAGATCGCTAATAAAGCCACTTCCATCCTTAGTCTCAGTGCACACTAACTGGACAGGCTGAGAATATTCAATATTATCAGTTGCTGGTTCCTTTGTGCTTAAGTCTTTAATTCTCATTTAATCCCTTTCCTCTTGTATTTTACTATAAGTTACAATCTTTAATCTGGCTATACCTTCCATATTTAGCTTGAAAAGCTCCTCAGATAAATATTCAAATTAATTGCTTTCAAGTTCTGACTTTATTCCAAAATCAAAACCCAATTTTATCAAATTCTCTGCCACTTTATAACAAGGATCACCTTTCCTCTGGTTTCCAATAACTAACTAATCATTTCCTTCTAAGGCCATATTGGAAGTATCTTTAATGTCCATATTTCTACCAAGTGTATCTTCAAAGTAATCTAGGCTTTTTCTATCAAGTACCTCACACTTTTTCCGGCCTTTATGCAATTATAAGGCCTCTGTTAGTTATTTGACATCACAGCACTCATTTTTCTGATAAGAAAAATGTATTAATTTTCTGGCTGCTAAAACAAATATTACACAATGGCTTGACTTAACAACAGAAATATATTGGATAATAATTTTAGAGGCTGGAATGCTTTCCTCTTCCTGGGGTTGGTATCTTCTGGCTGGCCAGGAATCTTTGGAGTTACATGGCTTTTATGTCACATAGCCATGCACACAGTAGCATATTCTTTGTCTTCTGGGTCCCATTGATTCCCAGCTTTTGGCTCTCCATGCTTTTCTCTCTTCTACTGTCTGAATACTATTCTGCTTGTAATGGACTCCAGTAAAACGGATTAAAATTCAACCTGATTCAGTTAGGCCACACCTTAAGTAAAGTAGCATTGAAAAATATCCTATTTACAAATGGATTCACAGCCATTGGATCAGTGGTTGGAACCTGTGGCAGTTTCATATTATTTATGAATTCCCAAAAACAGAAAAATTATGTTTGTAAACTGGTCTGTTCCTCCGAGTGTGATACCCTTTGATTGTATTAAATTCAAAGGTTTTAAGTCTACTTGATAAAAGAATAGGGCTTTGATTCAACCATGCCAGTAAGGCATGACTCAGGGTTGAATCCTCGCCCCCTTGGTGTGCTGATATAAACGGACACTCATTCAAGAAGACACACTGGAAGAGAGAGAGCTCCATAGATGTCAGAGGAGAGAACTTTGCCATATCTTGGAAGAGGAGAGAATTTTGTTAGTTTTGATCTTAGAGCCACAGGAGCAGAGAGAGACCATTTGCCTGATAACTTACAGCTGACCTTGGGAAGACAGCTGAGACTGATATAGGAAGCCCTGAGAGACAAGCCCAGAGAGAGACACTGAACCCTCACAGTAATCAGCGACCATCTTGCTTCAACACATGGAAACTGATGCAACCTTGAGATGGACTGTTTATGGCCTGGTGACTGTAAGATTTTACCCAAATAAATACCGTTTATAAAAGCCAACAGATTTCTGGTACTTTGCATCAGCACCCATTTGGCTGACAAATACAGAACATGAACATTCGTTTTGTTGGGGACATAATTCAATCCCCAACACTGACATTAGTTACCAAGCAGATATTGCATTTACATTTACCCAGGTGAGGTTTGATATGACTAAGTTATTATGCCTTTCTTTTCTTATTGAAGTATATATGGCTTTCCATTTTTCTGGTTTGAGTAGGTCTGTTCTTCATCAAGGAAACATAGAATAAGTATAAAGAAAAATAAATAGTCTAGGATTAAATGTCTCTACAAATTCAAATTGAGTTGTCTCTTAAAAAGCTCATACAGTTTGCATGGATTGTTACTATACAATTAAATAATTTAAAAGACTTAATTTTTTTAAATAATAAAACACAAAATAAAATTTGCCAATGAAAAAATTCATATGACTATAAAAATAGAACTCATATTTATTTTTACTGTTATTTATTAACATCATCATTATCATTTGATAAATAATCGTAACATTTTATTTATCTGGAGAAAAATATGTCTTTATTTTTAGCATATGAGAATTCTTTTTTTTTTTTTTTTTTCAGTAGCTACAGGATGAGAAGCTGGTCCACAATAAGGCTAGAGAGAGGATGTAGAGTGAAGATCATGTAGAGCTTTTAAGACCAGTGCTTCCTAAAATCAATGTGCATGCAAGTCACCTTGGAATCTTGCCAGAAAGTAGATACTGATTCAATACTATTAGGGTGGGGCTTTGGGCAATAGGGTTTTAGACTTCATTAAAGATCTTAGATTCTCTTTTAGAACAATGGGACAACATCAAAGTACTCTAAGTAAAGTAGTGACATTCATTTTATAAAAAAAACAGTTTTGCTAGTGTGACAGATTAGATTAAAAATAATGCAGTTAAGAAACTAAACTTACCCTGAAATTATTTCCCAATATCAAATCAAGACAATAATATAAGGCCATTTCCACTACGTGTATTCATCATTAATAAAACAAATATGTTCCCTTGTTCTCCACATTATTAAGAAAATAAAAATATAAGTAAACATGAGAATATTTACAAATAGGACAGTAAAAAATTACCCACCATTTCCATGGATTTTCAACTATATTTTATTTATTTTATACATTGCATCTTTAATAAATGGCCTCTGTTGTTTACCTGAGAGGTAATGATGGCTCAGAACACTGGGGTGGGAGTGTCAATAGGGAGAAATACACCAAATAACAGTATATTTATAAGATAGAATCAGTAAGATTTGTTGATTCACAGGATTTGAGGAGCAATGAGAAGTCAGCGCCCAAGATCACAAGCAAGCACCAGCTTAAATGATGGGGAAGATGGCATTGTAGTCTACTGATACAGAATCTCCAAAGAAGAAAAGGCTATTAGGAAGAGAATAATAGAAATGATGGATCATGAAATAAATGCTGGGTTAAGAAAGAAAGCAAAAAGTTTGGAATGGGTGGAAAAATAATAAATAACAAATCAAAATATAATTCATCATAAAGTCAGAGTAAAATTGTGTTGGTGGTGGATGGAAAGAGAGGATTGTCTCTAGTGAAGTTCATTTAAAATAATTTCAGAGATGGATGCATCTCAGCTATTTAAATCCAGTATATAAGTACAGGATTTTTTTTTAGCAGAAAAACAGCAAAGGAAATAGTCAAAAGGAGAAAAGGAAGAGGCTTATCAAAGAACAGAAATGTCAGCCTGTGGGATGAGAACCTGTGAGGAGCTGTGTGGATGATGGAATCATATTGAATGATGGAAGTCTTGTATTTGAGTTTATGAGCCTTAAAACAGTAGTTTTTAAAATGTGGAAGAGATACAATGGTCAGAAAGTGCTATTTAGGAATAAAAGAAGTTAACAGTCCTATCTTCTAAACGTGATATGCACAAGATAAGAGAATAAAGGAACTCACCTTCCAAGAGTATATAGAAAGCCACTCATGGAGGGATTCTTCAAAAAGACTTGATGCATATAGAGGAGATTTCTATATATGGAGGTTGGAGTAGGAGTTCCAGAGTGCTCAGTATAAGGGTTTAGAAAATAAATGAGAGAAAGTCTTTTTAATTAGAGGAGAGGAAGAAAAAGGAGATTAAATGTATGACAAGAAGGGAAAGAGACTTTTATTTTTGGAAGATGCAGCAAAGTGGCTTCTAATTTTGACAGGTAACAGGATAAACAGGGTAGAGAGGCTCAGAAAATGTTATCACCGCTTACTGGGGATTGAATTGTGTCCCCCAAAATGAAATGTTGAAGTTCTAATCCCCAACACCTCAGAATGTGAATTTATTTGGAAATATGACTGTTAAAGATGAAATTAGATGAATTAAAAATGAGGTCCTATTTGGAAATCGGATTTTAGAAGATGGGCCCCCTTAATCCAATATGACTAGTGTTACAGACTGAAATGTATCCCTCCAAAGATATGTTCAAGCACTAACCTCCAGTCTAGAGAGGGTGGCCCTGTTTTTAAAAATAGGATCTTTGAAGATGTTTTTAGTTGAGTACAAACTGGTATTAGGATGAGCCCTAATCCAATATGACTACTGTTCTTATATATGTAAAGAGAGGATATCTAGATGAAACGAGAGAAGACAGCCATGTGACAGAGGCAGTGATTGAGTTCTGCCATAAGTCAAAGAACTCCATGGATTGCTGACAAATCACAGAATCCAGGAAAGAGGAAGCAAACTGATTCTTCCCTGCAGACTTAAGAAACATGACCCTGCTAACTCTTTTATTTCAAACTTCTAGCCTCCAGAACTGTGAGGAAATATATTTTCATTGTTTAAGCCATCCAGTTTGTGGTTCCTGATTGTGACAGCCGTGGGAAATGAAGACATCCGCTGTCTCTAAGAGGGTTCAGATTATTCTGCTTGCTAGTGAAGGATTCCTTATAGTTGTAGAGTCAGTTTGGATATTCCTTGTACTTCCTTAGGGATGGGAAGCTACAGGTAATGAAGCAATGACTTGTATTAAGAAGCAAGCAATCATCTCATGTTCCTTCATGTGAAGGAGTAGGGCTGGAGGTGGGAAGGGCACACAAAGACTGGTTTCTAACAGCATCATGTCAATGACCTACATTGGAACAGCATATTTCTATGCAGTGGTCACCAATTTGGTGTCCCAAATGTTATCAAACATGGAATGGTAAAGATCATCCTTATTTTTATGAGGTTATCTTAACTTTACCCTTAAACTCATACAAAATAATTGTTTAGAATAATTGGAGTTTTCAGCTATTTTAATTTTAATTCATTCATCATTTAATAGAATTTCAAACTGTATAGGTAATCGACTACGTTACCCATATTGTCATAATGTTTATTTGGAAGTTAGAAGTTTTAAAGGTAAGGAAACATATTTCTATTTATTTTAGTAACTCCTGAGAATTGTATTAAAAGTTCCTTCCATTATGTGGAGCAGGGATTCATAATATTTTTAGAGCATTGAGAAGACTTTTTAGCAATTCTCCTCGTTTTGAGCCCTAGGTCATTTAAAATTTATGCTACTCACTCAATAGGAAAGTTATCAGGATCCTGGGCTATGGAAAATTGATATCATTCATTGATCAATAAAGTATGAACTGAATCTACAATTTGTTTATTTGGCTTCAACTGCATTACACTGACATTTTGATTTATATTCTTAGCAATGCATGTAAGAAGTCATACACACACTTGAAAATAATCAAACCATTTTGAATCTCTAGTGATATCTAATTTGTGACATAGCTTCTGATTTTTAATCTTATCCAGGATCAAAATCATATGAGGAGTTTTACATTGAACTGAAAGATGTTCATTAAAATCCTGTGAGGATTTTCTGGGGATTTGCCCCTTTTGTAATATAGCTCTCACAGATACTGAACACATTTGAATTGAAGGTACAGATTGATATCTAATTTCTCTATGCAGAGAATTTCATAGTAAATATATATTTCATAATGCCTCAGTTTAAAAAATCAGGTCAGTTATTATCTTAGTTTACCGGTCTTCTATGACAAATATGACACAATGGATTGGCTTAAGATAGCAGGAATTTATTGACTCACAATTTTGAGCATAGTAGAAGTTCAAAAACAATATATCAGCAAGGCTTACTCTCTTCCAGAGTCTGTAGCATTCTTTTGCTGACTGCTGAAAGTTTCTGGGGTTTCTTGACTTGTATTTCTGCCTCCCAACATGTGGTGATTTCCTCTCCTTTCAGCTCTTCAGGTTTCTGCTGACTTCCAGCTTCTGAGTCTTCCCTGCAACTTTCTCTGACTCTGGCTTCCCATTTCTTTTCTTTATACAGCCTCCAGTGATAGGGATTAAGACCCAGCCTAAATCAGTTGATCACATCTTAACTAAAATACCATCTTCAAAAGATCCCTATTTATACTGGTTTCACTTGCCGAGGGACTTAGAGTAATCTTAAAATCATGTGCTTTTGGGGGTACATAATTCATTGTACCACAGATATATATGAGGTTGTTATGATTGTGTGAGAAAATACTATAAGAGGTAACTGGCCTGATATACTATGGTATAGCATGTGGTTAAATTTTGTTATCCTGTAATTGGACTCTATGCTTCTTGCCTCCCAAAGTAAAAGGGTTCACTGCGTTCTGGACAAAGTTTGTATTTAATAACTGATCCATTGTCTGTAGATTAATAGCTAGTTCTAAGTCAGAGATACTGCTAACCCTTCTCTTATCTTGGTATATCAGGTTTTCCGAATAAGATTCGTGCTTTTTTACCCTCTTATCTATATCTTGAGTCTGCAGAATTTAGGTTCCTGTTTGCTTTATCAATCCACCTAAAACTCAAATTTTCTTTTGGAACCTAATCACACCCACCACCTCCACAATGAAGAAATGCACTACCTGTCAATCATGAACAGTTCAAATCTGAGATTTAAATATGCTTCCTCTATTCTGCACATATGCTATAATCTCCAATTATATTGAAAATTCTTCTGGTTTTAGCCTAGAACAATTTAAATTGTGATTTCTTCACTTACTAGTTGAGACTTTTAATATGTGATTGATTATACTGTGTGCACTTATATTTACTCTCCTGTAAAACAACCATGTTAATATAACTGCCTACCTCAGAAGGTTGTTATGATGATTAAAGTTAATATTTGTAAGTACTTAAAATGTGCCTAGTTCTTAGCACTCTGTAAGTGCTTACAAAATGAAGCGCTGCATAACTACTCTTTTTTTTAAGTTTAGTTTACCTAATGATATTTACGTTCAGCCCAACGCACTTACCCAACACAACTCCTGTGGATATAGTTCCTCACATAGAACTTACCTTAGGTTTCACAATTCTATATTCTTTTTTCAGTTTTTACTGGAATAACTAACTACTGGCTTTGTCTGCCCCTGTTTTCAGTCTGCTAATGTCTTGCACTAGTTATTCACTAAAGGTTTTCAATACATAAAATATATCTAACGCATGCTTGTTTTAAGGACAAGATCGATAGTATATGGTAAACACAAAGTGTTGAGCACACAGTAATGCTCAAAAATTCTTAGCTTGCCACCCATGTGCTATGCTTATTTAGATGATGCAACTCAAATAGTCCTACTTCAGAACAAGACTTGTTTATAATATTTATTTATGTAATGGTGATTTTGAGCCAATAAACTATTAGGCAATAACTTCTAGGTCTATTTCTTCTTTTAGGTTTTGAATATTTTAGAGATTTGTTATTCAGTAGTCAACACTCAGTAAATTTGACCATTAACATCATAAATGTAGTAGACTGGGATTGGAAAACACAAAGTAACTGAAAAAAAAAGAGAACCATATAAAACATACACAAGTTGAAATTAAAAAAAAAAGAAAACCTTCTAGGTCTAGTAGGTTGCAACATTTTACTTAGCCAGTTGTGGTGGTATAGTGCTGTAGAAAACAAAAAGCAAATAAACATATAAATAGAATTGTATAAGTTTACCTGAAAAAAAAAATGCATTTGAAGGAGGCTCTATTGATCTAAATGGTAATCTCTATTGGTAAAATACTAAATAAATTATATTCTTCACCACCCAGTGGAATATGTGATTTTTAAAGTCTCTGTAATTAATAAATTAACTATTCCATGATTTTTAGGAGTTTATGTGAATCTCTATACATTATACCATCATTAATACCTAACTATTCATCATATCAATCATCACAACTTGACCTTGGGATATTTCAGTAAATAAAACAATTTTTTGAGAAGCATATTGTAATTATTTCCACATTCTAATTATGGATTATGCATTACCTACCACATATTCAGAATAGAGTCTAGGAGGGATTTCACTAATTTATTGATTATTTAAAGACTATACCATAAAACTATCTTAGTGATAGCTGAGAAAATTGGACCTTAATGTATAAAAAGAGGTATAAAATTTCATTGAGAAAAAAATCTGCCAGCTGATGATTTGTCAAAAAATTTATAAGAAATTGTTTTGAAATTAGTTGTGTAGCTTGGTATATATAGTACATTTTGCAATCATAGCTGATATAATGATGCACATTTATATCATATGAGTGGCAGATAGAGATGATCATTTCTGAAATATACCATTGTCTAAAATTATCCATATGAAAATCTTACCAACCCATAAGCAGAATTTAATGATTTTGCCTCTGTATTTTTCCCTAACACATTATTGTCCATGGGGTATGCATTTACTGATTTACAATGAACGAATTTATTCTCTCATTTAATAGATACTTATTGAAGAACTTACTATGACCTTGGAATTGTTCGTTTTCTCTACGATAAACTACTTGCTTTACCATGGTTGTTGTGGAGTGAGTTGTTATACAGGGCATTGTAGGGATACAGGCACAACAGAGACGTCCAGCAAATGGCTGCTTTATTACTAACACAGCTCAAAGGGTCCAGAAGAGCAGCGGAAAAGATATCATTGTTGCCAGTTCTCTGAGGAGGCCAACTGCTCTCGTCAGCGTCAGTGGATGGCAGCTTCAGATGGCCCAATTCATGTCAGAAATGAAAGACACCTGTACTGCCTAAATTCTGGGCTTTTATTCACTCTGGGAGGAGGGTTCCCTATCAATGAAAACTCTTTGTTCCCTGGCAGGCAGCTAAAGCTGGTTAGGATTTAACATCTCTCCTGAATGCCTGAACTCTCTTGTGAAATAGAAACATACCAATCACTTCCATGCAAACCAGCACAAATAGAAACATACCAAACACATGCACACAAACAAGAGTGAAAGCAAAACAAACACCTATATGCAAACAAGAAAGAGAGGAAAAGGAGAGACATAGTTCAGGGCCGGGAGATGGCCATTGAGTGTGTCCACGACTTCTTCAGTAGTTGGATATGATTGTTGTATATAAGAAAGTATTTACACTGCTTATAGGATGACTAAAATGGGAAATGCAAAATTGCAAGGTGAGATTTATGGCTTGCATTGTCCCATATAATCTAATTCTTAAGGCAACCAAAATTAAAATAGGATAAATAATAATTGTATTGAGATTTTATTATTTGCCTAATTGATGCTTAGAAAATAGTAGTAGGCTTATGTCTTGAGTATTAGGAGTATGATTTTGAGATATGATGAAATAAGTTTATTATGAATAAGAAATTTGTCTCATTTTTATAGATGCTAACTATACAATATATTCTAAAGTGATATGTCTATTTCATGTCTTAGCACAAGAATGTATTAGCACACCTTGTCTCAGTTTTATCAGGTTTATAAGATTAGAAATTTGCAGTATGCAATAATATTGAGGGAATAATATACTGGTGTGTTTTCTTTTATTAGGCACTGCCTATGAACTCAAGAGATTCTTGCCCTTCTATTTGAAAACATAGCAGGACTCTCCAGGATGGGAGTTGAATATTTTCTTGTTTATTGTGTATTTCCATCCACTGAGATAACACCCTATGATAAGATGAACACACTCATATTCCATAGAAGCATGCCCCAGGTGCACCCTTTCCCACATTTTCCCCCACCCCAATGCCCTACACCATTGACCCTTGCTGCCATATTTGTCAAAAGAACATTCCCACCGTTGTAGTTTCAACCACAGACCTACAAATCCCCAGAGTTCACCTGTTCCTTCATCCAGCCTTCCCTCTAGTTCCATGGATAGTCCAACCCAAACCCCCCACACCCTACTTACCTTCACATTCCAGCACCATCAACCCCATTTGCATCCCTGCACTACCATCATCTCCATCCATTGCCAAACCAGCCCCTTTCATCTTATGGGTTTTTCCATATTGAGCATCAACTCACCATATTCTATTCCATGTCTGTCTCCTGATAACCTATCTTCAGACTCTATCTCTGTGAGTCTGTTTAATACGTTTAGTCATGCAATATTTGTCCATTAGTGACTGCTTACCTAACTCAACATAAATTCTTCAAGATTCATCCCTGTGGTCGCTTGTGTCGATACTTCATTCCTTCTGATAGCTGACATTGAATGTATATATCACATTTGCTTATCTATTCATCTGTTGATGGGCACTTGGGTTGCATTTAACTTTTGGCAATACTGAATAATACCACTATGAACATTGGTGTGCATATATCTGTTAATGACAAGTTGTCTTACTGAATGAAATATTTCTTATTTTAAAAATTTAAATAAAAGTGTAATAATTAAGATATAGTTTGATCCATACAGAAATAGCTCTGAAGTGATTAAAGGTACAAAACTTGTTATTCATTCATCTAGCAAATATTTACTTAATACTTCCTGTAATGGAAAATTTTTGCTGGAGAATTAGATGTTAAATATAAAAATGGAACCAAGCGTCCAAGGTGATGCAATCTACCTTCAAACTGAGAAAACAATTTTTGGCCATTAAGTAAGATTGATTTCCTACTCTAATCTCTAAATCAAGTCTCTGTTATTTCTTGTCACACAAAAAAATTCATCCCCTCATTCTTCAGTTCATTCATTATTGTTAAACAAGCTCCCACTCCTCCTTCTTTCCACTCAAACTCTGTTCCACCTCCTTCTGGAGCATCTAGTGAAAGTAATACTAAGTTCAGGTGAATTGTTTTTTGAATTAATTAATTAATACATAAATATAAAAGTGAATAATCTAGGTATGTTACCATATTGGACTTTACAGCCCACTGAATCTAAGGAAACATCACATAATTACATGCTTTCCATATTTTAATATTTATACCAATCATCTATAGATCTTGTTAAAATGCATAATCTGATTCAGTAAATCTGGGGTGGGGCCTGAAAGCTTGCATTTCTAACTTATGCTTGGTTGATGTCAATGCCAACCATTATGCCTGTTTACTGAGGTAAGACTTTTCTCTGTACTCTATCCAAAGCCCCATGAATACTGAGATTTCCTTTCTAGCTGCAGGGAACAGAACAGAAAGGTCTTCTCGTCCTTTCAGATAGATCTCTGCATTTGTCTCACCAGATTGCAGTGTTTATTTCTCAGCTACCTGGGTCAAGTCTCCCTGCACTGAAGCCTAAAAACTCTCTCAGGCTAGAAGCTGGGGCAATAGTACAGTTCACCTTATTTGTATCCCATCTCTCAGGGATCACTTTCTTTTATTATCTCTTGTCTAGTACCTTAACAAAGTGTTATTTCATATATATTTTTTACCTGTTTATATGTATTTAA
This sequence comes from Tolypeutes matacus, assembly GCA_026826555.1. Lineage (NCBI taxonomy): Eukaryota > Metazoa > Chordata > Mammalia > Cingulata > Chlamyphoridae > Tolypeutes > Tolypeutes matacus. Next base: position 1,860,986 of record JAKSZT010054524.1, on the reverse strand, counting down.
AGCAGAGGGTAAATTTGGTCCCTGTTACTTCTTATCCAGAAGCTGAAGTCCCCAGCCATTCTTAAAAAATAAATAATATTTTTAAAGTTTTCCTGTAAGTTAATATTAAAAATAAATCCATTGAATATCTTCCTGACAATTGCCATATGATTCTATATATTCACAATATTTATATTATAAACTAATCTCTTGAAATAGCCCCAGGTTTATTTTGCTATAAATATGCTATACCTTATGATAATACAAACAACAATATTAACTTGCTAAGTTTTTTCTTACCTGTGTATATAAATAATGAACAAGGTATAAATATAGTTACATATATATATATATATATATATATACCAAGCTTGAGAGTTTCCCTATTTCCAAAAAGTTTATCAAAATGTATTAAATATGTGAGCTAAATTCCACATATATTCAAAATATATATGACATAATATATGATATAATATTAGACACATATCAGATCAAATTACGTCATCTCTAGTAGCCTTCCAACTCTGAGATATTATGTATATAAAATTCTTTAATTTCATAACTGTTACCTTAAAACATATTGAAAAAAAGTATAAGAAATTTTTATATGGAAAAACTTAATAAGACAAAAAATTGTCCAATATTTATTTTAACATGTGAAAAACTGAGGCGTATTCTACAAAACAAGTATGCATATACCTCTTTCTGTATTTGTATGGATCTGTCATCATCCTAATCCCTTAATCTTACCTTATTTTCACCTTATCTTGTAGTTATATTAAGACAGTGTATCAGCATGTACTCATCATTGTTTAAACTTGTTATAATCATATTTACTTTTACTTTATCTTTGCAGAAAAATCACATTATGATCTTTTCAAGGGCTTATCACCTTGAATCCATTCAGTGAATATGTTTTATGTACTCATCATGAGGTTGGATAGCAATATTTTTCCCTAAAATTAAGGATGTGTCAAAAAATATTATTTTATAAATTCTGCATAATGGTATACACTGTACCATAAATGTATTATATTCATATTATTTTGCATTCATTTGTGGTTTTATACTATTAAAACGTAGAAGAGTTGAGAAATAAGTTAATGTCCTTTTCCAAATTAACATCGCAAAATTTTAGAAATGTGTTTTGAAGTTACAGATAACTGGTTTAAACTTATACATTATTTTTCTCTGCTAAGTTAAATTTACTTACTTTGCCTTGTAACTTCTCTATGAAATGAAAACTACAATACTTCTCATGGAGCTACTTTGTAAATTAGTAAATTCAATTTTAGAAAAAGCATCTAGTACAGTTCATGGTATATCCAAATACTACGTATGTGTAGCAGTTCGGCGTTATTTATGAATTCCAAAAATAGACATTGTATTATGTTTGTAAACTGGTCTATTCCTCTGAATGTGATTAAATCATGATTAGGGCTTTGATTGGGCCATGTAAGTAGGGTGTTGAGTCCCCACCCCTTGGTTGGTGGGGACTTACAGATGAAAGACATGGCAAAGGAAAAAGTTGGAGCTCTGATGCTGAGTTTTTGAGCTGGAGCCCCCTGAAGTAAGGACACAGAGGAGCATCGCCCCAGGAAAAGAGATGAGCCATTTGCCTGATAGTCTACAGCTTGACTTGGGGAGAGAACAAGCAACTGAACCCATAGAATCAAGCCCCAGGGAAAGAGAAAAAGCCTAGAGAGCCTGACCATGGAGCATTAAGAAGAGGAAGGCTGAATGTTGGCAGCCATCTTGCTCCAACACGTGGCAGCAGACTTTGGTGAGGGAAGTAACTTATGCTTTATGTCTTGGTAACTGTAAACTTCTACCCTAAATAAATACCCTTTATAAAGGCCAACAGATTTCTGGTACTTTACATTAGCACCCCTTTGGCTGACTAATACAATATGTAATAGCTGTTTATTTTCTTCTAATATCTTAATGAAGCTACTAATATTAAAGAGGAGAAAAGATAGGACACTAATAGAGGCTTTATTGAAATATTTCAAGTGCAGAATTATACTTACATTTTTTAGGCCAACTTTGTCCATACCTTTCTAAAATTTTCATGTTACTCTATGCACATAAAAGATTTTCATATATAAATATCGATTAATCTGACAAACCAATTCAAGTTAAAATACTAATGAATTTAAATGTATACCTCTCTCAGGTAACACATTTGCATTTTAACCAGTACCTTGAACATATAAATTCATGAGTATTATAGAAAAGTAATTAAAAAGTGGCCCCAGGGCAGGTTAGTAAGAATTAAGTTGGAATGGTAATGCTTCAAATATACCTCCTATATGGCTAACAGCAATTCAAAATGATGCAATTCACATCATTTTAATAAAACCACCACATCACATTTATTTAAATTCCTCTCCCCACTCATAAAGTCATTAGTTCATTTGAATATTGACTTAAAATACAAGGTACCAAATGAAAATAGATTAGACTTATTGAGGGAAGAGTGTAATATAAATAAGATACCTCTCCACTTTTCTTCCATAAGATATAAAGCAGTTTTTCATTGATTGATTCATTATAAAAGCTGAGCTATCCCTTCCACACCATTTCCAGATTTCACCTTACTGTCAATAAATCAATTATAAAGATTAGACACTGTGAAATTTTAACTTTACTGACAAATGCAAAGAAAGGAAACTTTCTCACTCAAGATATATTAACACCATTGAGAAATCCTGCTTTCCATTAATAAAAATCCTCAAATTTGTTGAATGAGTGTATATGTAAACAGTATTTTTTTAGGTCAAATGCATAATAGCCATTGTTGGGATTTCAGAGGTGCAAAATTATTATTGCAGTTAAAAAAACGAACAAAAAAAAATTGAAAGAATGCCAGTGTTTCTGGAATGGTGACAGGAAGATAAAGCAAGGGACAAAAAAAAAAAAAAAAAAAAAAATCTACCAAGTGAAGTAGATGAAGTAGAAATATTTATTATTTAAGGCCTAGAACCTATATTAGTCATTTATCTTTATCCTAAGTGCAATGAAAACCATCAAAATATTTTAAGAGGGGATGACTAAATATAAATTTTTAAAATATAGCCTTGACTGAAACATGGACACTGAATTAAAGAGTAGAGGAGAGAAGACTAGTAGGGTCTATGTTAACAGTCCTGGAGAAGGATGGTGGTGATTTGGACTATATATTGTTGGTGAAAATAAAAAGGAGCTGTTTAGGAGAGAAATTAGATAGATCTTGATGCTAAGTTAGGTACAAGATCTAGAAAGGGGGAGAAATCAAATTAGATTACTAAGTTTTGGCTTACATTCATGAGACAGATACTAGAAAATAATAAGGTTTAAAGAGAGTGGGAATAATAATGAAAATAGTTTATTTTGAAACTGAATGATGATTTCACTGTATATAAATGGATATTTTATAGTATATAAATGGATAGGAAGTTATAAATCTGAGTCATGAGGGGAAAGGACACTGAGCATTTATCATCATTTACTAACTTATGCATTTTTTCAATATATTTTTATTGAGTGTCTAATATGTCCCAAGAATGCTTTTAGATACTGGAGAAACATCAGTGGTCAAGAAAGATATGTTCCCTGCCTTTCAATATCTTAAGATATTATGGAAGGGTTGAGCATTAATAACTAATCATATGTATTCTTGAATAGTTTCAGTTATAATGAATATTCTGAACAAAATATCTATGGTACTATAAGATCAGCTATTATATAAGTCTTCAGTAGACAGGTAGTAACTGATGTTCTAGGAGAAGATGAGATCAATTTAAGAGAAAGAATAAAGTAGGATGTTACATTGACAGAGGACAGAACCATCAGTAATCCCAACATTTAATAACCTGGTTATAGAGACTTAGCAAAAGAGACTGTGGGGTGGCAAGACAAATAGAAGGAAAAGTATGAGTATGCAATGTCATAGACGTCAAGGAAAAAGAGCTTTCAAAATAGAAAGATTGTCAACCATGCTGAAATCTGAACATAAGTTGATGTAGGAGCCATGAACTCTGGATTTATTAGATCTATAATTACCACTGCTTAATGCTGTTTCTGTGGAATAAAGTGAGCTAAAATCAGCCTAGAGTGATTGAAATCTAGAAGTTGGCACAAAAAATGTCACTGTGTATAATACAAGATGCTCCTATGTGAAGGCAAGGAAAGAGTTGAGGGTAGTAGCTGGAAGGGGCTGCACTGGACAACCGTATTTTAAGTTGGTTCTTAATAAGAAGTAATTGAAGGTATTTAAGAAACAAGATAAAAATCCAGTTGAGAGAGAATAGTTAAATGAATAAGCAAGAGAGGAGTGGTCAATAGTTAAAATTTCCAGAGAAGGCTGGGTAGATCTAAATTGCACATGATGAGATTAGCCTTAGATAATAGGAGAGACATACCATTAGCTGTAACTCTATGGAAGCAGTAGACGATGTTTTCCAATGTTTTTAGATTTAGAGTGGGACAAGCAGGAGTTTGAGGGGCTTTTGTTTACTTCTTTTTTTTTCAAGCAATCTATATTTTAATGTTCATAGAAGCACTTTTCACAATGACCAAACTGTGAAAGGAAAGGACCCAAATGTCCATCAGCTGATGAATGGATAAACAAAGTCTGGTGTTTCCATACAATGGAATATTACTCAGCCATAAAAAGTAATTATGTATTGATACATGCTACAACATGAATGAACCTTGCAAACATTATGCTAAGTGAAAGAAGACAGACACAAAAAGTCATATACTATATGATTACATTTATATGAAATAACTAGAATAGGCAAATTCATAGAGAAAGAAAGCAGATTACTGGTTGCCAAGAGCTAGGAGAGGGGAAAGTGGGAATGAGTGCTTAATGGTTGTGGGCTTTCTTTTGGGGTGATGAAAATGTTCTGGAACTAGATAGTAGTGGTAGTTGTATAACATTGTGAATTTATTAAATGTCACTGAGTTGTACACTTAGAAATCGTTGAAATGGAGTTTATGTTATATATATTTAGCATGGTTAAAGAAACAAAAACAAACAAACAAAAAACCCTTAAGTCTTCTTGCAAAGCCCAAACACTAGATGAGCCCGTGTATATACTTCCTCTGTCCCTGGAGCAGAGCGATCAAGGTCTGAGGATTCAAAGCATTCAAGAAAGTCACACAACAGAGGAGGCTGGTTCCACTCATTATAAACTGACATTCACTGACCAGACAATCCTACTCTGTCTCACAGACTAACCAACTTTGTTGTTTCATTTGTTAGGGGTAATATATCCATTTATTTGTTGAGACTGATGGAGAAGAAGGCAAGTCAGAGATTTGAATAGACATAAAATAATCTTTGCATAGATGGGGAGAATGAACGTGTCAAACAAACATGATAACATTGTTGTGCAGTGCTGAGGCTAATTTGATGCTGATGGTTTTGAAATTATAGAGAACCTATCTTTCCTGTTGTTTGACAGCAATGCCTGGTTGCTCACAGAGTAGGTGTGGGTGTAAATTAATTTAATAGTTTCTAGAGGGAAATTTGGAAATGGCTTTCAAATGTTTCAAAAAGCTCCATACTCAATGAATATACAATTTCAATCTTAGAAATATGCAATATAGACATTATTGCTGATATAAACAAATACATATATGCACTACACACGTTCATTAGAATATAGTTTAAGATTTTATTTGGGAAATAAGACACATTCAGTATTAATACATTGTATCATTACTTTTATTACTGCTGTGTATGGAATGTTCTGTAGGTATTAAATGAAGTTATCTCTTTATTAATGTTGAATGATTTCCTTGTTATATTAACTATAGTAAATAAATAATAGGATGCCATATATTGGATGATATTTATTTGAAATCAATAAACATGTATGCAAACATTTGTAAGGTTATATTCCAGAATGCTGACATTGATTGTTTTGGGGTGATAGAAAGCAAATCTTTTTATTAATGTGAATTAATGGTCCTTTTTTCATTCTTAAGTACAATTTCAGTTCATTGGAACTTGTTGAGCTGTATCTCTTTATGGCAAGGACAAATGATACCAGAGATGCATGAAAGAAAAGGTTTATAAATACTCACAGGTTGTAAAGAGGGACGACATCACACCTTGCAGGGCCACATGGAGAATACCGCAGGGGCATTTTTGTTCAACCAGGCTGGTGGGGAGCAACGGTTACAATCACTTTGCCTGTGCCTTTATAGTGCTATCGGGGCCGAAGCAGTAGCAGTAGGTCAAGCAAGAGTGAACATGGGTAAGAGTGGGGAGGAGAGAGAGAAGCTGTTTATCTTGTATAAAGAGTGGTCACTGAGGAACCTAATGACATGATCTAAGATGCTGAGGCATCATGACAGCGCAAAAAGCCCTTATTTTATTTTAATGCACTACTCTTGTATATATTTATTTTATCCCATTATTTTGCAAAAATCATGTATATTGCTTTAAGAATTTGCTTAATGAAATTCTCAGGCTTTAAAAAGTAATAGTAATACAGTTCAAATCCATTGTTCATTTATATAGGAAATTTAGTTCAAACTTTTAAATAGGCATTAATTAATCTCTCAGCTCAACACAACTCATTCCTTCTGAAATAACACCTCATTATTTGGAAAATGGGTTCTTACTGTGATCTAGCTGAGCTGTCCAAAAGGAAATAATAGTCTTATATGAGACTTGCTACCACCATCTTCAGTCTTCTGGTCAAAGTGATTGATTTTTGATGATACACCCATTATCCTAATCAAGTCAGCTAGAATAATTCTCTAGAGTTTTTCAAATCAGAGACCACAGAAAACACAATCTTTTGCACAATTTACATTGTCACAATGCTGTAAGAATATCATCCTCGAACTACCAAGTACTGGACATTATTAAAGAGAAAATTTTCTGAGACAACTAAGCAGACACACAGAAAAAGTGGAGATAAGAGGATTCTGGAGTCATGTAGTTCCAGCTTTATTATTCATAAATGTAAGATTCTGGGGCTATCCAAATATTTTTCCAATATATTTAGTTTCAGTTTGATTTGAATTTCTAACTTTAGAAATAAGACAATTTTAGGACCATAAAATATATGCCCAGAAATTAATATTTCATAGAAAAATTTTATTAATTTTAGGATAATTTAAAACGAAATTAATGTTGCAGAGTTTTAAGATATGTAGGTACTATCCCCACTATCCACTCCATTCTGAAGTAAATTTTTAAGGTTGACATAATTTAAAAATTGACTATTTCCTATGTTTGGCTATAAAGTCTAATTAATTGTTAAATTAATTTTTGAAATATTACAATATGCTTAATTTTTACAAAATTCATGGTTAAGGTAAAAATACATTAATCAACTAGCTAATTAATGTTTAGTTCTATCATATAGAGATATTATATGGTAATGGTGATATATTATGACATTTCATGTGTAGACTGTTATCTATATTAATTTTAAATAGGTAGGAAGATATTTTAATTATGAAAAAGTTGCACATAGAATTTTGTATATTGGCTTTTTACTTAACATTATATAGTGAAGATCAAGTATTGTTATATGTACATTATACTTTTCTATGTAAATTAAAGTCAGAAGAAAGCCTAAAAATTATTTAATCAAGATAATCTCTCTGTAACATTCATAATTAGTACCTTGATAGCCTGTTTGAAAAAGGTACTTAGATTCTTTGAATTTGGAAACCATTACTCCTCAATTTTTTTCTTCTTTATCTTTTCAATTTTCCTTTTTAATGTTAAACATAGGAGTTACATTAGTTACTATTACTCATCAAGCACTATACACACACAAAGGATAGATAATTGATAGGTAGATATTAGGTAAGTAGATAGATAGAGACTTTAACAAACTCAGTTTAATTCCTATGTAGGTTAGCTTTCTAATGCTTTCAATATTTTTGTGCTTTGTTTAGAATGAAAAATGCATGGCCTAAATATACTTCACTTTTTCTAATTTTTAATTTGAGTATTTCTAAAGTACCCAATTCTTTTATGGAAACAGCAGATTTTCAAAATTTCTTCATAATATGATAGTCTTTTACATATTTCAATTAGGTTAAGTTTAAAGATGTGTTTCCAAATAAGTTAAATATAATGAAGTGTTATTGAAAAAGTTTTACAAAACTCTCAATCATTTAAAGGTGCTTCATTGTTTCACTCCATTTCTGATTTCAATTCAATTTTGGTTTACTTACTTCTTTCTCACTATTTCCCACATGTTCAATATCTTTTCTCTAAGAAAAAGAAGTAGCAAGTGGACTGTTTTCTCATTATTTCTTGGTCAGTGGTTATCTGATTTGGATCATTTGTTCCCTAAATAAACTTTCTCTAAATAGTTACTTATTTGACTGAGAATTCTGGTAATTGGAGCAATGCTACATTTTAAGTCTTTGGATAAAATCAGATCAAGATTGTTTTGTCACTTTCTTTTTCTCAACTGATCCTTTTTTGTTGACAATATTGTCCTACTATATAGCACTCCTTATTTCCCAGGAGAGTCAAAGACCATACTGAGTGGAGACTTAGAGGCAATAAATGGTATTTTATCATGACTAGGAGATTTCAGGCAGTTGAGACCAGTTTTTAAGGATGAGAAAAGCCAAGGGAACATATTGTTCTTACTGTTGAAAGAAGAGCTATATAAATCTATTTGGATGTCTGTCTTCCAGTTCTCTGCTAGTTTACTTATGTTAAATTATGCTATACCTTAGTGCAGGCTCTTACAACATTTTACTTAAATTACTTTAGTAGCCTTCTAAACATCTATCTTGTCTCCAGTGTTTAACCATATTCCCATTCTTTCAATTCATCCAGCACAGTGTTAACAAATTACTCTAAAATAAATAGAAAATAAACAACAGAAAACTTTTGATCAACTCTCTTTAATGCTTAAGCAAAAGCACTACAATCACCACTAACAATCAAACAATAAAAATCTCTGAAAATAAAGTCTTCAGCTTTTTATTTAATGTTCAAATAATTACAAATTCTCTCCCTAATCTATCTTTCAACAGAGCCACTGCCAACACAAACCCTACAGATTTCCCAGTGTCATCATTATTTTCAGAAACATATTATGACTTCCTGCCATTGGTGTGTTCATATTGTTCTTCCTCCTTGAAATCCTTATTTTGCCCACTTAAATTTTCATGTTCACTCAAGGTCCATCCCAAATATTAAAAACTTTCTGGTACCATCATTTACTGTTCGAGGTACTGTTGCTAGCATTTTCTCCTAAAGTCGCCAGATTCCATGCCATCTCATCTGATACTTCTTACTCTGCAGGTGGTAATGAACATAACATGTCTTCTTTCTTAGCTCACAACTACTTACATTCAGAGGTCAAATTTCATACTTTTTTACTTACAGATAATATTTTTTATGTTCATTCCATGTACTGAACCATAAAGCTTTCTTATAGTGTATATATTCTCGGGGCTGGTTATGTAGACATTTATTTCAGAAATATTAAATGTATTCTGCTTAATCTTTAGTTTCATAAATGTTTTCATTTTATTTTCTATTGGTAATACATCTATTTATTATCTATATTTTTATGTTTTTCTATATAAAAATGCAAACATTCTTTTGTTGTTAGACCTTGAGGACTGGCCTACAAATATGAACATGTTTGCATAATGACATAAGGCTTATATAACCATCATTTTTTATGAAAATATAAAGGCAGGAAGCCACTCATCATTTAACAAGTGAAGCCTGGCTCATGCAGGTAGTGCACTTATCTTATTAAAATGGCCCTTTAAAGCATTAATTAATCAAAAATGTTGAACATATGGAAAAACAAATCTCTAGCACTTTGATTTAATTGTTACAGAAAATACTATATTAACTGCAGATCCATTGAGGATTCAGAACAAGAGAAAATATTGCCTCTTTATAAAAGTACTGGCAACTTCCTACTAAGTATTGAAAAACAGTATATACACCCATCAAACAAGCACTAATTTATGGGATCATTAGGTAAAAAGCTAAAGTATTTGCAAAGGGTTACTTTTCCTCCTTCAATCTGAAATAAAACATGGATAATAAATTAAAAGGAAAAATCATGTAATAGATATCCAGTTTTTAAAAAATTTCTATATTGTAGAATATGACGACTCAAGTAGGAATGAAATCAATATATTGTTTCAGTGTAGGATGACAATGTGGATAATAACTTTGAAATGCATTTTATCACAATGAAGACACGTTACTTTAGAGATTTCATTAGTGCTGATGTGGACATAGTTGTATTGTTTATTGTAAGTATATGGCTATATTACTCAAGCTTTATATTATCTTTTTTATATCCATAAATTAAGGACTAGTGACTATAAGAAAGCACAAGGTAGCACATTTCAAGGAGTGTGTTATAATGTCCAAGAGGTCATTTAGTCAACAATTTCATCCATTTAGGACAAATTCTCACTCTCTTTATATATGCAATAGACACATAAACATATTATGTGAGTAATAGGTCATGCAGCCATTCATAGTTGGATAATTCCAGAAGAATACAAATTTTTATATTGATCCAAAACTCTAGCCTCTCATAATTTCTAGTCTTTTGATCTTAGTTATTTCAAGGATCAGACACTTGTACAGACACATTGTTTTTCCATAGGGAATCCATTCAAACATCTGAAGACAAGTATGTATTCTCTAATTTCTCTCTTGTTCTGTTTGAAACCCATATTCCTAAAAAGTATGCCATGCTTTCTATGACATTTCAGTTACTGTGATGGTTAATTTCATGTGTCAAATTTGGTAGGTTATGATGTCCACTTGTTTGGCCAAGCAAGAACTGACCTGATTGTTACTTTGAGTGTATTTTGTGGATTTAAATCATTTTAGTCAGTTGATTGCATCTCTGGTTGATTATATTTACAATAAACAAAGGAGATTGCCTTTAGCAATGAGAGAAGTCTCAATCAATCAGTTGAAGCCTTAATGGGAGAACTGATTATTTCAGGAGTCAGAAAGACGAATTTCTGTCTCTACTTTAGCAAGCTAGCTTCTCCTGGGGAATTCACTGAAATCTTCACAGAGTTCCCACTGGAAGCTTGTGCTACAGCCTTCAAATTTGCTAATCTCCCAGTCATGTGAGCCAATTTCTATATTTCTCATAATATTTACATTTCGGTTCTGTTTTCCTGGAGAACCCTGATACAGGTGATTCAGTCACTTTACTCTAGATGCATTTCATTGTGTCGGTATATATTTTAAAAACATAACTGAACACATTCTTTGAGTTTTAGAGAGAAAAATGTACTGTATATTATGCTAAAATTGTTTAAATAAATTTCTTTGCCAAATTACAAGTTGGATTTTTAATTTTCTATGTATGTTTAAGATGATTAGATATATGTGTTGCAATAGCTATAATATATAATTCAATACTATATTTAAATGTACTTTTAACTATAAATTATTATAAAAAGGAACCTATAATTATTATCACTATTTTGTTTGAGTTGCTTACTCAAGCACTTAGAGACCTTTTGGAATCCCACTTTAAATAACCTAAAATATCAAAAACTCTACCTCTCTCTTTATGTTATATATGGATTTGTTGTTTAGAATCTTAATCCAATTTCCCAAGTAAAATTTCAAATAGCATAAAGCTCTACACTACTCCAGATGTTAAATTAATGTTAATTTTCTCCAACTAGATTTCACTACATAACACATTTTTAGGAACGCTTGCTCTTAGCATAATAATATATATTTATCTAACAAACTCTTTCCCAGATCAAATTATAATATGCAGATTAAATTATTCGAATTCTATAACATTAACTTTGTGATATAGAAAGGAAAAGTTAAAGAAAGGGTTGGAAACTGCTAATATAATTTTACAATTATAAAATTTGATGCAATTATCTAGAGTCAGATAACATTAATGTCCTCAGGTGACCTATATTTTATCCTCAGATTATTATGAGAGATTCAAGGAAGATCTTTATCAAAATCATGAGAGGAATGAGATCCTCCTCAACTTGCAACCTAGTATTTCCACCAAAATTATTTGGTTTATAATTTTTATATTTAAAATTAGCCTAAACCACAATGAAAAATAATTTCAGTTCCAGTAGAAAAGTTGCTATTTTAAAAAGGGAAGGCTGTGGAAAAATAGGAACACTCATTCATTGTACAAGGGAATATAAAATGGTGCAACCACTGTGGAAAACAATTTGGTGGTTCTTCAGAAAATTAAGTTTGAATTACCATATAACCTGGCAATCCTATTTCTAAGTACATATCCAAAAGAATTACAAAGAGAAAGTCAAGCAAATATTCAAACACTGATGTTCATAGCTGCATTAATCACAATTGCCAAAAGATGGAACAATCCAAGTATCCATCAACTGATGTATGTATAAACCAAATGTGGTGCATACATACAATGGGGTAATATTCAGCCAAAAAAAGGAATGAAGTTCTGTTACATGCTACAACATGGATAAACTTTGAAGACATCATGTTGAGTGAAATAAACCAGGCACAAAAAAGCAAATATTGTACAATCTGACTTATATGACTCAGATAGAATATGCAAATTCATGGTTAGAACCCAGAATACAGGTTACCACTGGCCGGAGTCAGGGTATGGAATAGGAAACGAAGCTTAATTACTATAAAGTTTCCATTTGAGGTGATGGAAAAGTTTTGGTAGTGGATGGCGGTGATAATACCATAACACTGTGAATATAATTAGTGCCACTGAATTGTATATTCGAAAGCAGTTAAAAGGGGAAATTTTAGATTTTATATATGTTACCAAATTAAAACATTTTTAAAAAGCCTTCAGAACTGTACAACACAAAGAGTGAACACTCATGTAAACTATGAAATACAGTTAATTGTATAATAATACTATTTCTTCAATGATAACACAATAATGCAAAATGTTAATAATAGGGAGAGTTGTGTGGGGTTATTTATGGAAGCTATGTACTTTCTGCATGATTCTACTGTAAGCCCACAGCTACTCTAATCTAAAAATATGAGGAAAAAAAAGTAGCCTGAAGACAGCAATCAAACTGTTCAAAGAATCCTGTGTGACAAAATTTTAACAAGATAATACATTTTATCTTTTAATCTAGTCTCAAAGCCTTCAATCCAAGGAACACATTTGAATAAGGTCTTCAATAAATACACAACCAGTATAGTCAGTCTGGGCTAAAGCAAATCATTAGAGTTTAACATTTTTTTTCTTCATTTTATACATGATTTATAAACAGGGTTATTTGTTAATATCCCCCAAACCATGTTTTGTTAAATGAATACCACATAGTTAATAAGCATTTATAATCTGCTAAGATTTACATGTAATGTACTATTTATTGGATTTAACCAGCCTATCAAACAGATATTATTATTATTATTTTAAAGATGAAGAAATAGGAGCTTAGAAATGTTTGGTAACTTAAGAAAGATTACATAGGTCCTTACTGACAGAACTAAATCTCTCAGAGTAAAAGCTTGCTCTTAACCTGTGTAGCAGTTTGGCATTGTTTATGAATTCCAAAAATAGTTATTGGATTATGTTTGTAAACTAGTCTGTCAGGGGTATCACTTTTAATTAATTAAATTATGATTAGGACTTTGATTGGGCCACGTCATTAGGGCATTGAGTCCCCACACTTTGGTGGGCAAGGACTCACAGACAAAAGACATGGCAAAGGACAGGGTTGAGGGTTTTTGAGCTGGAGCCCTGGGAAGTAAGCACACAGAGGAGCTTGGTCGTGAGGAAGGAGAGAAGGGCCCAGGAAAAGAGAAGAGCCATTCGCCTGACAGTTCACAGCTTGTGGAGAGAAAAAAGCAGCTGAGCCTGGAGAGAATTGAGCCCTAGGGAGAGAGACAAAGCCTAGAGAGCCTGACCATAGAGCCTTAAGAGGAAGAAGAAGAGGAAGGCTGAACGTCAGCAGCCATCTTGCTCCAACACATGGCAACAGACTTTGGTGAAGGAAGTAACTTATGCTTTATGGCATGGTAACTATAAGCTTCTACCCCAAAAAAATACCCTTTATAAAAGCCAACAGATTTCTGGTATTTTGCATCAGCACCCCATTGGCTGACTAATATAATATGCATGTTCTTCTGCCTCTAATTCTTCCTCATTGTCAACATATGAACCAAAATAAGTTGTTGTATAGTGCTATCTGACACAGAGTAGATGCTCAAAACTGCATATAATATTAGTTGTATTGCCTTCTGTTTTCTCACTTATCAGCTTCATACACCTCAAAGTGTCATTTTCTATTCTTAACGGGTATATTTCAGATAAAATACATGGGGAAAACCATCAACTAAGAGTCTAACATGGTATGTGGTTAGACCAGTAATTATATATCAAGTCTTGATTTAACCAAAAATAGTTACCATACAACCCAATATAATTTGAGATAAAGTGTGAAAAATAAAGACAAAATTGATTCTTGCTCAAATGTTAGTTCTCTGATGATGTGGCACAAAAGATGCCTGGTAAATACCTTTTTAGCTCTATGTGTTGCCTTACCGTGAAATGTATATATTTTTTGTATTTTAATCTCAATTTAATAAGAAAATGGTTGTGTGTCCCTTCTTTGAATGTACTGATAATTGTGAATCAGAAATAACAGTCCATTTGAAATATCACTTTAAAAAACCTTTTGAATTTGAGTGTTTTAATTCCAAAACTTCTGTTCTTATTAACAAGACATATTATAATTTATTGTGACATTGTTGTAAAAATATAGTTCATGGATTTTAGCACATTACTGTGGCAATTTCAGTGTCCTTTTTAGGAACAGTCTTTTGACATTTTATATTTTTGCAAAATGTGTGCATGATTTTAAACTTTCAATGTGTCTCACTGTTCATATTTTATTCTCTTTTAAGCTACCTTACTTACATAAATCATTCTACTTAAATTGGATATTACTAATTTTGTATAAGACAGAAGCAATTTGATGGGCAATTCACTTTTATTTTTGCAAAGTTAAAAAAAAGGAGGTACCTTAGAAACCTGTCTGAACTAATTTAAACAATCTTATTTCAAGTGTGACCTAATCAAGACTCTTCTATGCTGTTAAGTATCAAAATTCCAACACTTAATAGTATTTCAGAAAATATAAATATTAATAGCTGCTCTTTAAGTTTTTCAACTCCAACTTGCATATATTATCCTTGATATCTCCATATATTTATGTCTTGTAAATTGGAATGCTTTAATGAAAATATATAGATTCTATATCCACATGTATTAGTCACCAAAAAGGGTGCTGATGCAAAGTACCAGAAATCTGTTGGCTTTTATAAAGGATATTTATTTGGGGTAGAAGCTTACAGTTACCAGGCCATAAAGTATAAATTTCTTCCCTCACCAAAGTCTGTTGCCACTTGTTGGAGCAAAGTGGCTGCTGATGTCTGCAAGGGTTCAGCCTCCCTCTTCTTCTGAAGGCTCCATGGTCCCAGTCTCTTCCAATATCAGCTATAGACTGAGATAAGTCTCGTCTCTCCCCAGGGGCTCATTTCTGTCTGGGCTCAGCTGCTTCAGGACTCTGGTCTCTGTAGCTGCAAACTATCAGGCAAATGGCTCAGGCACGTCTCTCTTCCTAGGGCCTCTGCTGTGTCTAAGGAGCCGTCTCTATTCCTCTGTGTTTTTCTCCTGTGTGTTTACTTCCCGGGGTTGCAGCATCCAAAAACTCTCAACTCTGTCCTTTGTCATGTCTTTTCTATGTGAGTCCCCACCCACCCGCCAAGGGGCAGGGACTCATCGACCTACTGACATGGTCCAATCAAACCCCTAATCATAATTTAATCAAGCAAAAGTAAAACTTCAGAAAGACAAGTTTACAAACATAATCCAATATCTGTTTTTGGAATTCATAAACAATATCAAACTGCTATACCACAGCAGTCATAACAGCATTTTGAAAGGATAGAATAATTTCAATAAGTATGCCACCATTATAGATGTAAAAGGAATCACAGTGTTATACATATAAGATTTGGAGTTCAAAAATAATGGATTCAAAGCCAAAAACCACTTTTTATTATAGTTTCATGGCATTACACCATTACTGATACTTTCAAAGCCATTCTTTCTTCCTCTGTAAAATGAGTGTAATAATAACCAATACAGTGATTTGTTTTGTACATTTGATGAGGCAAAACATTGGTTGTTCAAAATATGTTAGTAAATGTATAAACATACCATTCCCCTGCATATGAAAAAAATATATATTATACACAAGCTTGTATGAGTTAATTTACAGTTACTATAATTTAAAATAAAATATCAGTAGGATTTCATTGCAAATTAGAAAAATGTTTCTAAAATTATATTATTAAAAGAAATAGCAAAAATATCAAAAGAAATTTCTTAAAGAAAAAAGAATACTTATTATTCCAAAACAACTTTAGTAATGGCCTAATAATAATGTAAACAAAGGAGTGAATCAGTTATGTTGTAAATGAAATAAATATATATTATCAATATATAATTGAATGTATAAATATATACATATATATTTATATGGCACATCAAATAGCAAATCAAAACCCCATTTAATACAATGTACAAAATAAATTTCACATTTATCAAATTTGTTTAATTATCAGGAAAATTTAATATGTTACTGTCTCCAATTTAAGAAAATAGTATCTCAAGAAAGAGTGTGATGAAGCTATGATCACTGTAAATTAACCTTGCAAGAAATATTCCAAGACATGAAATCAGCTACATAGAGCTATGATTCACAATATAACTTTGTGGTAAAGATCATGAATTATGATATCTGATAATATGATGTTCAATCTAGATTTACCACTCTTTGCTGTGCGATCATAGCAAATGATATAAACTCTCTTGTTTCAGTCCCCACATCAATTACATAAGAACAATAAGTGTACCTACCTTATAGGGTTCCTGTAATAATATATAAATTAAAACATCAATTATAATATCTTGCCTGGCATATTGAAAGTGCTAAATACCTCTTTGTAATCAAGATGATGATGATAATAATGATAACAGCTTTCAATTATTTGCTATTTTAAATAACCTTCGTCATTATGAACTTTAGTTCAAGAAATAAAAACTATTCCATCAAGTTACTGTTTGTTTCTTGCTTGTAAATTTGGAAAAATAATTAAGAATTTGTATCACAACCAAAAATAAGAGCCATTGGCAATTTAATTTTTTGTGTAGTTGAGAATATTGTATGGAAGAATGTATTTCATATTGACTGGGCCCTCTTATTCGGATATTGTACACCTTCAAATATGTAATTGCTTAAGCTTATCTCATTTAGTTTTCATATTTTTTGTCTCATCACACTTTCTGGGATCTTTTCCAAAAATTACATTTCAAATGTTATATTAAGCTTTTCTTTTCTGCTTCCATATTTTTAAATTCCAAGATCTCTTTTTCCTTCTCTTTGAATATTCTTCTCCATTTTACCTTGCTCATGTTTTTAGGACATGGTAGATTATGCCTCTAGGGATATAATGGATAATTTACTGTTTGTTTTTGAAGTTTTGTTTTGCCTATTTCCTTGATGTAGCCATTTTCAATGAAACTATTTTATTCATGTCAATGCTTCATTAACATAGGTGATACTTTTTTTATGTTCTTTTCAAATTGAGGTACTAAAAGCTTATTGGAAGTTTGTTGACAGTAATTTCCACTGTAGGGTGATTTTTCAGTCTTTCTTTGAGTGGAACAAACAGAATGCCTAGAGAAGAATTGTCCACTATCTCGTCTGAAAGGTAAAACTTAGTTTCCAGGGTTTGTGAGTTGAGTGTGTGCTCTTCTGCCCCTTGTATTTGAACCTACAGTTAGTACTAGAGTTGATAAGTGTATGGACAAGAGACTTAAATCTTTGGGCTGTTCATATGCCAGTTGGGCCCTGAATCTCAACAGAGCTGCAACACCTACTCTCCAATTCATTGGACTCACCCAGGACAGCTAACAAGGAGATGATGATGGACAACACCCATCCCAAGGAACAGAGAGAGTCTGCAACTGCAAAAAGATAGTTCCATGCATTTGTCCCATGGAATCTAAGCCCCCTCTCAATTAGAAGCAGAGTGGGTGTCACCACCCCCAAATCCTCAAGATTGGGGAATGAGCAATGGAGTAAAGTAGACTTACTATTATTCTACTATAGACATTATTATTCTAGCAATGGAAGAAGTTTTATCATTGACATAAAGGCAGCGACCACCAGAGGTTCTGAGGGGAGGGAAAGGGGAAAATAGGTGTAACATGGGGATATTTCTGGGACATTGGAATTGTCCTGCATGACATTGTAATGATGGATACAGGCCATTATATATTTTGTCATAACCTACAAAATTGTGTGGGACAGAGTGTAAACTATAATGTAAACTATAATCCACAGTTAGTAGCAATGCTCCAATAAGTGTTAATCAGTTGTAACAAATATACCACACTAGTGAAGGACGTTATTAATGTGGGAAAGTGTGGGAGGAGGAGGTAGTGGGGCATATGGGAATCCCCTATATTTTTTATGTAACTTTTATGTAACCTAAATTTTCTTTAAAAATAAAAATTTAATTTAAAATATGTGAAAAAAATAAGTTAAAACCAAGATACACATTCTCATTAATTCTTCACAAATTTACCAATTAAACTTAGTCACATCATGATTTTAGCCATAACGAATATAGAATTTGCCCTCCTGCAGTAAAAAGTAGAAACTAAATGGTATATAAGAAGAATTATATACATGCATTAGATGACAAGAATAGCTGTTATCCCTGGGAGAAACAAAACAAATGAGATAACATATCACTATCAATAATAGATAAAGAAGACTTCAAAAAAAGGAAATATACAATATATAAAAGGCAATATTCCATTATGATTAGGGAGTCTATTTATCAAGGGGCTATCACAATCGTAAATGTTTATGCACAGAGCCAAAACTAAGTGACATGAAAGGAGGAACGGTCATGTACAAAAATATCTTTGGAGGAATCAGCACATTTTCTTAGTAATTGGTAGAATGGGTAGAGTGAAAATTGTAAAGATATAGAAGACTTGAATAACACTACTTGTCAATTTGATATAATTGATATTTACAGAATAGCCCACTGAGAAATAATAAAACACACATTTAAGTACTCATGAAATATTCACAAAGATCCTAAACTTGGGTCTACAAAAGAAAAATCTCAATACATTTAAAGGATGCACATTTTCAAAGTATCGTCTCTTACAAAATATAACTAAATTAGAAAATAATTACAGAAAGACTCCTAGAAAAGACCAAAAATATGGAAAATTAAATATCATATTTATAAACAATGCATGTGTCAAAGATGAAATTACAAAAAAATTTAGAAAATATTTTGTATTGAATGAAAATGAAAACATAATTTATAAAAATTGGAAAAAATCATTTAAAATAATATTCAGAAAATTTGAGTTTCAACTCCATATATTAAAGAAAAATTTAAAATCAATGATCCAAGTTTCTTCCATATTAATAAGAACAAGTTAAGCTCAATATAAATAGAAAGAAACATTATAAATATAGAGTATAATCAAGGAAAGAGGACAGATAAAATCAATGAAATCAAAAGCTGGCTTTTCCAAATTACTCACAAATATGATAAGCCTCTAGATAGACTGATGGATTAAAAATTAAAAAACAAAAAATACAAATTAACAATATCAGAATTTAAAGGGATGATATTACTAGCTATCCTATAAGCATTGAAATAGGTGAGTATGTATTGTAAATAATTTTATACCAATCAAACAACATAGATGAAAGGGAAAGATTCCTTAAAAATTACAGATTATAAAAATTGGCTCACCAAGTAAGGGAAAACATGAATATCCCAATATTTATTTAATAACTTCAGTTCTTTTTAATAAAATATCTTCCAACAAACAAAACTACAGGTCCAGTTCACTGCCCTAATTAAAAAAAGAAAAAGGATATTAAAAAACAAAAACCACAATTTACTAATCCTCATGAACATAGATGCAAGAATCATTAAAAATCTTAGCTAATGAAATATAAGCATATAGCAAAAGCATGCTGCATCTCAATTTGGACTACATTGTTACAGGAATGCAAAGTTAAATTAACATCCTAAAACTCAAAGTAATTCACCCCATATGGAAAATTAAGGAGAAAAAAATAAATGATAATAACAGAGGAAAAACAACTCAACACCAATTTATGATAAAATCTCTCAAAAATTGGAAATGATAGGAAGTCTCAATCAGATAAGTGTCATTACAAAAATCATGGTTTAGTATTAAACTTAATGGTGAAATGCTGAATGTTTTCCATGTAAGATGAAGGCAAGAAAACAAGGTTACTATATATAGTGGATATTTTACTTGACTGAGCCAGTGAATTAAGAAAAAAAAAAGTGAAAGCATACAAACTGTAAAGGAAGATGCAAAATTTAGTTAAATTGCAGAAGACATCCCTAAGTACTCTGAAAATGCTCATGAATCTTTAAAAATGTTGTTAGAAATATTAAATAAACTTTGCAAGGTCACAAGATGCAAGGTCAATTCAGAAAATCTAAGTGTATTTTAACAAAACAACAATAAAAAAATACATAAAAGTTTAAAAATTCAATTTAAAAGTAGCAATAAAAGCATGAAGTATTTGGGGATAAATTTAGCAAAGTATATGTAAGCCCCAAAAGCTGAAAACTGCAAAGCACTGTTATAAGACATTAAGAAAAACCTAAATAAATGGATATACATCCAAGGTTCATGGATCAGAACACCAATGATAAAATGTCAATTCATCTCAGCTTGATCTATATATCCAATGCAATCCCAACCAAAATATGTTGCAGAAATTAAGACTTTTCTTAAACTATGTAACACATATAATATATATAACAATAAAATGACTCTTACAACACAATAAGAAGACAAATTCTAAAATGGGTAAAATATTTCAACAAATACATCACAAAAGAAGGTATATGAATAGCCAATAATCACATGAAAATAAGTTCAACATCACTGGATACCAGAAAAACATATACAGTAAATACGTACAGTTTTAGTTTGCTAGGAAGCTGCTGGGAGCAACATACCAAAAATATGTTGGCTTTTATAATGGAAATATGTTAGGTTAAAATCTTGCAGTTCCGAATCTCTGAAAATGTCCCAATCAAGGCATCAAGAGAAGCAAGCCTGGACTCTGTCCCTGTGGCAAGGCACAATGGCAGCCCTCTGGTCTGGGTCTCTACTCCAGGCTTCTACTCCAGGCTTACTCTCTCCCCAAGCTCACCTGTAGGTAATCAGGCACATGACGTTTCTCTCCCCTCTCTTCTGAGTTTCTTCTTTTTCAGCCTCTTGGGGGCTATTTTCTGTTCTTCTGTGCTCTGCTGATTCCAAACTTTGGCCTCTGGGACTTCTCTCTCAGCATCTCAAGGTTTCTCTGTTTCTGCTGCTTTTTCTCTTTGGCGTTCTACTTTCTATCTTTTGTTAATAAAGGACCCCAGCAAGAGGAACAAGTCCCACTCTAGGTCAGGCCTCACTGAAGCAAACCAATCAAAGACCCCCCAAATGAATCCAATTCAATCAAAGGGTCCTACACCCACAGGAATGGATTAGCTTTAAGAACTTGATCTCTTCTGGAATCCAAAAATCTTCAAACTGTCACATATACATAAAAGATTCACTAAAAAAGTGAAATTACAATAATGAAAATTATTGAGGACATAGAGCAGTTGAAATAATCATATAGTCTGTTGAAAAAGTAAAAATTTAGAAAGCAGTTTAGAGGTTTCTTTTTAAGTTAAATATATACCTACCACAGATCTAAACCTTACCCACAATAAAGAAAACAGATCTACAAACACTTACACATATACATATTTTCATAGCAGCTTAATTCATAATAGCCAAAGAATGAAAACAACAAAACTTTTCAATGAGTGAATGGATAAACAAATTTTGGTATATCCAAACTGTGGGCTACAAGTGAGCAATAAAAACTCGTGGACTGTTGTTACTTGTAATGACATGGATAAATCTGAAAAGCATTAGGTTATCAGAAAGATAGGGATATAATATATGTTTTAGTTTCCTTGGTTGCTCAAGAAAATACCGCATAATGGGTTGGCTTCAATAGTGGGATTTATTGGCTCATGGTTTGAGGCTGGTAGAATTCCAAAACTGAGGCATCAGTAAGGCAATGCTTTCTTCCTGAAACTGATATTCTGGGGATGGTTGTCTTGGGCCCTTGATGCCTCTGTTACATAGCAATGCACATGGCAGCCTCTCCTGGCCTCTCACTTCCCTTTTGGGTGCTGTTGAATTTCAGTTTCTTGTTTCCTGTGGCTCCCTCTCTGTCCAAATTTTATTCTGCTTATAAAGGACCCCAGTAATAAGATTAAGACCCATCCTAATTGAGTTCGGCAACAACTTAACAGAAGTAACCTCATCAAAAGGTCCTATTTACAATGGATTCACACACAGGAATGGATTAAATTTAAATACACATTTTTTCTGAGTTATATTGTGGCAAACCAACACACTGTATAATTCCATTTATATGGCATTATAGAAAATGCTAATATAATTTACAGTGACAGAATGGTTATTGGTAGTTGTCTAAGTCTGAAAATAGTATAGGATTTGCTTGAAAATGGCAAAGGTAAAATTTGGGGGTAATGTAGATATTTTATATGTTAAACATGATGGTGTTTGCATGGATGTATAAATTTGTCAAAATCTGTTGAAATGTACACTTAAAATAAGTGGTTATTATTATTATTATTATTATTATTATTATTATTTTTTGTAAATTAAACACATGGCTTCCCACGAATTAAAAGTAAAATTTAAATCCAATATTTTGACATTGAATATGGGATGAGGGAATTTTTGGGGTATTTTTCAATGAAATACACACGTGTATTTAAATTCTGTAGTTTAAACTTATATTCAAAGTTTTTAGCCTGCCTATGAAATAATAGTAATTTGGCATAAGAAGAAGAGAAAGGAAAAGAGAACAAAAAAGGTGGAGAAAGAGGACATATTGGGACTTGAGCAAATTGGCAGAAAGTTGTTACTACAGAAGAAGATGACCAACAACCACGGTGCCAGGATTTTAAATTCAAGGGTGAATACCTTTCTAAATAGACATGTTTGTGTACCTCATTCCAGATGCCAAAATCTCTATTACAGTTCACTACACACCAGAATTGTAAGAATTGTTGGTGTTAAGAAAAACAGGAAGCAAGAATAAGTGCCGAGCTCCCTATTTGGATCAGTGGGAAACAGGGAAGAATAGCAAGAGGATTTGGACCTCAAGTAAGGATGAGAGTTCAACAGAAGAGGAAAGTCAACAGAGAGGTCAACTCCAAAACACAATCACAGAAATTTATAAAAATCTGGGGGAGGACACTAGATTTGTCACAGGAAATAAAACAAAATATTTGAATCTCAAAAGTCAAGGAACCATGGCCGATAACTTGGAGATTTTTTCCCTTTTTGTCTCCTTACGGATATAAGTGAAAAACACACACACACACACACACACACACATATATATATATATATATATATTTGTTCAATTAACAAAATAAAGAAAACAAGAAAAAGACCTGCAATATGTAGACCATAGTTACTTTGCCCTTTGAGATTTAAATTAAAGTTAAATACGCATACTTATATACATTTTTTGTTTATAACTATTCATATGGTTAATATATATACTGTGGATATATATTTGCATGTAATTATATACAAATAATACAATGTATAACTTAAAAGCCACAGGGAATAAACATATATAGATGCAAAATAAAGTGTGCTAATATTTTAAAAATATATAATAAATGTTTATTTGTTTAAATATCTCTTTAAAGAGAAAGCTAGTAAGATAGTACAGAGGAACAGGCATTAAATATATAGAATCTACACAGATCAAATATCCAATTTGAAATGAACTACTATCCCTACAGTCTAGAAAAAACAATTATATAATGTTTCACTCATACCAAATAAAACAAAAATGTATATACATATATACATGTTTTATTTATTCATTCATATTTTGAGTGGTTCCCAAGAGTTTTGATTCTGTACATGATATCTCATTTTAATTAAATGTTAAAAAATTAAACAACAGAAGAATTCCTGTTATGCTCTTAGCACAAGAAAGAAAATCCCTTACTTAAATTCTTAAACAACTTCATATAACTACCTTCCTTTCCCCTTTTATTCAAATGATTATAATGAAAATATTTCATGATTGGAATTTCTTCTCTTTGTAATGATTTTAAATAAAAACTGAAAATGAAATGAAAGTTTAGCCACAGAACATTTTACATGGAAGTTTTATCTCCTTATGTTCTCTTAGCCATAACTACTGTTAGAAATTCCTGATCAGCTATAAAATAGTAGGGCCATTTCATATTATTGGATAAAGTAAGAATTGTAAGTAACTATTTAAATGAAAACTGAGTACTAATAATATTCAGAAGATTAATTCAATTTTATTCTCTGGGAAAAGGATTTCAAGGATAATATTCAAGAGTTGCTGGTTATTTGGGCAAGATGAGAGGAAAGCAGAGGCGCTAGGAGATGGTGCCCAGGAGAAGGGGTGTTTGCTTTTCTGGGAGCTCTTACAGCCTAGGGGCAGGGAGCCTGCAGAGGAAGAGTCAGAGGATCAGAGAAGTAACTGGAGGGCACGAGATTTAGTGCTGGGAGATTCAGGAACAAAGCGAGCCACCTCCTGGTCCTGACCAAGCTGAGAAAAGAGAAGGGAAGAGACAGAAAGGAGATGGCCATGGGAAGATGGAGCAAGAAAGAAGGCCCTGGGGAGATGCAGGCAGAGAATGAGTGGTGCTATCACAAACAAAGAAACTCAGAGGCAGGAGGGAGGCAAGGAAGGGATTCTTCCCCAGAGCCTTTGGGGGGTATGCGTAGCTGCTGACACCTTTAATTCGGATTCCTGGCCTCCAGAACTGTGAAACAAGAAATTTCTGTTGTTTTAAGCCACCCATTTGGTGGTACTTTGTTACGGCAGCCCTGGGAAACTCCCCTCCTCCTCCTCCTAAATCTCTCAATGGCCAAACTCAGCCAGCACCCAGCTAGTAGATCCTGCAGGGTGAGCCCCTTGAATGTAGGAGAACAGGGGAAGGGCAAGGAACGGATGGATGGCAGACAGGACCAGGACAACAGGACCAGGAACCAGACCTGCAGTGGGCCCCCAGCTGGCTGTGACAGAGCTCAGGTCCTCAGGGCTGCTCCATCTTTTCTCAGCCCTCCAAGCCTTACTGGGCCTGAAGTCCTGGGTCTATCTGCTTCCTAAGGAGCTAAAAGAAGGGTAGAGGGAAGTTCCCTTTACCAACCCAGTCTACTTCTGTCCTCCTGGGTTCCCTGAGGCCTCCACATGCTGCCCAGAGCTTTACCCAGAACTTTCAGCTAATTACCAAAAGGGAGTTCTAAACTCTTCCTAGTTTGCCAGGCCTTATTTTGCCTGTCGGCTAGTCTTCCCAGGCATGATGTGTTGAGGCAACCTGTGCCTCATGGGCTCAGGGACCAGAGCCAAAAACCTAGTCATTGTCTCCCCAAAACTGGCCCGAGAAACTTCATCTCCTAATCCAGAGACTCAGCTCAGTCAACCTCACCCGCAGGCAGGAATCCCCTGAGACTGCACCCCGGCCTCACCTTCCTTGTCCAGACCAGGTATAGCCCTCCCTTCTCCACTGGGGAGGTTGGCTGGCCCTGCTAGAAAGAAATTCTGAGCTGCAGGTCTCCAACCACCCTGATTCTCAGCACTACCTGGGGAATCTTCCAGAAGCCCCTGATTATCGCCCTGGTGTCTATTCCAAGCCTTTTCCTCTGGGGTCCCCTCATGGCTCCCTCTTCAGCTCACAGAGGAAAACAGACCTCCTTGGGGGCACTCCCACCTTCTGACTTACATACCACCCTAGCCATGCTTAGCTTTCCTCCTCAAAGCCCAGGGAAGCTGGAGTCTCTAAACCCACATCCCTTGCCCTGTGCCAAAGGGCCCATCCCTGCCCAGCTCCTGGGGACCTCCTCAACCACACTCTTCCTTTTGATATCCTTTCACCCATTTTTTGTCTTTCTTTATGGTAGCAAGCTTCCACCTTCCAGGAGCCACTGGAGACAGAGGCTGCGCAGTCCTCCCAGCCCTACCCCTCTGAGGAGGACCTCCCAACACCCTCTCACCCTCTTTGTTGCTAGCCCACAAGATGATTTGTAGACCTTACCTTTTCTTTCTTTCATTTTTTTTTTTTTTTAACATTTTGGAGGACCTTTTCTTTCTTGACCTCTCTGCAGCTCCTCTATCTCCACTACATCCTCTTTTGAACATCCCCCTTGCTTCCATAATGCCACCTTCTCCTGGCCTCCTTTAACTTGTCAAACTCTTTCCTTTCTCAGAGTTTAGAGTTTCTCAGAGGTCATCTCTCAGCCCTCCTTCCTCCTCCCAGCATTCCTCTCCCTGGATGACCTTCACCCCGTGGCCTCAAATACCCTCTGTATGTACCACCTCCACCTCCAGAGCCTCTGATCTTTCCTTTTGACTTGGGTTCTGTGTAGGTGACAGTCTTAGACTACACTGCCAAGCTGGGAACCAGGGAGATGGCTGAGACTGACCCCAAAACTGTGCAAGATCTTTCCTTGGTGGTGCAGAAAGTCCTCTAACAGATGCAAGATAAATTTCAGACTATGTCTGACCAGGTCATTGGAAGAATTGATGACATGAGTAGTCGCATTGACTATCTGTAGAAAAACATTGTTGCGCTCATGACACAGGCTGGGGTGGAAGAACTGGGAGGTGCAAACAAGATTCCTGCCACACAGAAGAGTTGAAAGTTACAAATTTACATTGAAATCTGGAGCACTGTTTTTACTAGCAAAGAGAAGACTGAATGGCTTTTTGCAACTACTATGGGTACACAGGTTTTATATTATAAAGTGTGCATTCTTATTATAGACTATAAGTCGTCAGAGTGTTTTTTCCCCATTTTCTTGGACAGGGTAACTTCACATCTTGGACCTTGATCAATTATGCTATTAAATATTAAACATTAAATATCATGTCAGCTCCCATTCTCAACTTAACTGAATTTTCTAGTAACCAATACTCTAGAGTTTATCTCCATGAGTTTACTCATTGTTTTAGTTCATATTAATGAGACAAGACAATATTTGTCCTTTTGTGTCTGATATTTCACTCAATGTAATGTCATCCATGTTGTCATACACATCCTGATTTCATTTCTTCTTACAACTGAATGGTATTCCATGTATGTATATACCACATTTTGTTTATCCATTCATCAGTTCATGGACACTTGGGTTGGTTCCATATTTTAGCAATTACAACTAATGCTGCTTTGAGCATCAATGTGCAACTGTAAGTTTGCATCCTTGCTTTCAGTTCTTCTGAATATATTCCTAGTAATGGGATTGCTGGATCATATGGCAGTTCTATATTTAGTTTCTTGAGGAACTGCCAAACGTCTCCTTCAACAATGAAGGAGTGTTCCTATTTTTCCCCATCCTCTCTAGCACTTGTAGTTTTGTGATTTTGTAATAATGGACATTCTATAAGATGTGAAATGATGTGTCGGTGTAGTTTTGATCTGCATTTCCCTAATAGCTAATGATGTTGAAAGTTTTTTCATGTGCTTTTTTGGCCATTTGTATTTCCTCTTTGGAAATATGTCTATTCAAGTCTTATGCCCATTTTTTAAATTGGCTTGCTTGTCTTTTTATCATTGGGTGGTATAATCTCTTAATATAACATGGACACAAACCCTTTGAATTATAACAGGTATATAATACTAATACAAAGTGTCAATAACTGGGTGGGTTGGGGGAAAAATACACCAAACGTAAGATACTGACTATAGTTAGTAGCAATGTTTTATAGTACTCTTTCACAGATTTTAGCAATTGTTTCACAACAATGCAAGGTGTTGGTGGTAAGGTAATATATGGGAGCCGTGTTTGATGATATGCATGTTTGTTTTGCAAGTTCACAGCATTTGCTATATAAACTTATTGTTTATAGATGTTCATGTATGAATGATAAACTTCTATTTATAAAAAGTAAAATGTTAAAAAGAGCAAATAATAGTAATGCACATTCAAAAAATGAATTACTGTTTTATTTAAACAGTTTCTTAGCTAAATTATTGCAGAATAACACTTTTATTATTAATCATAGAAGCCAGGGGTAAAAACACTTATCACTCAAAAATGCAAGGTCAGGTGTGCCAAGCCTAGAGGCCAGTATTGATGGCCTCAAGGTAACTGGTTTGATTATTATAGCAGAGTGACTTTATATAACAATATTTGAAAAATTTAAAAAGTTGCAGAATAGTATAGTATTTGATAGAGGAAAATTTTAATAAACAGTTAATTTTTTAAAATTTTTTCTTATGTCACCAGTCTTAGCTGTTTGTATTACAAGAATATAATAATATTAAGAAAAAAGTTTAAAGAACAATATTTAATATCTAATTACTATAAAAATGCATGGTTTTTTTAAACTGAAAAATAGCTCCAAAATAATAAAACTTCTTGAAGCTAGGTAATAATAGGTAGGAAAAAGAGTATAATAAATAAGGTTTTCGAAAAAACTGTTCAGAGTACATGATTTTGTTTACAGTTGACAGTGATAAAATGATCAATGTTATGTTACAATTTCTACTCCTTTATTTGTCTTTGTTGGTAAAATGAAAGCTATCAGACTGAGAGTTTTGAGGGCAAAGCAAATTTAAAATGATTCACTTTATCTCTGTACTGAACAGGGCTTCACAAAATGAAACATCAAATGTAGAGAGCACAGGGTGCATCTGCCCTGTATTTAATGGAAAGTTTGTAATTTCTTGTTTTATTTTTTAATCTTGACAAGATCATAAATTAGATATAATCTAAGAAAAGGGGAATATATATTTTCAGCGATAAAATCATGGATGACTTCTTTCCTTATTTGTATCTTTGAACTTCTTAACATTTTAATTAGAGTTGTGAGTTATCAATTATTAAAATAGATATTATCAGAAGATGTTCATAAAATTTGCAAAATAGCTAAAATCAAGTTCTGTATTTAAAAAAAGAATCATAGTCCTAGTATTATTTCACAGCCTTACTATAGTTTCACTTTTCTCTCTTTTTATATGCACACATGTACATATATAAGCATATCCATACATTATCTCACACATATACATGTATGTGTTTCTTTAATGTATATACATATATATATTTATATATGTGTATATATATATAGATATAGATATAGATATAGATATAGATATATGGAGAGAGATAGGAATGTTATCCTTTCAAAGTTAAAAAGAAACATTTTAGTACCAAACTATTCTTAATTTGAAGAAAACATTTTTATTAGAGAAGTTATAGTTTTACAGAAGTACCATGCAGAGAATATAGATTCCCTATGTACCCCCTCTCATGTACACTATTTTTCCTATTATTAACATTTTCACTGGTGTGGTATCTTCGTTAAATTGATGAAACAATGTTATTATAATTTTATTCTTCACTAAAGTCCATTGTTTATAATATGGTTCACTGATTGTGTTTTATTGTTCTGTTGTTGCTTTTAAATTTTTATTCTAGTAATATATATACCACCTAGAATTTTCTCTTTAACCATATTCAAATATTTCATTCAGTGGTCTTAATTACATTCACAATGTTGTGCTATCATCACCACCATACATTACCAAAACTTTTTCATCAATCCAAATAGGGATACTGTCCCAATTAAGCAATAATTCCTCATTCCATGCCCTCAGCCAGGCTCCAGGTAACCTATTCTAGTTGCTAACTCCATGAATTTTCTTATTCTAATTATTTCATATAAGTGAGATCATAGAGTATTGCCCTTTTATACGTAGTCTTTTTCATTCAACAGGATGCTTTCAAAGTTCTTCCATGTTGTTACATGTATCACAACTTCTTTCCTTCTTATGGCTGATTAATATTCTATAACATGTATATACCACATTTTGTTTATCTATTCATCTGTTGATGGACACTTGAGCTACTTCCATCTTTTGATAATTGTGAATAATGCCACTATGAACAGTGGTATGCAAATATCTGAGTCCCTGCTTTCAATCCACTTGGGAATATGCCTACATAGAAGTGGGATTACCAAGTCATATGGTAATTTTATACTTACTTTCTGAGGAACTGACAAACTGTTTTCCATAGCAGCTGCACCATTCTACAGTCCCACCAACAATTAATGAGTGTTCCTATTCTTCACATCCTCTCCAACACTTGTTACTTTCCATTTTTAATAGTAACCATTACAGTGGTTGTCTTTTTAATTTCTTAATGAAGTCCTTTGATGCACATTTTTTTTTTATTTTGATGAAACCCAAGTTATATATTTTAAAAGAGATTTGGAGATCAAACTGACACACATTAAACACCATTCAAGTTTTATTTATCCTGTGTAAAAAAATACAGGTCTTTTTTACCATTTGCTATCTTTTTAAAGAAATGTGATCTCTATTTCTTTACAAATTATGGATATTGATATATGTGTTTAAATATGTCTGTCTATTATGTCCAGTAGCATTTATTAGCATTGTACATCAGCATTAATGTTTTAATATTTTTAAGTTTAACTTTGCATAAGTTACTAAAATACAAAACTTTTTTACAAATCTACCATGCATAATTATATGAAAATATCAAATTTCTATGCCCCAAAGGCACGATGGATTAATGAAGGTTCTAAAAAAGAAAAATCACAGTCTCATGTTATTTACATATTTAATCTCATATTAAAACAATTAATAAAATTCAAAAATAAAAAACATGAATAAAATTCACCATACCTCTCTACACACTGGGCATAGAGAGGAACATTCAGCACTTGACAGTGCGTACCTAAAAAACAAAGACACAAACAAAAACAACAGCAACAACCACTGAAAACTACAGCTAACATCATATTCTACCATCATAGTGAATGATGAAAGAATGCATTCTCCCTATAATTAGGAACAAGTCATATATATCCACTCTCAACATTCATACTCAACATCATACTGGAAGACCTAGATAGTATAAGAAGGCAATAAAATAAAATAAAATAAAATAAATGGAAATGGTCCCAATTTGGAGACGACATGATTATATACAGAGAAAATCCCAAGGAATCTTCAAAAAAACCTCATAATACTAATATGTGAGATTAAAAATTTGCAGGATACAAGGTTAATACAACAATAACTAAAATCTATTGAATTTTTATATGCTAGCAATAAATAATTGAACACGAAAATTTAAAAAAGAAATAGCAATTGGAATGATGCTAAGAAAGTCTCAGACATGTTCTGCAGCCATTTTCAAGCCTTCACTTTCTCCCCTCATCTTCTCTGTGTGTGGATGTTTCAGTATGTTTCTATTCCACAGCTACAGGGAGACATTAGGTCTAATGGAAGGGACAAACTGGATTGGAATATTCAGCATAGTAAAGAAGTTAATTTTCCTCAAATCAATCCTTGATTTAATTCAACTTTAATTAAAATCTCAGCAAGAATATTTTGGAGATTTACACCATTTGATTCTTAAATTTATAATAAAAGTGACGGAAACTAGAACAACTAAAAGAATTTTGAAAAAGAATATTTGAGGAACAGTACTGCTTGGTTTTAAGACTTACTATAAATCAGGAGAGTGTGATATTCATAAATGAATAAAAACATAGATCAGTGGAATATTATCCAGAATTGAGAAATAGACCCACAAAAATACAGCCAATTCATTTTTTACAACACTGCAAAGACAATTTCAACAAATATTACTAGAATAATTGGACATCAAAATACAAATAAAAAATAAAACTCAACCTAAAACTAATAATTCATGTAACATTAACTCAAAATGAATCACAGACCTAAATGTAACACCTAAAACTATAAATCATTTAGAAAAAAGACAGGAGACTATATTTGTGAGTTAGATTAGTCAAATAGAATTTAAACATGACAGTAAAAGAATAATTTGTAAAAGTAAGTGACAAATTGGACTTCATAAAACCAGAAATTATTACTCTTAAAAAGATACCAAGTAAATAGAGGCAAATTTCAGACTGGGAGAAAATATTTGCAAGTAATATATGATAAATGGTTTGTATAAAAAATAGATAACAAACTCTCAAAACTCAATAATAAGAAAACATACAACATAGTAAAATGAGAAAGAAAAAAAAACTTGAAAAGGCACTTCATCCAGGGTGATGTAAGGAAAGCAAATAAGTACATCATTAGCCAATAAATAATGTAATTTTAACCACAATGAGATATCACTGTATACCTATTAGAATGATTAAAATGAAAAATACTGAAAGTACCAAGTTCTGGCAAGGGTGCAACAACTGAATTGCTCACAGAATTCTGGTGGGAATGAAAAAAAAGTTTGGCACTTTCTTACAGAGTTACACATTGACCAAGCAATCTCATTTCTTTGTATTTACCCAAGAGATATGGAAATGTATGTTCACATGAAAGACAGTTCACAAATGCAAATAGAAGCTCAATTCATATTTGTCCAAAATGGGAAAGTATTCAAATGTCTTTCTGTGGGAGAATGAAGATACAAACATAGGTATATTACATACATTGGAATATGGCAGTCAATGAGATCCTACTGAGACATGCATGAGCATAACCTCTGGAATGACTTCCCAGCTCATTTTGAAATCTCTTAGCTCTAAGAACTCATTTGTATTTACCCTTTCTCTCTTATGATCAAGGTCTTTTTCCAGGTACATTGCTATTTGGTGCTTGGTGCTAATCACTTGGTGCCAGGGAGGTTCATCTCCAGGAGTCATGTCCCACACTGGAGGGAAGGTAGTGAGTTTATATGCTGAGTTGGTTTAGAGAGAGGTCACATTTGAGTAACAAGGAAGGCCCTCAGGAGGTAACTCTTGGGCAACATATAATGCTAGGCTAAGTTTCAATCTCAAAAAAAAAGGCTCATAAATACAATCATCAATATCAAAGTCCTGGCTCAATGGTCCATCCTCCTTTGGGCTCCTGAGGGCTCTAGAGACATCTAGACACTATATTCAGGACAGACAGCTCAGGAGTCTGTCACCCTGCCAGTGGGACTTACCTTGGAATTTATGCTCCCCAGTGTGACAGAGTTGGACTCATTTGTGGTTTCCCTACACAAATATGAACCTATAGTTTGTACTATACATGATAGGTGTATGTCCAAGAAACTTAAATCTTTGGTCCATCCATGTGTCATTTGGGCCCTGAATTTCAGCAGAGTTGCAACACCTATTGTCCAGTTTATTGGACACCCAGGACAACTAACAAGGTGATGATGATGGACAATGCCCATCCCAAGAAATAGAGAGTGTTTGCAACTGCAAGCAGATAGTTCCATCCATCTGCCCCATGGGATCTAAGCCCCTCTCAATTAGAGGCAGAATGGGCATCATTATTCCAAAAACCTCAAGATTGGGGAATGAAAAATGGACTGAAGAAGACTTACTATTTTTTTTTTTTAATTCTGGGTAAAAATCAAATTTTTCACAATACAAACCAATATTTGTAATATGATATATAAATATATATGCATATATGTGCATTTGCTTACAAAAATGTTATATATATATATATATTTTAAAAGGTGCTTAGATTACCTAAATGTTATACAGAAATTACAGAGATTCCCATGTTCTCCACCTCCCACACTTCCCATAACATCCCACATAAACATCTTTCATTAGTGTGGCACATCCACTGCAATGGATATACACATCCTGGGGCTTTGCCACTAAGCACAGACGACAGTTCACATCGTAGACCACACTCTCTCCCACACAGTTCTGCATGGTATATGCTGATGTAAAATGGCCTATATCCATAGCCACAACGTCACTCAGGACAACCCCAAGTCCTAAAAAAACACCTATATTACAACTGCCCTTCCCCTCCCTGCCCTGAGAGCATCTAGTGGCCACTGGCTCCACCTCACTGTTATATTTTCTTCCATTGCTTGAATCACAATATGTCTACAAAAGAATACCATAAAGTCTACTCTAGTCCATAGCACTTCTCCCAATCCTGAGGGGACTGGGATGGTGATGTCCACTCCACCTCCAAGTGAGAAAGGGCTTATATCCCATGGATACAGTGGATGGGATTTTCCTGCTTGCAGCTGAAGGCCCTTTCCATTCCATGGGATGACCATTGCCCATCATCATCTCCTGGCCAGTTGACTTGGATGAGTCCATTGAGCTGTAGGGTAGGAGTTGCAGCTCCACCGAGATTCCAGGCACAGCTGGCACATAGGTAGGCCACAGGCTCCAGTCTCTGGAAATACACCTAAAAACTCCAGCATCACATACAGGTTTGAATAGAAGGGACTGATGAACCATGTGCAAGGAGGACTTATTTGAGTCCAAATCTGTCACTCTCAGGAGCACAATTCCAAAGTAGAGCCTACTAATAAGGCATCAGTCTCTGGGGCTATCCCCCTTATATAGGACCTGGGTGTCTCCAGAGCCCTCAGGAGCCCCTCTGTGTGGGGTGATAGCCACTTTGGTGTTCTATGAGATCCTATTGAGGTGTGCATAAGCATTACCTCTGGGATGACCTCCCGACTCTCTTTGAAGTCTCTTAGCCACATGAATTCATTTGTCTTTACCTTTTTCCCCTTTTATTCAAGGTCTTTTTCCAGTCATGTTCCAGTTGGCACTTGGTATTGACCCTCGTTGCCAGGGAGGCTCATCCCCAGGAGTCATGTCCCATGTTGGGGGGAAGGTAATGCATTCATATGCTGAGTTTGGCTTAGAAAGAGGCCACATTTGAGCAACAAGGAGGCTATCAGGTGGCAACCCTTAGGGACCCCATAACAGTGGGCTAAGTTTCAATTACAAGAGCAAAGACTCATAAGGCTAGTCATCAATAACAAGAACCCATCACTGGGCCATCCTCTTTTGCCAGACACTGCCTGCATTCGGGACTGTTGCTGCTCCCTTGGAGAATGTGGCAGAGCTCTCCAGGCTGGGAATTCAGATTCCCTCATTTATTGAGTGATTGTCTACCCACCATGACCATGCCCCATCCTTTGATCATTTGAAAAAATTTTATATATCTTTCATGTATATTCAGATGAACTTCCTCCCATGAAACCCCATCCCAGACACCTCCCACCAGTGATCCTCTGCAGCCCCCATTGTAAGCCTTCTGTGACCTAAACCTTCCTTGAAGATGAAGCTTATATAATAAGCAAATACAATTCATAGGAAAATAAAATAATAATGATAAGCTTAAATACAAGAGATAAAATTCAAGGGAACTCAGAAATAAAACTAAAAATGAAATATAATTGGTGGATTGGGACATTCAAAAAATTTGGAAAAAAAAATTCCTTTTTAAGAAATTATTATTTTTTTCCTTTTATCACTGCATTGTTGGATGTCCAGTGTACCATGACACCTTCCTCCTCTCATTCCCCAATGTCTCCCAAATTTTCATTTAATTTTCAAAGAAGTTTTAGGTCACAGCAAAGTCACACACAGAATACTAGAGACTCCCACATACCCAACCTCCCGCCCCATTCCCCATCCCATATTAAAACCTTTTTTTTTTTTTTATGGATGTTAGCATTGTTATAACTGTTATACAGATAGTGAAATATAGCAACTAAACATTGTCAATGGTTTACAATATAGTTTACAATTTAGACGGTACAGTTTAATAATTTTTGGTGTTATTTGCCATGTCTTGTGTCCATTACTGTAAGGTAATGAAAAACATTTCCCATGACCACTAAATACCCCATTTGATCATTTCTGTTCCTTCCTCCCCATCCCTCTGGGGCATATGACACTCCCCTGTCTTGACTCATGGAATGACAAGATTCATAGTTACATGCCCTGGGTATTCTAACCTGCCCTTCCTAATCTACCCACCTGTCAACCCTGCA
The DNA here is from genome assembly GCA_026826555.1 of Tolypeutes matacus. NCBI lineage: Eukaryota > Metazoa > Chordata > Mammalia > Cingulata > Chlamyphoridae > Tolypeutes > Tolypeutes matacus. The sequence continues at coordinate 1,825,026 of JAKSZT010054524.1, read as the reverse complement.
CCACCAAACCCAGTAATATCACTACCCATCTGTCCTATCCTTCAATATGCAACTATACTCTATCACTTTGCCATAGATTATGTCCATATGGGTGATGGCTCACAACCTACTCTTCTCTTTCTCTCCCTTGTTAACCTACCTTTCAGACAATGGTTCTCAGAGACTGCTCACTTTCCTCAATTCAGATCAGTGAGGTCATATACTGTTCATCCTTCAATGCCTGGCTTGCTTCACTCAACATAAGGTCTTCAAGATTCATCCATGTTATTCCATGTGTTAGCACTTTATTCCTTCTTACAGCTGAGTAATACTCCATTATATGTATGTACCACATTTTGCTTATCCATTCATCTTTTGATGGGCACCAGGGCTGATTCCAACTTTTGGCAATGGTGAACAATGCCGCTATGAACATTGGTGTGCATATATCTGTTCATGTCTTTGCTTTCAATTGTTCTGGGTATATACCCAGCAGTGGAATCACTAGAGCATATGGAAGATCTATTGTTAGTTTTCTGAGGAACCGCCAAACTGTCCTCCACAGTGGCTGGACCATACCACAGTCCCACCAGCAGTGGATGAGGGTTCCTATTCCTCCACATCCTCTCCAACATTTAGTGTCTCCTGTTTTTTTAATAGCTGCCATTCTGATGGGTGTAAGATGGTATCTCATTGTAGTTTTGATTTGCATTTCCCTCATAGCTAGCGATGTCGAGCATTTTTTCATGTGATTTTTAGCCATTTGTATTTCTTCCTTGGAGAAGTGTCTTTTCAGGTCACTTGCCCATTTTTTAAATGGGTTGTCTGTCTTTTGATTTTCAGGGTGTAGGATTTCTTTATATATGCATGATATTAGTCTCTTATCAGATATATGGTTGCCAATATTTTCTCCTATTGGGTAGGCTGCCTTTTTATTTTCTTAATAATGTCCTTTGAGGTGCAGAAGTTTTTAATTTTGAGGTGATCCCATTTATCTATTTTTTCTCTTGCTGCTTGTGCTTTTGCTGTGAAGTTCATAAAACTATATCCTATTACAAAGTCCTGTAGATGCTTCCCTAAATTATCTTCCACAGTCTTCATGGTTTTGGCTTTTATATTTAGATCTTTGATCCATCTTGAGTTGATTTTTGTATAAGGTGTGAGATGGTATTCTTCTCTCATTCTTTTGGATATGGATATCCAGTTCTCCAAGCACTCCTGTGCGGGTCAGCACTCCACATGGACCAGCTCTCCGCTTCGGCAGCTCACCACGCAGGCCAGCTTGCCTTCACCCGAAAGCCCCAGGAATCGAACCCTGAACCTCCTATATGGTAGATGGGAGCCCAATCGCTTGAGCCACATCCACTTCCCTGATGCATTAATTCTGTTGTCCTTCAGTTCCTTCCATGTCTAGTTTTCTCCCAGATAACTCAGCATTGAATGTCCCAGAGAGATATTTCTAAGGCAAAAAAAAAAAAAAAAAAAAAGAATGAATCCCAATTTTTAAGGATTTAGTACAAAATAAACAACCAAAAGATAACACTATGTTAAATTTAGAGTTAGTTTCCCTGTAAATATTAATACTATAATTTTCTCTATTAAAATTTTAACTTGGTGTGTATTTTGCTTAATTTAGTGCATGCTATATGGCCTAATTTATTGTGTTTTTTTCTTATTACATAAGTACATTTATGCATTAGGCTCTAAACTTCAGGGTTCAAACACTCCTAAATTCTCACTGAAATAATGTATTTTGCTTTGTAAAAGAGAGAAACTTCTACAACTGATGGCACCATTTTTCTCAGAAATGCAATTTCTTTTTAAAGATACTACTGATTAAACTACAAGTAGTGATAAATTTAATTAAAAATAGCTCCTGGGTTTTCTCAGTACCACCACAAATGTTAAATTCACCAAACTAGCATAGAATAATATGACAAACATCACCTTGAGAAGTCCCTACAGAGACGACCAAAAAAGCCAATTGTGCCCTTAGTTAAGCACACCTAACATAAATAAAAATAAAGCCCACTTACACTTCATTTCCACTCCTATAAGACTAGCAGGTCCCTGCTCCAACCAACAGAACCTAGGCAATTTCCTTCCTTCCAGTTTCAAACTGCCTGAAATCTCTCCAGCCTAGGAGCTCATTTCAGTTTTGCAAGTGATCAGTTTCCTTGCCACGGCAACTTAGTGTCCTGAATTAAATGCTGTAAACTGCAACTCAACTCTGACTTGTTTTTTAACAGGTAAAAGACAGAAGAAAATTCTACAATTGATGACACCATTCTTCCCAGAAATGTGATTTCTTTTTAAAATATATTCGGGAAATTGATTCAGGGAAGTTGCTTCTTAGACAAAACATGACAAGTCAATTGTTTGCTCAGAATGTACTACTTTTGATTTTTCTTCTTTAAGGGGTTAAAAGTTTAATAAATGAATTTACCAAATGAAAACTAAGTCCTTTGGCTTCTTTTGTTCAACTTGTTTGATATGAGGTTTTTAGAAAAGCAAGGTCTTTAGCCTCCTTTTATTCTAAACACCCCAGATGAACCTGTATGTCATCTCTTTTAATATAAACAGGCAACATTGGGATTCTTAACAATACCTCTGACCCCCGAGAAACAGAAAGTATAGCTGACCATTAATTAGTTGTTTGGAACAAAGGGATATGGCACACTCGATACCATAACTCTCTGCTTCATTGCACAGCATACACACACCACATTGTCCATTTATATTTCTGATGATTACCAGAGAACCAATACCCCTGAGAAACATCACGAGTTTGCAAGTTTGATTGATGTACAATAGGCAATCAATGGTTTGTTCTATCTAGAGTATTTCTCTTTTTGCATGAATGAAGATGGTCAAAATATGTATCAGACCTCAAATCAAATTAAAGCCCAGAAGATTTCATCGCAACGCTGCTTTGTTTCATACATAAATTTACATAAAATTGAGTTACTTAAGATTTCATATCTGTTTCAATTTTCCTTCCATTCTAGACATTCTCAATTGTAAAGCAGTTGCACAGAGCACTACATTAATTGTTTCAGGAGGGTAACACGATCAACTTGGCTATTTTCTAATTTAAGTTCAGAAGACATCATTGTTCTTTGTGAATATTTTTCCGAGTTATAAATTTATAAATTATTCACATTCATAGTCACAAAAGGAAACATGAACACAAAGACTGTTATCAAGAGGGAACAAAATGACAACTGGGAGGTCTGGCCTTGATTTTGCTATTTCTAATGATTTTGGGTCTCCAATGAAGGATTCCCTGTCATTGAATCATATCTGATAAGAATTAAAAATTATGAGACACTGAACACCTTAAAGGGAAATATTTCTCAGACATTTTTTTTGTTATATTTTTAAGTCACAATTAATCATTTAGATTATTCATAATGTCATTACTTTGTTATAATAAGAATAATCCAGTTTGTTAAGATCCTTATAAATTCAGAGGTGAGATGGTTTCTGATAGAGGTTTTTGTTATTGTTGCTATTCCGTTAATCTTTAGTTTTTATTATGAATACAACATATATTTTACTCTGATGGAGCTTTTTCAAAGTACAGATTGCCTCTCTGCTCCAATCCTATCTCCCGTTCCACGATTCTAACCTGTAATCTAGCCAGATCTTGCCTCCATGGGAGTCCATATATACACTGACTCTGGTTCCACCATGTACTAGTTTTGGCAAATTTCCTTATTTCTCTAATGGTGGCAGTGATAGTACCCACTTCACAGGATTGAGATAAGGGTTGAGTTACTCTGTGTAGCCTAGTGCCTGGCATGTGTAAGCATGCTATAAAATGTTATGTTCTGAAAACCCCTTGCTCTTTCCCTCTGTGCTGGTGTTAATGCAAGCCTCATGCTGCCCTTGCATTCCTCTACCACTAAATGATTCTTGAGCTCCTATTGCCTGTGATTTACCTAGGATACAGTTTCACAGAAATCACATGAACTCAACTTCGTAACCTACAGCATGAAAATCTAGAGACGTGACAGTTTTAGGAAAACCGCCTGCCACTCTTAAAATATAATAAATTCTGACTTATTGATTAAAGATTCTATGTAGATTATTGCAGATGTTGTCTTAAATGTTTCATGCCAGTCTACTACACTAGTAATATATGCATTTGGTTGAAATTTATATAAGAAGTCCTCTTCGGGGTGTTGTATAAGGAATTCACTATTTTTGTCTGTGGATTATTTACTGTTCTTTTCCAACTCAAGTATTTGATTAATCTTTATTTTATATTAAGAAATAGGATGTACTGTTCAAGCTCTTAAATCTCTCATCAATCAATTGCTACATTTTTTTGCTCATGCTAATCATTACATTCATCCATCCCACTTCAGTGCCCAGTTTTCCTGTTGGTTTTGTAATACTATTCACTTTTACAGATACAATTAACTGAGCATTCTCTTTCTTCCTTTAATAATAATAGTTTCTGAATTCTTCATTTTGCTGTTTAGAGATCTCTTCGGTTCCTTTTTTTGACAAGGTATATACATGTCTTTACTGTTGAAACATAACCTAAGGGAGCAAACGTACTCTATATTTATTCAGAAAGGTTTGTCTTATGCACTGCTTGCTCATTATCTGTTTAATTCTATTCTGTCCTTCAATTGAACTGAATAAAAGATGAATCTTAAAAAGCAGAATAAGTTATCTTTTCAAGCAAATGGAATGCGGATCATACTTTACTACAAACTCCAGAAGACAGTTTAGAATTTTAATTCCAGTCTGTTAAAAAATGTATCCCATCTATATTAAAAAGTAGCAAGAATTTTTAATGTAATATAGCCCCTTCATCACTATTGCCCATATGGATAATACAATTATCTGAGTTAATTGTGGAGATAGCAAAGAACAAGATAACTCAAACCAACAAAAAAGCCTCATTCACCTGTATTTGTTTACAAGGCACAATGCTGAAAGTCATGATTTTTGAACACTACGATCTTTTTCTCTGACTAAGAATATGACCTTAAATGCAGTAACAATCCATTCTGTGCTCAATATTCTCAAACACTCATTCTTTGCCCCTACTGCCTGATGCCCTCTAAAGAAGTTATATCTTATCTTTGTAGTCCAATGGCTGAGCATAGTGCCTTGCTCTGTACATGCTAGTAGAAAGAATGGAAAGAAAGAAGGAAAGAAGCAGGCAGGCAAGGAAGCATGGAGGGAGAAAAGCAGAAATAAACAAATTAGCACAATAGCTTACCTACTTCATAAAGTTATCATAAATATAAAATAATAAAATGGTAAAATGAAAATGAATTGCCTGCAAAAATGAGAGAAAGAAAAACATTAAATAAATTTTATATTTTTATTTTTTGCCATATGCCATGTGCTGTTTAAAATAAAGCATATAATAACTATTTAATCCTCACAACAACCCTATGAAGTTGGTTTTATAGCCTTGACTTTACAAATGAGGAAGTGAAACACAGTAATATTATTTTTCCCCTGGTCTCCAAACTATGAAGTTGCAGAGCTAAGATTTGAACTCAGTGTGTCTAGCTCTAGGACACATTATTCTATACTGCTTCTAAAAATGATTGCTCTTCTTTGATATGATTCTGAGAAAATTATATGCCCAAATTAGTTCAAATCAAATTAGACCATTGAACTGGAAATTCATTAAATTTCTTTCCAATCTCCCTTCAAATTCTCTTTTTCAACAGAAAGCAAGAAAAGGAAGGAGGGAGGGAGGGAGGGAAGAAAGGAAGGAAGGGAGGAAGGAAGGGAGGGAGGGAGGGAGGGAAGGAGAAAAGAAAGAGGAAGAGGGGAAGGTAGGAAGACAAAGAGAAAAAATAAAGTCTCTCTTCACTCTGGAACTCAAATTCATGAATTGCCTATGGTTGCAAATATTCCTGATCAGCACAATGCCTTAGAAGCCAAACCTCATCATGAAATTTCTGACTTACTAAGTCTAGCATAATTTACTACTTTAAATTTTCTCATCATTCCTTTCTACCTCAAATGAATTTTTTTTAGACATAGGTAGCTCTTTTGTAGAGATCATTTTCAGTACAGCAGAGTCCGTGGAAGGATGTCAGCGAGTCCATGAGCTTGAATTGAAAAAAATAATCAACTTATTATCTTTATTTTCTCTGACCTCTAACTGAAATCTAGCATTTCCTTCACTTATGAATGTATGCAATAAATTACAGTAGTATTCATTTCATATCACATTAGGGTTGTTGCATATCTTGAAAAATCGTTTACACTCGTCCATACTTCAAAGTTACGGTAGTTATTAGACATGATGCTAGATCACGTGGGATCACAGTCCTGCTGTGTCCAAACTATTGTGCGACATAGTTGGCCAACTATCTGGCAACACAGAATAGGTAACACACAGAAGAAGATCTCCAGGATGGCATCTTTGATCTTTTGAAGTATAAGGGCGCCATTTTGCAAGGATAAATCACAGTGTCAGCACAAGTTATAGACCCCCAAAATTTCACTCCACACAGTTATAATCAATGTAACTATAACGAAAAATTTAAAAATACAAAGCAAAAAATATATCATCATGAAATAAAACACGCCTGAAATACATAACACATTCAACAAGTGCTGTATGATTATTAGCAACTTTGACTGAGCCACTTATGTTGAAAATTTGGTGGCCGTGGTGTCAGTCGCATTTTTAGGTAATCAATTATATCGAAGACACACAGTTATGACGTTATAATTAATAACCAGAACATGCAAAATGACATGTTCTAAATTGTTTTATGTGACAAACACAAAGATGCTTACATATTTTATCCAAACAACATGGCCGCCTTTATTGTACAAAAAAAATGTATGTACATTTCTAACTAGCTGAAAGAATGTTTGTTACCTCCTCTGTGCTGGCAACTCAATGTCTAGTTGTCATTGAGCTATCAAATGATGAAGTTGAGCATTCTCACTTTGGTTGCTCAGTGATTGCGTTAACATTCAAGTATTTCCCTGTCTACAATTATTTGTTAACAAATAAGCAAAAGTAGATAAGTTGTTTTCATTGATTATTAAAATTTTGCAAAACATGTCAGTTTAAATGAGAGTTCATAAATTTTATTAACTAGGTTACTTTTAGCATTAATAGACACTGTCTGTGAGTGTAAATCAGGCATGACCACCATTGAGTTTGTCCATCCACACAATGGACGTTTTTGTCTTCATATCAGTATATGCTGATACTGCAGGCATATAACTGTCCACCATCTTAGCGATATCTGCAAATGTTCACATGCATTATACGTTTTTCTTTTGCCACTAAGTTTCTAGGAAGGTTCTGAAATCCACACAACTTTACACATTATTCCAGGAAAGGCACTGAATTCCAGAAATGACATGAATCTTGATCTACTGCTGTAATCCACATGTCTATCCAAGAGTTAAAAATTACTTATTTATATGCATATTTAGTAAATTACTTAAAAACCTTACAAAATACTGAGTGTTTCAATTTAAGTTGAAATGTCGAAGAAAAGAATAATGAAAGTTATATATTATTTGGTTTTATTTGTATTAATGAATGTGATGGAACTCAAAAACTGCAGTGTTTTTTATGCCGAAAATGACCATTTGAACAGATGTTGAACTGTGCTGGGCTATCAGGTTTTGAAATTTTGGGAAAGTTGTAAAACGTAATTTTGAATAATCCTAAAATTTAATTTAAAGACAAGCCGATGTTGGGTGTCATAAAACTATCTGCTGGTACATTCTGAGAAAAGGTCCATGGTTTTCACCTGACTGACAAAGGGGTTTATGGAACAAAAAAGGTTAAGAACCCCTGTCCTAAAGAAACTGGATATAAATCTCCAACCTTAGATGGTTCAGATCTCTTATTTAACTATTCTAGACATATTCTCAAACAATAGTGGCCAGCCTTGTCAAAGTAGAGGACAGAAATCTATAATTAGGTTTCTACTTCATCCTCACTCCACACCCCATCCCCTCTGTGACATTTAGGCTAATATGTAAACTTGGCCAAGTAATCATGCCCAGTTGTTTAGTCAAGCAAGCACTAGGCTAATTGTAATACAAGGACATTTATGGACTTTAGTTACCAGTGACATTAGTGCACAGACAGCTGATTATATCTACATTAACTTGGAAGATTGCCATCAACAATGAGTGACACTTTATCCAATCAGTTGAATGCTGGAAAAGGAAAAGCGATTTCAGCATTCAGAGAGAATTTACCAGCTCATCTTTGGACAGCCAACGTCTCCCAGAACTCATCAAGGTCCTTCATTGGACTTTCACCATAGCCGCTGGTTTGCAGCCTCCCTATGGAACCTAGACTTGTGCATCCCCATGGTCAAGTGAGAGAATCTTCTAAAATCTCATACTCTTTACAAATATCTCCTGTTGATTCTGTTTTCCTAGAGAACCTGACATACAGCTTGGTACTGGGAGTGGTCCTTAGGGACCAGAGTCTTAAACATGGGATGCCTTAGGTGGTTCTGGGAGATTTGTAATTGGCTTCCTACTCTAATTGGACTCAAGGGTATGAATGACTCCCTTTCCAATAATGAAGAGGCCACTAATAGTCCATGGCGTGAGCTGGCAATGGAGATACACAAAATATCATCACTGGATTAACCTACTTCCATGCATATGAAAAGCAAGGATCTGGGTTGGTATGTTTTCAACATCTTAACAGAGTTTTGTGGAGTCAAAAGGTATAATGATATTAGCTGGCTCCTCTTAGATACTCTGGATACAGTTACAAAAGAAAGAGATGGGCTAAAGGCTTCAAATTTGCAACTTAAATGCAGCATGAGTGATATTATTGTGTCTATGTGTTCTCTGAAAGAATATCTTGACTCCTGCAGCCACAGGCTTGAAATATCTGAGAACCAAACTCAGACTCTCATTGTATGAATAGCAGAGTTACAAAGGAAACTAAATCTCAACCCTGCAGGGTTAACTGTGGTTAAAATGAAGGCAATGATTGGAAAGGAGTGGTACCCCGAGAAATGGGATAGAGACATATGGGATGATGATAATATTGGTGGGGACACTGGAACCCTAAATTCTGCTGAGCCTTTAGCAGATAAATCCATGATGATTTGTCCTGTGAAGACCACACTTTGTCAACCTGGTATCACCCAACCCCCAGCCTGCCCCAGGGAGTCCAGACCTCCTTCCAGCCGTGACCTGGGTACCTGCCAAATTAAAATCTATACTGCCCAGACTCTGGCCTGCCACAGGGAGTCTGGACCTCCTCCCAGCCCAGAAGCGGGTCCCAGACCAACACCAGTAAACACTGTAAAACCTCCACCCTACCCTGAGGAATCTGCCTTCCAACCCTTGCCTGAAGTGATTAATCCTGTCTCAACAGAAGAAAATGCAAAGGAATACCTTGACATCAGTAGTTTCCAAGGCATTTCTAATCCTTCTCCTTACCCACCCCCACCACCCTCTTCTCTTTGATACATACTACTAGACTAAAATCACACCAAGCCCCCAAAGGTGAAATACAAAGTGTGACTCATGAGGAAGTACACTATACTCTGAAAGAACTGCATGAGTTTTTTAATGCATATAGACAGAAATCAGGGGAATATGTGTGGGAATGAATACTAAGGATATGGGATAATGATGAAGGAATATAAACTAGGATCATGCTGAATTTATTGACATGGGCCAACTAAGAAGAAGTTCTGGATTCAACACTGTCACTCAAGAGGTTAGAAAGGGATCTAACAGTTTGTTTGGGTGGCTGACAGAAACATGGACCAAAAGATGGCCTAGCATGTCTGAGGTTGAGATGCCCAATTTGCCCTGGTAGACAGTAGAAGAGGGAATTCAAAGGCTTAGAGAGATTGGAATGGATTTACCATTTAAGACCTGCCCAACCACCCCAGGAATGTCCAGAGGACACATTTTTAATGAGGACTGTGAGGAATAAGTTTGTAAGACTAACTCCACCTTTCCTGAAGAGCTCTGTGGTTGCTCTTCTCTGTAGTCCAGATATTTCTGTAGGAAAGGCTGTAATGAAATTAGAATGCTTAAACATTTTGGGAATGACTGGATTTCAGTCCAGTAAAAGTCAAGTATCTGCAGTTAATCACCAAAGACAAGGTGGGTGTGGGTACTACAATGAAAGGCAGACTCAAAGCATCAATCAAAAGAATATGAGTTGCATAGGGCTATGGCCTTGGCTAATAGATCATGGGGTAATAGATCTAGTAAGAAGTGAAATAGATGGGGAGTCTACTAAATTTTTTCTGGAACTGTACAAGCAGAAGAGTTTGAGTTCAAGTGAACAAAACCCTAACTCACATTAAAGACGCAGATAATCACGGCCCTTTAATCAATTCCTAGACTTTAGACAGTTTACAGACCAAAAGCCCCATAAATGAGGAGAAGGCCCAGTCCCCTTGGGGAAGAATCCTGTTAAACTGCCAAAAATATCTACTGTTAATCTTCCTTCCACTTTTCCCTAAGGAGCTCTATGGCCTTTTACCAGAGTAACTGTGCATTAGGGAAAAGGAAATGATCAGACATTTGGGGATTATTAGATGCTGGCTCAGAAGTGACATTAATTCCAGGAGACTCAAAACATCACTATGGTCCACCAGTCAGAGTAGGGGCTTATGGAGGTCAGGAGGTTGATGGAGTTTTAGCTCAGGTCTGTCTCACAAGGGGTCCAATGGGCCCCAGACCCATTCTATGGTTATTTCCCCAGTACCAGAAGACATAATTGTAATAGACATACTCAGTAACTGGCAGAATCCCCACACTGGATCCCTGACTTGTGGAATGAGGGTTATTATGATTGGAAAGGCCATGTGGAATCTACTCGAACTGCCCCTACCTAGTAAAATAATAAATCGAAAGCAATGCTGGATTCCTGGTGGGATTGCAGAGATTAGTGCCATCATCAAGAATTTGAAGGATTCAGGGGTGGTGATTCCTACCACATCCCCATTCAACTCTCCTATTTGGCTTGTGCAGAAAACAGAAGGATCTTCGAGAATGACAGTAGATTATCATAAGCCTAACCAGGTGGTGAATCCAATTGCAGCTGCTGTCCCAGTGTGATTACATTGCTTGAGCTAATCAACACATCCCCTGGTACTTGGTATGCAGCTGTTGACCTGGCAAATGCTTTTTTCTCAATCCATCAGTAAGGACCACCAAAAACAGTTTGCTTTCAGCTGGAAAAACCAGCAGTATATTTCACTGTCCTGCCTCAGGTGTATATCAACTCTCCAGTCCTATGTCAGGATATTGTCTAGAAGGGACCTTGATCATCTTTCCCTCCCACAAGACATCACACTGGTCCACTATATTGATGATATGATGTTGATAGGATCTAGTGAGCAAGAAGTAACAAAGACTCTAGACTTATTGGTAAGGCATTTGTGTGAGAGAGAATGGGAAATAAATCCAACAAAAATACAGGGGCCTTCCACCTCCAGTGAATTTTCTATGTGTCCAGTGGTGTGGGGAATGTTGAGATAACTCTTCTAAGTGAAGGATAAGCTGTTGCATCTGGTCCATCCTAAGACCAAAAAAGAGGCAAAATGCTTAGTTGATTTCTTCGGATTTTGGAGACAACACATTCCACATTTGGGTGTGCTACCTGGTCCATTTACTGACTTACCAGAAAAACTGCTAGTTTTGATTGGGGACCAAACAAGAGAAGGCTCTGCGACAGGTCCAGGCTGCTGTGCAAGCTGCACTACCATTTGGGCCATATGATACAGCAGATCCAATGGTGCTGTAAGTTTCGGTGGCAAATAGAGATGCTGACTGGAGCTTTTGGCAGGTCCCTATAGGAGAATCACATTATAGACCCTTAGGAAAATTTTGGAGCAAAGCCCTGCCATCCTCTGCAGATAACTAGTCTCCTTTTGAGAAACAGCTTTTTGCCTACTACTGGGCTTTAGTAGAGACTGAATGCTTAACCATTGGCCATCAAGTTACCATGATACCTGAATTGCCTATCATGAGTTGGGTATTGTCTTACTCACCAAGCCATAAAGTTGGGCATGCACAGCAGCACTCAAAATAAAGTGGAAGTGGTATTTACAAGATAAAGCTTGAGTGGATCCTGAAGGCACAGGTAAGTTACATGAGGAAATAGCCCAAATGCCCATGGTTACCACCCCTGCCACATTACCATCTCTTTCCCAGCCCACAACTATGGCCTCTTGGAGAGTCCCTTACAATCAGTTGACCGAGGAAGAGAAAACTGGGGCCTGGTTTACAGATGGTTATGTGTGATATGCAGGTACCACCTGAAAGTAGACAGCTGCAGCACTTAAGCACCTTTCTGGGATGTCCATGAAGGACAGTGGTGAGGGCAAATCCTCCCAGTGGGCAGAACTTCAAGCAGTGTACCTGGTTGTTCATTGTGCTTGGAAGAAGAAATGACCAGAGGTGCATTTGTACACTGATTCATGGGCTGTTGTCAATGGTTTGGCTGAATGGTCAGGGAAATGGAAGGAACATGATTGGAAAATTGGTGACAAAGAGGTATGGGGAAGAGGTATATGGATAGACCTTTCTGAGTGGGCAAAAAAAGAGAAAATATTTCTACCCCATGTGAATGCTCACCAAAGGGTGACTTCAATAGAGGAAGATTTTAATGATCAAATGGATAAGATGACTGTTCTGTGGCAAATGCTCATCTTCTTTCCCCAGCCACTCCTGTCATTGTCAAATGGGCTCATGAACAAAGTGGTCATGTAGGTAGGGATGGAGGTTATGCATGGTCTCAGAAACATGGACTTCCGCTCACCAAGGCTGGCTTGGCTACAGTCACTGCTGATTGCCCAATTTGCCAGCAGCAGAGACCCACACTCAGCCTCCTATATGGCACCATTCCTTAAGGTGATTAGCTTGCTACCTGGTTGCAGTTTGACTACATTGGACCCCTTCCACCATAGAAGGGACAGTGATTTTTTTAAACTGGAATAGACACATACTCTGGATATGGGTTTGCACTTCTGGCATGCAATGCTTCTTCCAAATCTACCATCCATGGACTTACTGAATATCTTATCTATAGCCATGGCATTCCACACATTGCTTCTGATCAAGGAACTCATTTCAAAACAAATGCTGTGAGAGAATGAGCACATGCCCATGGAATTCACTGATCTTACCATGTTCCCCATCATCCTGAAGCAGCTGGATTGATAGAATGGCAGAATGGTCTTTTGAAACTCAATTACGGTGCCAACTAGGTGGCAATATCTTGCAGGGCTGTGTCAATTTTCTCCAGGAGGCTGTGTATGCTCTAAATCAGCATCCACTCTATGGTGCTGTTTCTCCCATAACCAGGATTCATGGGTTCAAGGGGTGGAAATGGGAGTGGCACCACTCATTATTACCCCTAGTGACCCACTAGGAAAATTTTTGCTTCCTGTCCCTGCAAACTTAAGCTCTGCTGGTTTACAGGTCTTAGTCCCAAAAGGAGTGCTGCCAAAAGGGAACACAACAATGATTCCATTGATGTGGAAGTTAAGACTGTCACCTGGTCACTTTGGGCTCCTCTATTGTCTGAATCAACAGGCAAAGAAGGGAATTACTGTACTGGCTGGGGTGATTGATCCTGACTATCAAGGGGAAATGGTACTGTACCATCATAATGGGGTTAAAGAATAGTTTGCCTGGAGTACAGGGGATCCTCTAGGGCATCTCTTAGTACTGCAATGCCCTGTGATTAAAGTCAATGGAAAATTGCAATAACCAATCCAAGCAGGGCTAACAAAGGCCCAGAATCATCAGGGATGAAAGTTTGGGTCACCCCACCAGGCAAAGAACCTTGGCCAATTGAAGTGCTTGTTGAAGGTAACAGCAACATGGAATGGGTAGTGGAACATGGTAGTGAGAAATATGAACTTCAACCACGTGACTAGTTATAGAAACGAGGACTGTAATAGTCATGAATTTTTCTTTCTGGTTTCATTATGAGTGTGATTGTAAAGGTACACAAAATGAATTTCTTTGTTTTCTTCCCCAACCTTTTCCCTTAGCATATGACAAGTTGTATTAATTTCACGTCATAATATTTAAGGCTGTCAAGTTTAAGAGTGAATATTACCCAAGGACTTGCACCCTATTCTGTAGGGAATTAATGTGTTTCCAGATGTATGCAGAAGAGTTAAACATTTTTAGGCAGAAATATATACATATATATGCATAGAGACTAAGTATGGTTTAAGGTAATATGTATGGTTGCAGAGTTGACAAGGGGTGGACTGTGATGTTTTGGCTAATGAGTCAGCTCAGCCAGGTAATTGTGCCCATTTGTTTGGCCAAGCAAGGACTGAGATAATTGTAATACAAGGACATTTATGGGCTTTAGTCATCAGTGAGTTTACTGCATAGATGACTGATTACATCTACATCAACCAGGGAGATTGAAATCAGCAATGAGTGATGCTTTATCCAATTAGTTGAATGCCTTAAAAGGGGAAGTGATTCCAGCATTCAGAGAGAAGTTCCTAGTTTATCTTTGGAAAGCCAATGTCTCCCAGAAATTCATCAAAGACCTTTATTGGACTTTCATCAGGGCCCATGGTTTGGTGCTTGCCTGTGGAACCTGGACTTGTGCATCTTCATGGTCACCTGAAAGACTCATAAAATGTCATACTATTTACGGATATCTCCTGTTGATTCTGTTTCTCTAGAAAACCGTGATTAATATACCCTCCATAAAGGGTTGTGACTGTAGTTTCTATAGACTATATAATAAATAGCTACAGCTAGATTTTCTCCATCACATTGTAAATAGTAGTGTCTCAAAAAATATTACATTCAAGATTGTCTACTTCTTAAATTTTATGTATATACTTCCTTTGTTGTAATCATTATCAGTCCAATTAAAGTAAAAATAATAGCATAATGACTGTGCAAAAACATCAAATTAAAAAATAAAATATTACTAATAGAATTGAAGCCCTTTTGTGTTCCTGCACAACCCCATTCTCTTCTATTTATTCCCAGATCAGCCCACATACTTGAATCTCATGTTCACATTCCCATTTTGAAAAGAGTTGTATACCTGTCATAAAATATATGATATATTTGTGAATTTTTTAAAAATTATGTAAATTTTATGATATTAAACACTGACTACTGTATTTTTTTATTCAGTATTGTGGGTAAATTTCATGTTCTTTAAAATATGATCAATTTTCTTCCATTAAATGATTATTTAATTTTATATATAAAAATTCTGTGATCCCAAACTCCATTCCAGCTATACACCAATCTCTTTCTTCTCATCTATCAAATTTTCTATACAGATGGTGTTCTCACTATATCCTCACCTTCTGCTTCTTTTACCACAAGTTTTTGCTCTGGTCATTCCATATTTTTCACTGAGATCATCTATAACTTTTGCTAATCCAATAGATACAATTACATCTAATTATACTCAATCTTTCAGCATCATTTAAAAATGGTTATGACTCCTTTCTTCTTGATACGTTCTGATCAGTTCCATAATATGGTTTGTGTATCAATGATTTGGATTTTGAATTGGATCTTTAAATATTTTGTACCTACCTGTCCTTTCCCTTCATTAATAACCATGGAACTCCTTGTTCAAGTAGTTTTTCTTGAAAAATGCTTAGTTATTCCTATTACAAAATAATGGTTGAGCTTGCAACAAAATTCCCTAAACCCAATGTTTCCATTTTTCTTTCATGTTTAGCTCATCTTGTTGTGGCTATAAAATAATAGAGCTTTAAAAATAGTAAACTAACCCAAACATATTCTACCCAAAGGCCAAATTTGTTTTCTTTAAAAGCCTTTCACTAAAGTAAGCGATAAGGTTTTGAATTTAGGTTGTAGATGAAAGTGGTTCTTTGTTTTTGAAGCTCTTTGGTCTGTATTTCATATATTGGATGGAAAAAACCTGTCACCCCAATCTCAACAGATTACAGAAATCACAGTAAGAGCTCAACACAAACTACAGGGGCTAAGTCTGAGGGAAGCAGCTCTTTCTAGAGTGGCTTGTTGAGGCAAGTTACCCACCCATATTCTTTCTTTTGGAAAGTATAGACCCTTGATTAAAAAAAAAAAAAAGCAGAAAATCACCAGTACTCTGGTCAGGATATGGTTTTCATGCTAAATGAGACCCACTATATTTCTTTGAAAATGCAAACTTGATAGTGGTAGAGTGTATTAGCCCTAGAGACATCTGGACACTACAGGCAAGGTATACAACCCCATGAAATCAGCACCCCATTGGTGGGCCTTACCTTGGAATATATAACTTATTTCCTCACTGTTACAGAATTAGGCTCATTTATAATTTCCCTACAAACAGTTCTTCTATCTCTTCTATTTGAACCTATAATTAGCACTATACCCATTAAATGTATGTTCCAGAGACTTAAATCTTTGGTCTGCTCATATGCCATTTGAGCCCTGAATCTCAGCAGAGTTACAACCAGCACCTATTCTCTAGTTCATCGGACTCACCCAGAACAACTAATGAAATGATGATGGTGGACGACCCCCATCCCAAAAAGCAAAGAATATCTACAACTGCAAGCAAAACAGTTCCTTCCATCTGCCCCCTTAAGTTCTCAGCCCCCTCTCAATCTGAAGCAGAGTGGGTGTATTAGCCAAAAGGGTGCTGATGCAATGTACCAGATTCTGTTGGCTTTTATAAAGGGTATTTGTTTGGGGTAGAAGTTTACAATCATAAGGCCCTAAAGAGTCCAACTCAAGTTACCGTAAGAAGACTTATGGCCATGTGTTGGAGCAAGATGGTGGACTATGTCTGTGAGGGTTCAGCCTTCCTTCTCTGAAGACACCATGGCCCCAGCTTCTTCTGATCTCAGCTGTAGGCTGGTATAAGGCTCATCTCTTTCCCCAGGGCTTATTTCTTTCCAGGCTCAGCTGCTCTTTTCTTCACAAGGTCAGCTGTAGTCTATCAGGCTCATGTCTCTTTGTGGGGCCTCTGCTGTGTCTAAGAAGCACACTCTTCTTGTGTATCTGATTCTGTGTTCTCCTTTTCCATGTATTTACTTCCAAGTGTGCATCTGTTTTATCCCCAAGGGGGCTGGGACTCAATGCTGAGTCACACTCTAATGACATGGTTGGATCAGAGCCCTAATCTTAACATAATGTAATCAGACATCTCAGCTGAATCTAATACAATGAAAGGGTTATCATGCCAGAGGAACAGACCAGTTTACAACATAATCTATATTTCTTTTTGGAGTTCATAAATAATTTCAAACTGCCACAGTGGGCATCACCATCCCAAAATGATCAAGACTGAGGAATGAACAAACATAAGGGGGGAATGCAACCATGGACCAAAGTAGATATTATTATTGTAGTAACAGAAGAACTGGTAACATTGATATAAAGATAGTGGTTGCCATACGTTCTGAGGGAAGACAAAGGGAAGAAAGGTTGAACATAGAGCTTTTTTAGGGCATTGGAATTGTTCTGAATGATTCTACAATGAGAGATTCATACCATTATAAATTTTTGTCAGAACCTATAAAATTGTATGGTGCAAACTGTTAACCATAATGGAAACTATTACCCATAGATAGTATCAATGCCTCAATATTTGTTCATCAATTGTAACAAATGTATCACACTCATGTAAGATGTTATTAATATGTGAAAATGTGGGTGGAAGAGGGTGTGGGGTATATGGAAATCTTCTATATTTTTGTTGTAATTTTTCTGTAATCTAAAACTTCTTTAAAAAATGAAGTTAAGAAATAAGAGCCACCCTGGGTCACTCACTACTGAAGTAATCTAATCAAAAGGCCCTTAACTGGAGGAATCTAATCAAAATATACCACCTATAATAACTCCACATTCACAGGAATGGATTAGCCCTAAGAACATGATTTTCTGGGGTCCATCCAGGTTCAAACTGTCACAGTCAACCCTGTGGACCCCCAAAATACATGCTTTTTCCATATACAAAATATATTCATTTCATCATAATATTTCAAAAGCCTAAAATCATTTTAGTAACAGTATTAAGTACAAGTCTCATCAAAATCGGTTACCAGTTTGTCACCTATCCTGGGACAAAATTCTCCTAAGGATGTTGATCTGTGAAACTGAGAACAAGTTACCTGCTTCTAATATATAAAAGAAGGACAGTCACAGGATAAACATTCCCATTGCCATAGGGAGAAATTGAAAGGAAAACAGGGGTCACAGGTCTCAAAGAGTTCTGAAAAACCACAAGGTTTTAAGATCTGAGAGTTATCTATGGAACCATGGTTTCTTGTCCTCTGTGCTTGATGGAGTGGCAGCCTCACCCTTTCCATGGGCTTAAGCAGTTCTGTTGTCTCCAAACATTGGGGTGAGGATGCCACATTTATAAGCACTGGGGTGATGGTCATGCACTCGGCTGTATCCTCATCCAGCACCTGGGTGGCAGCCCAAATGTAGGCTCCAACTCTGAGAACACTAGCATATAGTGGCTTCTCCTTTTTCCTTCGGGTCCCAGCACTTTTAGCTCCTGGCTACAGCTTCCATGGGTTTCTCTCCATGATTACATGTTCCCCTGATATCAGCTTCTGGCTTCAAGGACTTTCTCAGTTTCTGGAGGTTTTTCTCTGTGTCTGTGGGTGTCTCTCTCATAATATTCATCCTATTTATGAAGGATCCAGTAAGAGGATTAAGACTCAACCTGAATCATGCTCTATTGAAGTAATCTAATCAAAAGGTTCTTAAGTGATGTAATCTAATCAAGTGGACCCGCCTACAATAGATTTACATGCACAGGAATAGGCATCATTTTAGGTGTCCATCCAGCTTCAAATTGTCACAGTCTTGATTAACTTTCTTGCTAAGTTAAAATAATGCTTTTCTGAAGAAACTAGATTATATGACTTATACTACATGGGTGTTACTATATTCACAAATTTAACTTCTTCTCCTCCCTATATATATATGAGTCATTCAGTATAAAAGGGGAATTTTCAAGTCATATCACTAGAATCTAGAGAGCGCCCCCTAAAAGAATATTTGAAACTTGAAATAGTTTGCTTAGAAAATATTTTAGTTCAGAACACATGGAGATTTTGCTGACCAATAACTAAAAATTGCCATAATTTACAAAAGGGGAAAAGGAAAAGGAATTATTTTTATGGCTTACCCCTACTCAAACACACTTGAACCCAATGCCATAGGACCTCTCTGTTTCTCTCTCTCTCTCTCTCCTCTATCATAGACACATACACACACAAACACTCATACACAAGCAGAGATTCATTAATATGTTCTAGATTTGCATTATGTCTCCTGACAATCAATGACAGTCTTTGAAAGTAGGGAACAAGAATACTAAAGAGGGAAGCGGTTGTGGCTCAAGAGATTGGGCTCCTGTCTACCATATAGGAGGTTCAGAATTTGATTCCCAGGGCCTCCAGGTGAAGGTGAACTGGCCTGAGTGGAGAGCTGGCCCACGTGGAGTGCTGCCCCACACAGGAGTGCTGACCCATGCAGAAGTGCTGGCCGGCGAAGCAGTGCTGGCCCGAGCAGAGAGCTGGAGTAGCAAGATGACGCAACAAAAAAAGACACAGAGGAGAGACAATAAGAGATGCAGCAGACCAGGGAGCTGAGGTGGTGCAAGAGATTGAATGCCTCTCTCTCAGTCCAGAAGGTCCCAGGATCAGTTCCCAGTGCTGCCTAAAGAGAAGACAAGCAGACACAGAAGAACGCACAGCGAATGGACACAGAGAGCAGACAGTGAGCACACACACACACACACACAAACGGGCTGGTGGGGGGAAATAAATAAAGAAATAAATCTTTAAAAAAAATAAAAAAGAGAATACTAAAACACAGCTTACTACCTAGTCAGGGCAGTAAGTATCCATGATGACCTGGGGAAGAGAAGTTAGCAGTAGTGAGGCTTTCAGCACATCCCATAAGTCTGTTTCAAAGAGGGTCTCTGCTCTTACTGAAGTCAACCTGTTAACGAAGTCAAAATAACTTTGTGCCTGAATAAAAGTGCAATTCCATGACCCATCATATGCCTACAACTCTATCTCTTCTCTACACAAATAATGGACTTTAATATTTTGAAAACTATAATAAATGAATCTCTTTCTTTTTTTCTTTGATAATAAATAAAGCATGGGAGATTTCTGCAATTATTGAAGGATGCTTACTTGGCTTCTGTTATGGTTAAAAAGCACCTCCTTCTATAAACTTGAATGCACACAAAAAAGCAAATACAGACCTATGAAGAACTCTGCAGGTTTAAATATTACAAATAAATAATATTTATTAAATAAATATTAAGCCCACTTAATGTGGGCTGGATGTTGTTTTAGGTACTTTATAGGTATTGGGTAATTTATTATTTTTTCAGAAAAATATTGATTAATATAATTAATATTTAATATGTCAGAGTTAATTAATGTAAATCCATCTTTTTTAGCCATATATATAGAAATGGATTTAGACAAAAAAATGGATGCATACATAGTTAAAATATATTGATAGTTATTTATTTCACAGGTAAGATAGAGTTAATTTGAAAATGCTTCTAAACATAAAATTTTAATTATAAAAAGAAACATATAATTATGCTAAATTTAGGTATACCTCAAAAGAAAACTAATCCAGTTTATAGGAAAAGACAAATTGACACTCCTGAATTATATATTTGAAAGCAGTTAAAAGGGAGAAATTTTAGGTTGTTCATATACTACCAGTTTAAAAAACTTAAGAAAACCCTTTAAAACTGTACAAACCAAAGAGTCAATGCAAATGCAAAAGTAAATAGTATAATTATAATTATATCGTTTCATCAGCTGTAACAATGGTACCAAACTAATACAAAATGATAATAATAGGGAAAACAGCATGTGTGAGGGGGCTATATGAGAACTCTGTATTTTTTGCATGATTTTTCTATAAACCAATATCTTCTCTAATAATAATAATTTAAAAAGTTAATGGCTCTACATTTTCTCCAGGATAAAAGCAGTATTTCTTAGCATTGCTCTCAAGTGAGTTCCGGAATATTTTCCTCTGGGCATTACTCTACTTTTATCCCTGCTCCTCCAACCATGACCCTTCACTTCTCTCTCCCTTGATAGTATATTACTTTTATGCCATTAAACATGGTTGTGACACATACTCTTACTTTAATGCTATTGCTGTATTGTATCTTTTTTCTGCAATAAGTCATATATTTGTAAATATTGCGGGTCCTGTGAGCCAATAGCAATTGAACCCTATTAGACTGCAGCACTATCAATGGACAGATGTGAGAATGTTTCTAGTATGTTTTGAAGGGAAACGGTTGTATCACAGAATACATTGTTTTTATATTTTTATATTTTATTTCCTAATTGATCTCCAATTTTCCATAACTTCTTCAAGCACTTGCATCAGTCTTTAAAACATTTGACAATCTAATATGTAAAAGAACATCTAATTGTTGCTTAATATACTTCCTTGAATGTTATTGCTGGAACATATTGTCACATGTTTACAGACCATTTGTCTTTTATACTCTGAATTAACTGAAATATTCTTCCAGGTCATTGGATGGCTTGCTTCTTCTCATCCTTCACTTCTTAAATAGAATGACATCGTTTTAGTGGGGACATCACAGTTCATACTGTATGTGGCCTCTTATAATTACTTTTTTCATCCTTTTGTTGAAAATGGCCTTCATAGCACTGACCACAGTCCATCTTGCCTAATTAGTTGATATTTTTTTGCTGTTTCTTTTCTCTCAAACTCCCAAATTAATATATTCCATGTGCACATGTATTATAAACTCTCTTTATGCATACCCTAATTGTCTAAAAGGCCTCCCACAGAGTCAGTATTAAATAAGTCCTTGTTGAATAAGGAATTTAATTAATAATAAAATAATTAAAAACTAAATGTATGTACACCAGAATGTAATTTCAAAGAAAAGTGAGACTTTGTTTTATTTTTTGCTGTATTTCCTGGGCCTACAACAGTACTTAACAAATGGTAGGCATTCAATACATATTTGTGAAATTGAATTGCCTTCTGGTTGCTCAGAAGTCATTTTTGGTTAGTTGCAGTTTCCCATGTAATATATAGTTGTAATTACTAAAGAAAATATAAGTACAAAGAATATTACTGTTTTCTATTAAGTATACAGTGCTGTATCACATTTTACCCCAGCATACTATAATATGAGGGCTAAACTAAAGCACTGTGACTATTTTCATTAAACAAGGAAAAATTAGAAAAATATGCAAAAGTATTGTAAAACAACTCTGTGATGGTGGTTACGATATAAAAAAGCTCACAAATGACTTGACACTTTGCAGGGAACAATTATTGCCATAGGGAGGAAGTTTAAATGTTTGTTTTCCTTTTGTGCATCATGAAGGGGTAAAGGTCATCCATAAATCAAAAAGATAATGATGTTTACACAAGGATTATAAAGAGTCATATTTCTTTGAAATACTGCCTGAAATCCTAGCTAAAGATCAAACTCTCTTCTACAAAGCACATTTGATTTATGTGTGATATGAAGATGCAGGGAGTCATACTACCAAATCTCTGCTGGTAGTAGAGCTTTCTAAATATTACTAATTCATCTTTTGTATGTGTGTGTATTTTGAGCAGTTACTTTCAGATGAGGAAAGCTGATGATATTCCTTCCTGTAGGCAGAGAAGTAGATCAAACTTCTCTGGTTAGGTTGGCTTGCATATGTAAATACCAGCTGCTTCTTCTGGATAGTTGTGTCCACATGTATCAGAATTGTGCACTTTTAATTGAACTAATAACTTGGCTACAGTTATCAAAGTCACAAGCATTACTAGAGAGGACATTTATGTTAATTGGATAATAAACTTCTTGAGGAAAAAATAAGCTCTTCTGCTTAGCTGACCTAAGCTGGGAAGCTGGCAAAACTTAGCTCTGCACCATGAATGTCCAGGAGGCAGCAGAATAACCTAAGCATGTCTTCAAGGTGATAGCAAGAGCACAAAATTGAAAATGGCAACACTCACAAAAAAAAAATCTCATGAAGCCTAAGCGGGAACTGGTATGGTTTTCTGCTTCAATCTCTTGACCAAAGATACATAACTCCAAGCCACCAGAGTATTATACCTATATTGGGATCATAATACATTGCGTTAGAGATGAATATTCCATTAATAGTTGTACTTGCTTTGCTGGTTTTAAATCCTTTTACAAAGTCATATGATTGAGCTATTATAGGCTCTCAAATTGTTGACAGAAAGGTCCTAAAGTAAGCATTTTATTTGTGAAAAAGAGTTTCAGATATATATCTTGCTATCATAGCAAGTATCATGCTGTGCTTTGATTGTAGATTTAACTTGTCTGCATACTTCCTGTGGTGGCTTGGAGCTATGTACCCCAGAAAACATGTTCTTAAACCTAATCCATTCCTTTTGTATGTGAACCCATTCTAAATAGAACATTTCAGTTAAGATATGGCCCGCCTGAATCAGGATGGGTCTTAATCCTATTACTGAAGGTCACAGAGAGAAGCTACAAGAACCAGACAGAAGCTGGAAGTCATCAGATCCCAGTAAAGAAAAGAGAAGCCAGGAGAAGCTGCTATGTACATTGCCATGTGACAGAAAAGCCAAGGACCAAGGATTGCCAGCAGCCAGGCTCTGAATGCTACAGTCTTCTTGGAGAAAGTATTACCTTGCTGATGCCTCAATTTTGGACTTCTCTTAGTCTGAAAATCAGAAGCCAATAAATTCCCTTTATTTAAACCAATCCATTGAATTGAATGAGGAAATAAAAACATCCCCAAACTTGACTATACCTTCACTGTGAAATGGTCCTGTATCTATCTTTTTAACTCACTTGATAACTATAGGAAAAGAGAGAAATAAAGTAAGAGAAAAATATATATAGGTGACTCACCCTGCAACATGCCTGCAACCATGTCTGGAGTTGCGTATTGTTTCCCTTTTCTTGTTTCTTAATAAACTCTTTACTCCCTTGCCTACCCAATATGTATGTGTACACACACACACACACACACACACATATGCGCAATATTACATGTATAGATGCATGCAAATTATATGAACTGTAGACTAATCCTTAACTAAAATGTTTGAAGACAGTCATTTTAGTTCTTTCAAAAAGAAGCAAAAAGCATCTGTAGAGGATTAAAAAGAAAGACATAACAATAATCAGGAAATTAGGGAGAAGGAAGCCAAAATGATAAAGGATGAATATACATATATACGTTTGGCATATTTGCTAACTACAAAACTACATTTTGTAATTTCAATATCAGTTGGTACTTTCTTCCTAACTGTGCTTCCTATGGCAGCCACCATTAGCCTTGATCTTTGTAGACTCTAATGTATAGTTCAGAATTCCTATAATTCTAATACTTGCAGTAACATGTACCAGTGTTCATTGTACTCCTACTATTTGCCAGCACTATGTTAAGTATGTTTTATTTTTATAATCTCATGTAACCTGGGTAATATCTCCTGACCTCTGTCTGCCTAACAGAGGAAAAGACCTGGTGTATCTATGGTGTTTTTATACAGAGTATCCAGCATATAATCAACCACTGCTAGATATGAAAAGAACCAAGACCTGATAAACAAGAGAAAAAACACAACAAAAAATGTTATCAAATTCTGTCCAAAAAAGCTTAATTGTCTAACTACTGAACATTCAAGAACTTAATCCTCCAATTATATTTTTTTCCAACTAGTCTGTCCCAATTATCTGTATCATAGAAGATTCTAGGCATTCCACTGACAGAATTAGTTCTCAAACTGGGCTGCATATTAGATCATCCAGGGAGTTTTAGAAAATGTTAATATTGGGTACCATCCCCAGATATTCTGATTTAACTACTTTTGTTTGCAGTATGGTCATAGAGATTTTTTAAAGCTTTCCAGGTTTATCTAATGCACAGTCAATATTAAGAAACACTGAATTCTAGTGATCAAACCTCTCAAAATACTAAATCAAAGAAGAGAAGCTTCAGTTTTTCAATATTTGCAGTATAAGTTTTCTGAACCTTTCATCACCTGATCTTTAAATTAATTTCACAATCCTTCAAAGGTATTGTGTCCCTTTTGGAACTGTATATACATATTTCTGATTTGAAGTTTGTAGAAGTGTTTAAAAGGGATCAAAATTAGAATCATGCTTTCTCAGGTTATATTTACTTTGATGATGTGCCAATATTATTTCTCTTCATGTTTTAGTCAAAACTAAAGATAACTTCTATAAGGAGTTATCTAAAAGTGTTGAACGGAATATATATTCTCTCATATTTAAGTTTTCCTTGGTCCACTGTATTTGATACCTATTGAGTAAGTTATAGACCAATAAAAACATGGTTAAATAATTAAAATCAGATTATCACATAAACTCACACTTGACAGAAAAATAATCTAGACCATCATCACAATAGCCCCATAGCATGAAAAATATTTATATCTCAGACTTCTGCAAGCATCCTCTCTTATTAAAATTTACCTGAATTTAGTAAATTATCTTAAGGTATAAAGATATGACCATAATATACCCATTTCTCCAGAGAGGGTTTTCAATAACACTTTTTAGTTATCACAGTCCATGTTACATACTAGCAAAGAGAGGCTTGAATTAATTTTGCTCTATCCTTGTAAGTATGCCTTAGCCCCTTGGCCAATTGTTCAGGCTCATTGAATTAAAAAACAGGAAATATAGAGATAGTTTGAAAAAAATGAGATACCTTGAATGTATTTTCCTCACCTACACCACTTGGAGAATCAATTTCTACTCTTTAAAAAAATTAGTTTGAATAACTCTTTGGTATATTTTGTGGGTATTAACTACAGACTTTCAGTTGATGTAATCAACACCTTCCTGAGACTTTATATTTCAAATACTTGAGTCTAACATACAGAATATCACTAGCAAAGCAATTCTAATCAAACATTGAGCAAGTTTATATGAGCTCCAGGACAGCCCTCAAAAATATGCTGAAAAGCAACAAAAATTAATCACTGTAATTGTCACAGTCTTGCTGTGAATATAAAATGAAAGATGCTTATAAAGCACTTAGACCAGTGCACTTTGGAAAAGCAGTGCCCCATAAATGATATTGTTATTTTGATTACTGCTTTCTCTTTCTCTGCTAGTGGAGTAAATAAATAGCAAATGAAGGGTAAGAATCCAGGTTAGCCTGGATTATCTTAATCCAAAACTCAGCCCTTACCCATTGCGTACAATGCCGTTACACCTTCCAAGTTCTGGAATGAAGAACCCACTTAAATATAAAATCAAAATGTTAAAAATAAACAAAGAAAGAGGAAAAAAGGCAACTAAAATTAGGCTAATACCCCTTTCAGGGAAATAAATTATCTTCTCATTAATTTGGACTAAACTAAATGTGTATTTTGCAATTACATATTGCTTGCCAAAATTGAGACTGATACATGATACTATGTCCACATAAGTCTAGCTTCTCAGTGCACTGTGCCACCTTGAGAGGTGGGGACTACTTGAGCAGAATTTGGGTAAAGAGCTCTTTAGGATGACCTTTTGCTGATAAGTTGATTATGTTCTCATTAGCAGCAACCCTGCTGTTTGCCCCAATAAAAGATAGCATCCTGCTGTTAACGCAATTTCCATTTTTGTGATTTAATGACATAATTATATTGAAGATACTTTTAAAATGGATTAGGGTTTAAATGAAGATGACATATTTTTATACATTTTTATTCTGTTTCCCCTAAACTAGACAATATTTTTCTCACTATGTGATTATATAGGCTAGATCTCACAAAAAGGTTGAAAATATTTAAAGTGACATTTTTAATATATTTCTTACTAAAGAAATAATTTGTTACTAAACCTTCTATTCTGGATAAATTTTTTTTTTTTTTTTTTTTTTTTTTTTTTTTGGTATAACTAATATTATTTTCCACAGGATCACCAACTTAATTTCATTTCTACCATGATAAATATTGCATTTTTTTGAAAGACAGACAATTATTATTGTAATTAAGTTAAATCTATTGGAGAGGTTTGCTTATTGAATATATTTTTTGAAGGGAAGCAGCCTGTCATTGTGAGAAGAGCAGGGACCATGAAATCTGGCAGACCTATGTTTAAAATTTGCCTTTATCACATATTAGATGTGTGACCTTGAACAAGTTATATTTCTGCCTGGAACAATATTACCTTTTTCATCCGATTAAGTAGTGAATGGAAAATTAGACAATGAATTAAATCACATGGTTCATCATAACTGTTGCCAAAGAGTAAGTCCTTTATCTTGGGGCATCTAACAATTTAGTGAAAGAGGACACTAAGGACAGAGTTTCATTATTCAATTTCTTACTTTGCTTTGTGGACTACTTAAAGAATCTTTATCTCATAATACATACTTTTTCTATGGGAAGAATTTACATTTGTTTATTTTTATATCATCCAAATTTATGTCTATATATCAATATAGGATATTTTTATTGTATTTTCGAAGTTATTTGTGAGAAAAGGATATAAAATACAAAGACACAAAGAAAAATATGTAAATATTGAACACATATATATAAGCATTCAGGGTCCTCTATAAGATTCTAAAATTATGATGCAGCAACTTAGTTGAGGTGATCCTTGCTCCTTGGCTTTTCTGTCATATGGCTCTGTACATGGCATCACACTCTCCTTTCTCTCCAATGTTCCATTGATTTCCAGCTTCTGTTTACTTTCTTGGCATATTTCTCTGTGGCTTTCTCTACAAGGCTTCCAGTAATAGGATTAAGACTGCTCCTGATGCAGTTGGGCCACACCTTAACTGAAGTAACCTCCATCTCTCTGTATCTCTGTATCTTTGTTTAACTCTCTGTCTCTCTTTCCAGCAGTGACTGTGAAAAAGGCCTTATGTTCAAACATTAGAGAGCCACAGAGAGAAGCAACCTGGATTCCTTTGTTATCACATGTTTGCATGACAATAATCTAAATAAATTTTGATGTGTTACACCACTCAAGTATTGGAGATTGTTTTTTACTGCATCAAAACTTAGTCTATACTGACTACTGTGCTATTAATCATAATTTCAAACAAATGACATGTTTATTTTTCACAAAAAATACATGAAGACAGATCTTATTGGTTAAGAAATGAGCCTTAATATGATATGATTGTAAAGTTACTTGGACGTGCTGAAAAATTTTAATCATTTAGGCCACAACAAACTTAGATTCTAATAAGTTAGTGTACGTAGTAGGGACCATGTTGGAAACCTATATGGCATCTTCAATGGCAGTCTTCTTATGAGGCACAGCTTTTTTAAACACCTATTTGTTGCCTTGGAGATACAGTGGTCTAGTCTTAGCATAGATACAAGAGACCTATGATAAAAATGCATGCCCTAGGCAAAGCACCCTAAAAACAAATAGAGCAGTATTGTGGTTTGAGGATGGACACATCTGAAGTGTGACAGATCAGACAACCTGGGTCCATATCTCAGTTTGGCCCATGACATGCAGGGGCAAGCAACACATTTCTTTATTCACAAAATCATACATCATTAGGAAAAACTCACAGGCCTTCAATGAAATATAAATATTAATTTAAAAATAAGTAAATTACTATGTCAGAATATTATTTAAAATTGGTTGAGAAATTTCAATTCTATCAGAAAAAGTAGATATTAATTTTATTTTTTCAATTTCAGTAAGAGTAAATAGAAATAAAAAACGGGATGAGAAGCATAGAGTTAATGCCTTTTCAGCCATTTTATTAACTCAAGATACTGTAACCACATAATAATCCTAATCTGTGGTGAATGAATTACATAAAAATAAAGTCCTTTTCAGTAAGTAATCAGTTGTGTGCTCTTTATCTCAATAGACTTATTTGTAATTAAATGAGCAGCTTTTCAAGTAATTATCCTGTAAAATTTTTTGTTAATAATATAAAATTGGGAAGCGGCTGTGGCTCAATCAGTAGGGCTCCCGTTTACCATATGGGAGGCCCGGGTTTGGTTCCCGGGGCCTCCTGGTGAAGGCAAGCCCGCCCGCACGGCGTGGTTAGCTGACCCAGCAAGCACAAGCAGCAAGGGGGGGGATAAATGAATAAATAAATAAAATCTTAAAAAAAATATATATATATATATATATAAAATTATTGAGTATCCGTTTTAATACTCTGTGGCTCTCTAATGTTAACTATCCTTAAGGGATTAATATACTCTCCATCTCAATGTAAGAAATAATAATTTTTACTGTTTTTGCATAAATATCCATTCTGATGGGATGATAGTGTATGTGCTATTAATTAGCATAAACTTATCCTCAACTATGTCCACCAATTATTGATATCAATTCTTTACTTGAGTTTATGTTAAATTTTTTAAAGAATTCAATATTAAAATTTTAACATTGCGGGAGCGGATATGGCTTAAGCAGTTGAGCACCTGCTTTCCACATAGGAGGTCCTGGGTTCAGTCCCCAGTGACTCCTAAAAACAAAAACAAATAGCTAGCAAACAAATGAAAAAACCAATTCAGTGGAGCTGATGTGGCTCAGTGGTTGAGCCCCGCTTCCCACATAAAAGGTCCTGGGTTCAATCCCTGGCCCTGGTACTTTAAAAAAAAAAATTATAAGATTGTAGGGATTGAATTTAATAATCAGTCTAAATTGCAAGTAGGATTGGAGGCATATGATGGAGTAGGTAGCTCCAGGACTCAATCCTTCCACCAGAACTATTAAACAGGAACTTTTTGAAACTCTGGAGTCTATAAGAACACTATACAGCATCCAGGAAAGAGTGGGAGGAAGAGTATGATAAATTATACTAAAGAACAGTAAATTTTTTCTCCATGCACCCATCCCCCACTCTTGCAGCAGGCCACCTTGGCATCCAGTCCCTGCCTAACTCCCTGGTGACTGAAAGGGACATAAAAATCCTCTTCCCCAAGACCAGAGGTGGACACAGCTGATTGGTCTGGCTTTGAAGTCAGCCAATGTTTTGACCTGCCCCAGACAGGGGCCATAGCGGAGAAAACTTACACTGAGTAACTTACACTTACTCAAGGCTACAGGGGATGGTTGTTTGGTGGGTTCACTTGCTGGGAAAGCTCGGGTGGGAGGCTCAGCTATGAGGAGTTTTAGACAAAGCTCTTTGTGCCCTGCCTGGTCTCCTCACCAGGGCACTTTGGAGTGGGTCTATGCCTCCTCTATCAGTCCCTGGCCATGTTTCAGCTGGGAGGGACTGATTTGGGGATGTCTTCTTGGCATGCACCCTTCCCAGAATTTGCCCTCCAGGCAAAAACAGCTTTAGAATACAAAAGGATTGTCAGAAACTATAGAGGCAAACAATCTAGAGCAAGGGCTTCCTGGCTTCAAACATCCAACACAGGGATGTCTATTTTCTACGAAACTGAAGGAACAACCATATTTCTGTAAACAGGTGAACTTCAAAACAACTAATAAGCAAAAGCCCAGAATGAGACATATGCCCTGAAAGACAGGGAAAACCCTGTAGACTGCATTTACCTTGGGCAGAAGTTCCTGATAGGGTGGCTGAAGTTCAAGAAAATTGTGGTCTTATCACCAGTTGGTTACAAAACCAAGAAACAGACATCCCAGGAAACATATTCCAGAAGTAATATTTTAAAATATTAAAACATACAATGTGCAAAAAAGAATACAAGGCAAGCAAAGAAACAGGAAATGATGGCTCATGCAAAGGAAGGTGATAAAAATCCAGAAAACACCAGTGAAGGGGATGAGAATGTGGATATATTGAATAAAGCCTTTAAAAGAATCATCTTAATGATATTCAGGGAGATAAAATGCCAGAAAAAAAAAACAAAAAACAAAAACAAAAACAAAAAAAAACTAAGCAATGTTGGGAAAACAATGAATGAACAACATGAGAATCTTAGTAAAAAGACAGAAAATTTTAAAAGGAACCAAACAGAACTGAAGTGAAGACCACAATACAATAACTTAAGTGAAAAATTCCCAAGAGAGTTTCAAGAGCAGATTGGAGATGACAGAAGAAAGAATCAGCAAACTCAAAGACAATACACTTAAAATGAGTCAGGCTGAAGAGTAGAAAGAAAAAAAGAATTATAAATAGTGAAAATAGCCTACATCTGGGAGACTACCAAGCATATCAATACTTTATATGCATCATAGTAGACCCAGAAGGAGAAGAAAGAAAGAAAGTGACAGAAGGAATAGTCAAAGAAATATTGACAGAATTTTCCAAACTTAGCAAAAGTGACTATGCACATCCAAGAAGCCCAGAAAACACCAAACAGAATAAACATGAAAAAAATACACCCTATTATATATTGGTCAAACAATCTAGTGCAAAGTACAAGGAAAGAATTCTGAAAGATGCAAGAAAAAAGCCATGTGTTATGTACAAGGGAGTCCCAATTAGATTTCGTGCTGATTTCTAGTCAGAAATTATGAAGGCAAGAAGGCAGTAAATTGAAATACTTGAAGTACTGAAAGGCAGAATCTACCAAAAAAAAAAAAAAATTCATATGGGTTGAGGCTTTCTTTAAAAAATTAGGGAGATATTAAAGTATTCCCAGATACACAAAAGCTGAGGGAGTCATCACCCCTAGACCTGCCATACAAGCAATGCTAATGGGAATTCTTCAGACTGAAAGGAAAGTACACTAGTCAGTGTTTCAAAGTGGCATAAAGAAAAAAAGACCTGCAGTAAAGGTAACCATTTAGATAATTATAAATGTCATTATTACTGTAGTGTATTGTTTGGTATGTAGTTCCACTTCTTATTCCTACAGGTGCTAAATCCAAATGCATGAACATTAATGATAAATCTATGGTTTTGGACATATACTGGTACAAAGATGCAAGTGGTAATAAATACAAGGAAAAAAATGGAAGAGACAGAGGGGAATAGGAAAAATATACATGTATGTTATTGAAATTAAGCTTGAAATCATTCAAAGCATGTATTCAGTCTACAATGGTATGAAAATAAAAATCAGTAAGAGAGAGAAATTTAGAAAATTCACAAATGTGTGGAAAGTAAACTACAGATTCCTAAAATTTTATTATGGAAATTCAAATATAATTTGTGATGAAAGAAGATGAAATTACCAACATCCGAAAACATCCGAAGGGCATTTCTGTGACTGACCTAGGTCTTGGTGGATGCCTGAAAACTCCAAAGTTCAGACCAAAGTTCCCAAGCCAAAAAATTGGTGGAAGACATTAGGACATTCAGTTGCCCAAACTGAAGTGCCTGAGCTGAGTCTCAGGGGACGTTTGGCTGCCTACTGAATGGAAGAGCCCAAGGCACGTCTTAGGGGATGTACAGAGTTTACTGCTCTGGTTCCCGGCACCCCTGATACTCCAGGGTCCGAGACTGACTGTACTGTTACTCAAACCGAAGTGCCTGAGCTAAATCTCAGGGGACGTTTGGCTTTTCTGTTTCTCGCCACTCCAGGAATCACAGAGCCCTTGCTGCCAGATATTTCCAGGGCTGTTCTAGACTTGGCAAAATAGATTTCAGGAAGCTGCCAAGCTGTATATTTCTCCTTCTTGGAGAAGGGGCAAAAAAAAAAACTTCTTCCTATTCTTACAAAGGTCTTAAAAAGCAGTCCTAATTTTATGACTATTGGAGTTTCCCAGTTAAACCAGCCATCATAGACCATTAAGAGGTTAGAGTTCAATTATTCCAGCTAATAGGCCTTAGGGCCCTGAGGCAATAATTTCCTCATGCCATGGGTATGGCTAATATTCACTAGCAAATGCATTTTCAGTTTTACAGTTTCTAAGACATTCCAAAGCATTTTGCAAACCCGTAATGAGAAATTCAATAGTAGGAAGTAGGTAGATTAAACGTGGGTAAAGGTTAATTATGAAGGGAGCCCAGGTCCATGGGAAAGGGAGCTCCCACAACATCAACCTTGGCCCTGCCCGCCACCACTTTCCCACCTCATCCCAGACCAGGTAGCCGGGTGTGGTTGATAGGCAGGTGAGCCTGCAAAGGCGTGGACCTGTGGGGAGGCACAAGCTCCCCCCCCATCCCTTGATAAAGTGGCTTCACAGTGCCCAGAGCTCAGCCTGGGAACCCCTGTCTTCACAGGATCCTGCTTTGGGCCCCTGTCCTGTGCCCCCACCCTCTGGCTAGGGTCAGGCCTAACAAGCCTGGGTGTATGGCACAGATGCAGGGTTCCCATGTCCCAGACCCCACCCTCCTGGGATTATGTCATGTGGGGGCCTGTAGGCGAACCCGTTTAAAATGGATAACCAAAAGAGGGCATTAAACAGGCTGTAATTCATAGTTTGCCAGTAACGACTTACCAATACCTCCTGGCTGGAACTCACCAAATATGTTGTCGGATTTTCTCTAGGTTCTTGGCTAAGCTAGAAGAAATGAATTTCAAGAGCAAGCCAGGTTAGTTAGGCCAGTAATTTTTTTAAGGAATGGTAAGAAGAGAAATGGGAGAAAATAACAGATCAAGGGTCCCAAGTAGAGAGGAAGGGGCTGAAGACAATAAAGAGGGCCAATTTACAGACTACAATTCCCCATTACAGATTATACATCCCCAGGTTTACTTGCATATTAATACAGGCAGGGGGCAAAGAAGGCCAGAACAGGGGGTAGAAGGCAAGAACAGGGGTCAAAAGTCAAGAGAGGACTGGTTTGGCCTTTGGGATTGCTTTTTGAACCATTAATTATTCTGCCTCTATGACAAGGGAGAAGTCCCAGTTGCTTGCTCTTTTGATTGATTATCCTACCCACCAACCCCCTGGGATGGTCCAATGATTAGGCCCCTGGAGAATGTCTGGGAGTTCTCCTGGGTTCTGGAGGAAATCTTGTTCTGAATGGGAGTTCTCACAAATTCTTCCATTAGCCATCTTGGGAGTACTGATGGCCAAGTGGGTTTCCTGCCAGGTTCCAGAGCTGCCTACTGATTCCCTATTTCACTAGCCTGCCTCGATATTTTTAATATATTTCACTTTCTCTAATATCTAATAATATTAGCTCATAATTTAGAAATATAATTATATAAGTAAAAATATTAGCTTACTTTGTCAGAATCAAGGAACCAAGTTTATATTTAAGAAGTGACTAAATGAGAAATTATTCTAGCTGCT
Source organism: Tolypeutes matacus (assembly GCA_026826555.1). Lineage (NCBI taxonomy): Eukaryota > Metazoa > Chordata > Mammalia > Cingulata > Chlamyphoridae > Tolypeutes > Tolypeutes matacus. The sequence goes on along the minus strand of JAKSZT010054524.1, from coordinate 1,790,957 downwards.
TCAGGAATAGTATAAATTGAACACCTATTAAAGTACTTCTACTGGTGGGACTGGACCCACTCTGACTTTGTGAGAGAATAACAGAAAATACAAACACCAAAAGTTCTAGGGACCTTTCAAATTCTGCTGTGGCTGAAGTAACCTAGAGAGAGATTTTACTGACTGTTAGAAAAGGGATCTCCGAAGATCTAGCTAAAAATTATCTATATGTGGAGTTCTTTATGTGTCTTTTGTGGCTAACAAATTTGAAAGATATTGAGAGGTCAGGGAAGTAATGAGAAATGAGTATTTCCTGACAAAGAGACTAGAGAACAACAGCATCAAATGTTTCTGTTTATGGGGTAAGAGATAAAGAAGTGAGAAGTCATTAAATGCCTGAATATAATACCCTCTTGGGGCTAGTTTTAGTGAGAGAAACAAATAAATGACTTAATGTATTAGGCTACTTGTCCCAAGTAATATAGAAGGTTTTAAAATAATCCATCCTCCTTTATACCAATGAATCAATATATATATAAAGGAGCCCATTATTCTTCCAATGTGTTTTGAACAGGATTCTGCTAAGTTTTTTTTTTTCTTTTTCATTGATAGTTTGAGATAAAAGTGAATCACAATATGGGAATGCCCTATATTTTTACGCAACATTTATATAATCTAAATATCTTTAAAATATATATATATATATTTTAATGAATCACAATAAAGACATTTTAATAGTAATGTCAATAAAGTTAAAATTAAATGTATGCTGTTAAAGTATTAATTTATTTTTTATAAGAGAAGTTGTAGCTTTACAGAAAAGTCATACTTAATATATAGGATTCCCATAAAACATCCCACAACCAACATTTTGCAATGGTGTGGAACATTTGTTACAACTGATGATAGCACTTTTCTGTAAGTGACTATTTTTTTAACTGTTACCTTTGTTACAATTTACGAAAGATTATTAAAATAGTACTATTAACTATTGCCCATAGTTTACATTTGGTGTATTTTCCCCATAGTCCACTCTATCATTGACACCTTGTATTTGTGTTGTACATTTGATATAACCCATGAAAGAACATTCTTGTACTGTTAACTATAGTCCATTGTCTATAAATAGGGTTCTCTGTGTTATACCGTTCTATTTTATCTTTTAATTTTTACTCTAGTAATATATACAACCTGAAGTTTCCCCTTTTAACCATATTCATCTATGTAATTTGTGCTGTTAATTACACTCAACAATATTGTGCTACCATCACCACCATCCATTTTCAAACCTTTACAATCAAACTAAACAGGAATTCTATACAAATTAAGCATCAACTCTCCATTCTCCAAAACCTATCTATCCCCTGGTAAACTACAATCTAGATTACACCTCTGTGAATTTGCTTATTAAAATAAGTTGACATCAGTAAAATTATACATTTGTCCCTTTGTGTCTGGCTTATTTCACTCAGCATAATGTCTTCAAGGTTTAACCATGATGTCACATGAATAAGGACTTCATTCCTTTTTACAGCTGAATAATATTCCATTCCATACGACATTTTGTTTATCAATTCATCAGCTCTTGGACACTTGGGTTGTTCCATCTTTTGGCAATTGTGAATAATGCCTACTGTGCTATGAACATCAGTGTGCAAATATCTGTTCAAGTCTCTGCTTTCAATTGTTTAGGTACATACTTAGAAGTGGGGTTACTGGGTCATATGGCAATTCTATACTTGGTTTTCTGAAGAATTGCCAAACTGTCTTCGAGAGTGACTAAGCCATTTTATATCGCCACCAACAAAGAATGAAAGTTCTTGTTTTTCCACAGACTTTCCAACACATGCAGTTTTCTGTTTTTTTTTTTTTTTTTTTTTTAATAGTAGTAATTCTAGTGGGTGTGAAATGATATCTCATTTTGGTTTTTATTTGCATTTTCCTAATAGCCAGTGATGTTGACCATCTCTTCATGAGATTTTCAGCCATTTGTATAGCCTCTTCTGCAAAATGTCTATTCAAGTCATTTGCCATTTTTAAATTGGGTTTTTTGTCTTTCTATTGAATTGTAAGATTTGTTATATATTCTGTATATTAAGCCCTTGTCAGATATGTGGTCTCCAAATATTTTCCCCCATTGTGTAGGTTGTCTTTTTGCTTTTGTAACAAAGTCCTTTGAGAAGCAAAAGTTTTTTAAATTATGAAGAGGTCATATTTATCCATTTTTTTTTCTTTTCTTTTGTTGCTTGTGCTTTGGGTGTAAAATCTAAGAAACCATTGCCTAATAACACACAATTCTAATGATATTTCCCTACATTTTCTGTCCTCCACAATGGTTGCACCATTCTGCATTCCCACCAGCAGTGGATAAGGGTTCTTATTCCTCTACATCCTCTCCAACACTTATAGTCCTCTGTATTTTTAATAGCCGCCAGTCTAATGGGTGCAAGATGATATCTCATTGTAGTTTTGATTTGGTCTGAGGGGTGGAAGAGGGGAAAAATAGGTGTAATCTGGGGACATTTTGGGGACATTGGAATTGTCCTGAATGATGTTTCAATGACAGATACAGGCCATTATATAATCTCGTCATAACTTACAAAATTGTGCAAGAGAGATTTTAAACTATAACATAAACTATAATCCACAGTGGGAAAGCTCCAATATGTGCTCATCAATTGTAACAAAAGTACCACACTGATGAAGGATATTGTTAATGTAGGAAAGTGTGGAAGGGGTAGGGAGGTGAGACATATGGGAATCCCCTACATTTTTTATGTAACATTTATGTAATCTATCTTTAAAAAAATAAAATTAAAGGAAGGAAGGAAGGAAGGAAGGAAGGAAGGAAGGAAGGAAGGAAG